>CM076450.1:33298458-33495958 GCA_038419695.1 Scomberomorus guttatus
TGTTACCTTAGAATGAGACTTTATATCTATAGAGAGAGTGGGTCCTCCGCCACGGAGTCCACCATGTTTCTACAGTAGCCAAGAATGGACAAACACTGGCTCTAGAGAGGGCCTATCACGGCCAACATAGGTTCTCCTATATGCTTGGAAGGGGCGGGTGAGGGGATGGGTATTCAGTTGCAATATGCATCCTCACTACTAGATGCCACTAAATCCTACACACAGGTCCTTTAACTGTAGCCAACAACACATGATTCCACTCAAGTTGTTATTCGACATTTCTTTACTTGGTCATGACATTTTCTTGGCTTAAGACACATTGTTCTTCTCTTATCCTTCGCACGTCACAACATCTCAAACATCCACCACCTGCACCTAGTCCTTAAAGTCCTACACACATATATCCTGTTGTTGTTCAGATTATTAACATTCTCATAACACACATACACATGAAGAGGTTTCAACCCCCCTCCAGGCTAAACTCTTTTATAACGAGTTTTCTTGTATTTATCAGTGTACCAACAACTTAAATATTGTAATATCATGGTGGATATATTAGATGCATCTAGCAAAAGCATGATCATATTGGAAAAACACAGGATTATAACAGGAATTTCCCTCATATTCCCCCATTGGATTAATTTGTAAATCACAAAGCTAATCACTCTTCAAGTATAGAATTTAGCAAGCATTCAGTAAATCATTCTCCCATCTTACATGGTCCTGTTTCTTTCTGCCAGGTAGTGCAGTTGCTCAGTAGTTGGAAGGCAACAATGTTCATGTCATGATGGGAACTGTTGAGAAAACATGCCTGACCTTCTGACTAGGAAGTCCAACTTAGAAGGATGTTTTTCCTTTTTGGGAGTATAAAACCTGAGTTCTGCTTTAAAACTGACTTCAGGGTTAGTATCAGCATAACTAGCCATCAAGGTCAGCTTGTTACACAAAAAAAATGTTTTTGGTTTTTTGCACAGCTTCAGGAGGGTTCAGCACCTACAACAGATTGTACTTTATAAGCAAAGCACTGCTTAGAGTGTTAACTGTTTGCCCTCATTGGTAAGACATGACAAGAGTAAATCAACATGATCACAATGCAATCACAACCACAAATTATCAATACAAATAATTGAGTTTAATTAATGAAATAGAGATATATGACTATTATTGGTTAAATAGATTCAAAGGTGACTTTAATCTCACTCAGAACTCAAAATGTGATGTAAAATGTACAAGCTGATAAAGAGAAAAATAACAAATTCCTCAATCAGACCCACTTGCTCGTGATGATTTACAAGCTAATAACTGGGCATTAAAGTTAAAGCTAGGTGGTAGCTATTAGTGGCTGTTTTTTGCCAAATGTTTAAGCTACCTAAATGGACGTCTCACCTTACTCTTGATTAATACATATGAATCTCATTGCAGGAGCTATATTGATTAATTCTGGTCTGATAATATGACACCAGCTTGTCCACTTGCCACCACGTGTGTTGGATAACCAACTCCAGGTGACCACATTCGGTTTGATCACTGATCCAGTTTTGCAGTACAATTGTTACAGAAGTTTGGTTTTGTCCACAAAAAGTCAGGAGAAGTTTATCTGGTGAACTTTTGTGGTTTAATACCAAATATGACCCTGACCCAAAGTACAAGATATCTGTGGCGTTGTCCTTTGCACAGTTGTCAATGGTGACTGAGCCATTGTGGAAAGCCAACATGTAAATATCATTTCCATCACCCCCGACCAGGTAATCTCCACCAGTGGACACCAAGATGTCATTGCCGTCCGAACCTTTGAGAAGGGAACTTTCATAACCGGACATCAAGATATCAGAGTAGATGGTGCCGATCACAGTCTCTACGTCCTTCAACACGTCCCCCTCAGCATCAGCGTAGCGGCCCTGTCCAGTCAACAGGTTAACATAAACCCCATCACCCTTCTCATGATCACCCCGGTACAGAACGGTGTCTCTGCCAGGACCTCCATCCACTAGATCTGCCCCTGGTCCAGGAATGAAGACGTCCCAGCCAGAGTTTCCCATCATAGTGTCATTTCCATCCTCGCCATAAAGAGTGTCATCTCCCAAACCACCGATCAGGATGTCAGCTCCATTCCCTCCTATCAATGTGTCATCTCCTTCACCTCCATCCAAGGCGTCGTCCTTCCACCCACCTATCAGAGCATTGTTCTGATCATTACCTAGTATGTCATTGGACTGGGATGGACAGCCTTGCACTGTATGGACCTTTGACAAATTTCTCTGCGAGTTGAGATCCAAACGACAGTCAATCTGTGATTGTTTCAGAGTCACTTTGAAAGCTTCAGTCTGAAAGAGGGGGACATCTCCAGTTGAGTTTAGTGATTTCAGTTTAAAATGCACTCCGTCAGAGCTCTGAAAGTCTATGTGCTGATGTTGGTAGCCATTATTGTAGTTTAGCAGACTGAATTTTAGTTGTTCCCTCATTGTTGTGATTGTCACATTCAGATCACCTGTTGATGAGTCCAATGCGACTTGGCTTCCATCGAGGAAATCTATATCAACTAACACAGTATCGATGTTCTGATCTTCTGCAAAGTTATCAATCATTAAGTTGTTTCCATATCCACGTTTGATGATGTAAGTGTCTTTTCCTTCACCTCCAAACATCAGCGCACCTCCAGTGTAAGGATCGAGCAAATTTTCTTTGCTGTTCCCAACCATGATGTCAAAACCTGAGGAGCCATACATTTCTTTCACTGAATCAGAATTATTCATCATCATCACTTTGCCTTGGAGGCCACAGAAGAGTCTCTCCGATGAATTTTTGCTTCTATATCTGAAACACTCATCGGGATTAAAGTCTTCTGTGTAAATTGCAATAATTGACCGTTTCTGAAGATGTGTGTGGAGTGAGTTGAGTGGTTCAGGTGTCTGGTTTCTGTAATCAACAGTTAAGTGAAACATTAAAGACTCACCACAGCTGCTGAGGTTGGACTTCAGTCCAGCTGTTATTCCATCACTGGTTCTGATTTGCAGGTGCTGATAACTCTTTGAATCAAACCAGTTCTGTAAAATAACATCTTTTCTACCATTAACCCAAATGTTGATGTTCTGTCCCTCACAAGTACATTTTATGTGCTGATATTGTTCTTTCAGGAAGAGGATGTCCATAGCTTGATCTGGTGATTGATTGTTGATGGTTTTCACTCCGTGGCCTGGTGTGATGACATACCAGTCCTCTCCTTCTCTACCCTGAATGAAATCATTCCCTTTTCCTGGAACGAATATGTTTCGTTCTTTGTTCCCTCTGATGACGTCATTATACTCTGACCCACGGACCTCCGTCACACTGTGGAGAGACTCGTCCTCCTGAAGGTCCACCACCAGAGCAGATGGGGAGCTGCTGTAATCAATGCTGCGACTTCTGATGCACTTGGGGAACAGATCATTCTGCAGGCAGTCAGTCTTGTTATCTGAGATTGTGAAAGTGACCAGATCTTTTGTGATGACAAACAAGTGTCTGTCTGCTGGTGATCTGAACCAGTTCACTAAAGTCACATGGACGGCTGTATCGTCATAGAGAGCGTTCAGAACAACATTGTTATCTTCCACCCTGACTTTAAAACTGTCAAGATTTGCTTCTATTATAGCCAGATCTGTTGTATTGTCTGTGGAGTAATTATCAATCAACACTGAAGATTGTTTTAAGTGTCTTACTATATATATGTCCTCTCCTTCACCACCAATCAAATGATCTTGACCTCCTCCTCCATCTATCAGATTCTTCTCTCCATTTCCAATCAGCACGTCATCATACTGAGACCCTAAAATGTTTGTAACTGTATGTAAAAGCGGCTGTGACGCGTTCACAGTTTCACCATGTGTCTTAAACATCTTGTTAATTCCTCTGGCCACCAGCTGAACAGAAGAAACCACAGTGGAGGAAATCTCAAACAAGACTCCGTCTCCTGACAGCATGTTCATATGACGATACATTTCCCCTAAAAACCAGTTTTGTATGGTCACAGTATGGCTGTCCTCATACATTAACACAACATCATTCCCAGATTTAGACACAGAAATGTGACTGTAAGTAACACTGAAATGAAGAGTGTCTAGTGCTTTGGAAGGATCATAGTTGTTAATTATGGTTTTCCCTCCGTTTTCAGGAATAATATATGTGTCTTTTCCACCAGAGCCTTCAACATAACTTCTCTGTGGACCAAGGAAGAATATGTCATCACCTGGTTCACCATAAAGCTGGTAATAGTAACTTAACATGACTTCAATCACATGTTGGTCCACTGCTGTCTGTACTGCAAAAAAACGATTAGAATCTCTGTTCCCTTTGTATTTCCCATATCTTGAATAGGATAGAGCTTCATAACCTGAAACCACTGTCACAGAGCCGGCTGGTATGAACCAGAGTACTTTTTTCTGTAGAGTTTTATACTCTAATTGATGTGACTCTCCCAGGCCAAGAATTATATCGTTGCTTCCTTGTGTATCAATGTTCCAACATTTCTTCCCAAAACTCTGATCACTAGATACAAAATAATCCATGCAGAACTCAGACTGACCCTGATCAGCGAGGCAGAAGTTAATACTGCCTCCATTCCAAGAAGAGTCACCACTACTAAAATCAATGGCGGTCGTTCCATCCTGTTCCTTAGTAACTCTGTAATATTTGTGATAGTCTGAAATCTGGTGAACAAGTCTGTGTCCCTCCTCAATTTCATCGTAACGCCAATCGTAAAATACACTTGCCACATGAATTGCAAAATGTTTAATCCCCTTCCCAAAGCCAACAAAGCCAGCCCGCAGTTTATCAAGAACTCCAGCATCCTTTGGGAGGCTGTTCAGTTCATTCTGGATGCCCATGTAAACATCATCAATGCCCATCCGGACTGCTGATAGAGCCAGATTTATAGGTACAATAAATGGTGCCAGTTCAGGCTGAGCAATTTCAATTACATCTAACGCAATCATATGAACATCTAAGACACTATCAATGTATCCCAGTGTATCACCTCTTTTTGAATCTTCTACAAAACTGTAGATCCCAAATCCAATTCCCACAACTGGTATAACTTTCATAGTTCCCTTCATTGCAGGGCTTTTCATCACTGCTGCTGCGGCTCTGGCGATTCTGCTCTCTGAGGACAGAGCTTGTCTTGCAACAACAGATGTTGTCATAGCTGTCACTCCATGAGCTGTTTGGAGAGCCCCCATCACACCATATTTAATGTCTCCCTGTTCAAAAGCACGAACAGCTCCCTTCATCCCCAGCATTAAGCCCAGCGTCCCAACAGCAGTCCCTGTGTGCTCTACATACTTGTTGACTTGATGGGAGGGCGTTGAACTGTGCATCTCCAGGTCATGAACTGCTGTGTCAATGCTCTTCAGCATCTTTTCATTATAGTGTTGACTCTCTGGAGATAAATCAACCCTAAACTCAACAGGTTCAGAATCAGCACCCTCTGACACAAGCTGACATATAAACTGTCCTTTCTCCATTCTGGCACTGCCCTCCTGGATCTGCAGCCCTGCCTGACTTTCACCATATTTTGCCTTCAGTTGGCTGTGGATTTGTTCAGCAAACGATGCGGATGTCCTGGAGACATAGGATTCTAGTCTGAAAGAATTCTCCAACTCTGAGGCTGAATTCAAGTCTTGCAACGTTACATGGCCGTCATCATAGCCTCCTAATGTGCCTGATGCTGTACCATCTCCAGATGATATGAAGGGATCTTGATGATGTGCAATTTTTTCTTTTAAACTATTGTAATCTTTTAAAAAGGTTTCTTTGTTGTCTGAATTGTCGTCTAATATATTGTATTGTGCTGCCATGTCAGCCATCTGAGACGGCACATCATTGTTACCGATAGATTTCTTCCACTGTGTGAACATGTTGGATTCCAGTCTTATGACTTCTGTAAGGTCATCCATTAACTGTCCTTTGCTTCTAGGTTGGTAATTTTTTAATTTGCTAGACCCTTCAGGTGTTGCTGAGCCACTAAATCCTCGCCTGCTTGGATCAATCCAACTAAGTCCTCTTGCCATTGGATGGTCTTCAAAAAAAAAATTCAGTCCTTTATCTCGGATATTGTTGTCTGTGCTTTGGGACATGTCCAGGGCCATAAGA
Organism: Scomberomorus guttatus; assembly: GCA_038419695.1. NCBI lineage: Eukaryota > Metazoa > Chordata > Actinopteri > Scombriformes > Scombridae > Scomberomorus > Scomberomorus guttatus. Next base: position 33,304,582 of record CM076450.1, read on the forward strand.
ACCAGAGGGAATGTCCGGAAATTTCTAGCAGATTCAGATATAACTGATGCAGTGAAATATGTGGTGTACCAGGCCTCAGTGGATAGTGATACGCTGGTTGTGGGCTCTCCAAGAAAAACATCTTTCACATACTGAACATAGCTTTCTTTTGGGTTATTTATATTTTTATCAAGAATGCGTTTCTGCATCTGACTGTATTTTTCTTTGTTTATCTGTTCAGTGATACAGTTCTTAACTTTCAGTTTGTTGTCATTTTCTCTTTGATTGTTGTTAAGCTTTTTTCCGACTGGGTACACATACAGAGTTTGTGGATCAACAACATATATCCAGTCATTGACCATCAGGTATGTGGGCTCATTTTCTCCGGTCTTTGCATAGTGACGGATGACATTTCTAACATCTTCTCCAGACTTAATCTCATAACACTTGGAGAGAACATCCTTTAGCTTCTGCTCATTCTCTATCCACCTTATCTTATCATGTTCTTTTTCTCCTATCAAAAACTGATCTTCTATTTGTTCCAGATTGTTGATGTTGATTTTCTCGGGAGATGGTTGGTCTGACCGAAACAGTCCCCAAGATAATGCCTCAAGTTCGTCACAGGCAGATTTTATTTGCTCAACTCTATTTTGGTCAATTTTCTTAAAAACTTCCTGGTTTATAAATCTCCTTGGCTGATCGGGCCAGCTGCGTCTGTAGATCAAAAACCGTTTTTTTTGGAGTTTCGTTAATCAGAAAGTTTCTTTCATTGGTAAAAATTGCTTCCCCTTTATTGCCAGGCTCATTTCTAATAATTACATCTCTGTTCCTGTCTATGTTTGCCACCACTTTCTTACTGTCATCTTTATGCCTCCACTGCAGCCCGTCTCGAGTGATTTCTTGGGTGATTTTCTCTCCAGTGTGTCTGACCTGGAGCACAGTGTCTCTCAGGTGCAGCTCTGTCTTGATGTGGGCGGTGTCATGGAGCTCCTTCAGCAGGGTTTCAACAAAAGCTTTATCTGATCCGACCTCACAGGCCACCAGACTTGTTGTTTTGATTTTATCGTCGATCCTGGAGGTTTGTTGAATGATTTTGGCCACATCTTGGGCTGTGTACCCTGCCAGTCTCATCTCTCCTGAGTTGTCTATTTCCCCATGACCTACCAGCATTAGTCTGCTGTCCTCTGACAGAGGCACAGAGTCTCCACGAATCAGTTTTGGTCTCTGGTTTTCATCAAGAATGTAGACTGAGCTAACCGATGGGTGCTTCTCATAAAGATAAGTGGCAGCTTTTCTGACCACAGGATCATCTTCCATAATGAGGATCTGCTGATGATCGTACTGTGTGGTATGATCAACTGGTCTCAGTGGTATTAGGTAGCTGGAAACTGAGTCAGGTTGATTCATGACCTGGTAAATCTGGTGATTCTCCTGGTTTGTTTCTAAGACTGCTTTGATTCCACGGCCCGTAAAAACCCGAATGAAGTTATGTTGGAAGTCTGTGGTTGTGTTTCCATCAAGGGAGAACACTGGTGCTGCTTCCAGCGACGATTTCAGCATCAGCTCTGCAAGTGATGAGCCAGAAAGGCCAGACACAGTTTGTCCATCTTCTGAAACACTTCCAAATATTTTCACTACAGTGTAGCTGTCTGCTTTTGGTACACATGATATAGTGTACAGGCATTCTTTACTGACTATTACTGAGTAATGAGGATCCATGCTGTATTCCTGTTGGACTCTGTCATTTGTTGAGTTTTCTTTGTCAGTCATGACGAGAATTTTTTTGCTGTAGCTGTGTGAGATCTCTGAAGCACTCAGCAGCCTATCTTGTATCTTTTGTTTATTAATGTCTGCCAAGAAGGCGTCAAAATCCTGGAAAATGAAGCAGAGTGTTAGTTCAGGCAGAGCACTGATGCCGGATTTACATTGGCTGACTGGCATCAGTTGTTTCATATAAACCCTACAATCATTGGCCAGTTTTTTACAGATGTGTAAAAATTTACTATGTGTAAACAGTAACATCCAATCATATTCATGCTGGTGTGCAGGGTGGACATTATAACCTGACAATTCTCACTATCACTCTGCTGATTATGCTCATGCCAAACACCATTTGCTGCCGCAGCTCCCTCCACAGCCCCCTCAGACTTGTGGTATTTTTGGAACTGTTGATGTAACTATGATTTAACGTTTATCTAAGTTTACTTGGGGGATTAGGTCTCAGCAGAATCCTTGTTGCTGCTTGGATTCATTGAGAGCTTCCTCAAAGAGCAAAGCTTTTTCCAACAAATCTAACCATAACTATATGCTATAAATGGTCAATTCCTTTACAGATGTCTATGAGTGAAATAATAGAAACATAGAAACAAGGCTGGAAATTTCATAGGATATAGAATCTGACTGAATCGCAGTAATCGCCATTGGTACGTTTATAGAAGTAAGTAGAGGATGAATTTATATACAAACCCAAACAAACAAATATTTTCTTCCAGAATAAAGATGTGTTATGAATTAATGAATATTGATGAACTATACCAATTATAGCTCATCCTATCAATCACACACAGCTGCCTTAAAATTTACTTTACATGACAAGTTTTAAAATAAGTAAATATTCAGTTCTCAATTTTTTTCTTCAATGTTTTTGGTTCTAATCTGATTTTAGCTTATCTAAACTCAGTTCTTTCCATTTTCCTCTCAAATTAACCAACCTGCATTGTTTTAACGAAACAAATCTCAAAGCGGTAACACTCCTGAAATCCATCCACCAAACTCTTCGGGTTGTGGTCCAACCTAATGGAACATTAAAGGTACACTATGTAAGATTTGGCCAGAATTTTAGTTTAACACATTCAAAAATTAACTAAAATTATCAAAGGGATGTGAAGAAATAACAGTTTTGATGTTATGTCACAGATGTCTATGTATTGTGTTGCAGAGATATCTACTGAAGTTAATATGCTGATCAGCTAGCCCCGGCCTGTCCTGTCTTGTAATACCACCTCAAGAGGCAGGCACGGAATGGCTAATCAGGAGAAATGGGAAGATTCCCGGTGTGCGGGGATGGGTGTTGGGCTGCTAGGGCTGGTGACAGGGTCGGTAAACAAAAAACTTTTATAAATAGATCATGTACGCTACATTTGCATCGTACACTCACACACACTGCTGCTGATACATTTGTTAGTTGTTTCCCCAAAACATACACCACAGGTCAGCACAACAGAAACATCCACTTAATGCTGATGGGGGGTGAGAGTGGCCCCTACCTATTGATGGTGAGGAAAAGAACGTATGCTAGCTTAGGGTACAGTGATGATGACAAGATGTCAGACGTAGGAGGCTTTTTTGTAGAGCACGTTGAGCTTATGTGTCAAATTTCAAGTTACGGTGTGAGGGGCGTGGCCTTTTTAAAATTTACTTTTTGCAGCTTAATTACAACGCCACCATCTGGCTGATTGGGGTCATATTTCTTGGGAAACACATGCACATCATTTCCAGTCATTGTGCCAAGTTTCATGGTTTTAGCTCGTTCCAGCTCACGGCAATTTGAGCCATGACAGAAGACAAATAATATTAATAAACCAGCACAATCTTAGAAGGGTTCTACCCCTTTGGCGTTTGAACCCTAATAACAAGGCTGTAGAGAATAGTGCACTATAGTGGACTTACACAGTAAAACTATAATTATATATATCTCCAGTATAATAGGTTGAGAACTAAAGTGGGCTGGTCTGAGGCATGAAACTCTCGGGTTGAAAATGAGTCCCACTCCGGCCCTGTCGAGAGGCGATGGTGAGTCACTGTAGTGTCCAGTCTTCCTTCAGTCCAACATGACAGGATGAAGTAGCACTTTGTCGCAAACGTTAGCTCAGCGTTAGCACTGAATTGATATTGCTATTACATATATAGATATACTTAGTCAAAGTCCTAGTTACCTAGCTTGCTAGCTAACAGAGCACTTATAATGCACTATTGATTTGGCGCTAATGTAGCATAATGTAACAGTGATATGCTGCCCAATTGGTTTGGAGTGTGAATGTTAAAGGTATAACATGATTATCTGCATTAAAATGTCTAAAACGACTAGAGCTAAGTTATATATTTTGTTGAGTTGTGTACTTACATTATCCCAACTATTTCCAACAATGTTGAACCCTGAGAAATCTGTAATCTTAATCAAGGTCTGTTTCATTTGGTTGCCTGTTAGGCATCATATCCCCTTTGTGCATACGTCGACGTTGTGCCTGTCTGCCAGAAGCTGTCATAAATTGACTTTTTATCCAGTTTTAAACCACATTTTTACAATACGCTTTTTAGATCTTAGTTGTTTTTAAGTATATCTTTCCACCGGATGAAGGATTTTAGTCATTAAACGTCTGGATCTTAAATTATCAGTCTGTCTGTCTGCCGAACAGCGCTGGAGAAACACTGATTTTTTATGTGAAACTGCTTTATTCAGTGTTTTTACCAGTTTTAATTGGTAAAAACTTTAATTTCGTACAGGAGACCTCAGTGGATAATTCGGCTTCCAGTAAAAATCTCCTGAGCGACGAACACTGAAAGAATCTTAACCGACTTAACCAAAACCATATTAAACCCGTTCTATCAAAAAATCAAAAAGGAAAAGGTAAATTAAGGACAAAAGGTCCTATTTATCAAAATCTTGCAATATTATCATAGATTGAACATTGTATCTACCTCCCAATGGCACCGAACAAGTCAAGAATGTACAATGGCAAAGCATCAATAAGTAGGTCGATTTTTTTTGATAGACTGGGTTTAGACTGGATTTATTATGTTTTTTGCTGCAATATGTTTGATAACACTGTAAGATTTATGATATATCAGCACTTTTGCTCTTAATTCACTTGTTATTTTCTTGACCTCTGGAGAGTTTTTGGATGTTGCTGTAATGTATTTATTGGTATTGTCAACCTTGTGTCTTTTCTGACTAACCTGGATGGTGACAGGTATGCTTGGGGTTAGTTCAAAGTGCTCAAACTAATTTCTGTAGTCCTCTGATTGTATGATCGCAGCAGCTCCTATGTATGTATGTATGTATGTATGTATGTATGTATGTATGGAAGTGTTGTGATACTGCACATATACCTGATGAAGGTCAGATTGACCGAAACGTTGTGAACAAATAGATATTCCAGCAGTAAGTGCGACAATGTGTGGGAGTTTTTCTCATTGTTTTCACATTTTTATTGGACAAAATGGATCAAATTGTGATGACACAATGAGCCAGCTCAGATGTTTATGAAAATATATTCACTGTTTTACAGCCGTTCCTTTCATAATAAGTGTAGAAGGAGGAAGTCTTTTTGTGACCTGCGGTTCTGCCCGACACATGGATCGATCACGACTTTTCTTCGCTTCAGTCTTTTCAGCAAAGCAACTGTTGCCCTGCACTTATTCGGCTTATTACCATGTAATGCTGTGAAAAAAAAGAAATACTGTCGAACTTTAATCAGTCCTAATTGCTGCTGCAGTGCTTTTAATGTCGTGTGTATGTGTGTGTGTGTGTGGACCATGACTTAATGACTAAGTAGACATGTGGAACTCAGCCTTGGGAACCAAAGGTTATTATGTTTTTTACATTTACCATGTATCATGTTCCAGATTGCTATCAAAGGGAAGCTGAACATTTAAGTCACTTAGACATTTATAAAATTTGTCACAAAAAGCTGAAAATACAAAATCACAAGAAAAAAGGCAGGCAGGGACAATTATTTGAAAATGGCGTAATTTCCATTTCGCATCAATACAATCCATCATATAAAAGATGGTGCAGAATTTCTTCGTTGCTCAGTGGCAGCAGTGCTGGTCAGCACCACTGCTGCCACCACTGCTTTAAAATGTGTCTGAAAGACTGAATGAGTAAATCAACACAAATATCTATTCTCTCATTTTTAATTACTTGGCAAATGCAGATTAAATGAAAAATGTAAACATATGAACAGGATCTTACCTATTGGTGGATCTTCTAACTCTGGCTTCATGCTCAGATGTGCCCCTTGATTAAACACAATCCTTATTAATACACATTTCTTTCATCGGATGTGCCACCAAATCATTTTTGGCAGGTCTCAATCTCATGTTTTCTTTGGCAAACTCATGAAAAATGTACAAACTGAAAGCTTCATTACCTGTTGGCAGATGTTCCGACTCTGGCCTGATGGATGGACTCCCTAGATGAAATACAATCATCAGCAGTACAACAAGTCAAGTCAACATGTCCTAAAGTTTAACAAGTCACATTCTTCACTAATTTATAGGCCCTGAAAACTATTTCTCAATCAGTTTCTTACTCTGAGTGATGGAGTCCTATGTGAACTCACTATTTTCTGCTGAACAGTTGGTTATTTCAGTCTGTGCTGTTGTGTCAGTACATGAGCAGAACAGGAATCCAGCCGTAGAGGGAAACAGGTGGGGATAGTCCGCCTACATTTAATTATCTAATCATTATTTTCTGACCTTCATCCCTTCTTTCTACATTTCCAATACAGCTTTTTCATGCGTTTAAAGCAGAACAGGGTTATTGTTCTCTTCCCACTCATGTGCCTGCTGTGATGTTTTGATTTTTCATCTACTTAGCAGTTATGGAGTACTCATTTTCTCTTTAGTATTTCAGTTTTTAGATGAGATCTATTTTTCATAACTTTTGAAATGAGCACATTTCATCTAAGGAGAGGGAGGAATGTAAAATAAGATTTATTTTTGTAAAGATTTATTTTGTAGATTACATTATTTTACTTATGATTATTGGGACGACTGACATGATTAAAATATATATAATTATATATATATTTCTTTTTATAGTTTAAAATGTCTTTGTTTTGTGTAAACACCATGGGGAAATACATAACGCTGATGTGCACATTGCCTATAGGGAATGGGAATCATCTGTGGTGGCACCACCATTTTTGGAGGATAGCGTACATAGCAACAGCAGCCACTCCGCTGCTGTTCATGCTAATATGATGGAAAATCATACTCCATCTTTCTTTGGCTGCAGATTTGTGGTGATCATGTTTAACTGTGATTGGCTCAGCTGTCTCAGAGCTATGAGAGCAGTGATGTGACTGGCTGAGAGAGTTTTTAATAATCACCACACCCACTGATCTATAGTCACCTTCACTCAGTCCAGTATGTGCTGCTGCTCATACATGAACCAAAATTGCAGGTGTGCATGGAGATGCCCACACTGTCCGTGCGCCCAACACCTACCGCGCTGCGCTTGCCGTTGTGCTTGTGCGGTTAAAATAAGTAACCAGTGTTCCTTTGAGATACCTGTGTTTTGAGGGGATCTGGAGGCTTTCATGAAACATATGCTCATGTAGTCCTTTGAGGCGGTGCAGTGCAGCAATGTCAGGGCTGAGCTTATCCCACTCATCCTCTTTCACCTCTGCAACGTTCAATTCAATACAATTTATTGTCATTAGACATCATGAGGACATAACGAAACGACTTAGACTTAGAAAACTTTAATGTCCCCCAAGAGTGATACTACAGCACAGGACATATAAACACATTAACAACACATCAGATAATGAGGCAGTGTAAAGGGGGGGGGGGGGGGGGGGTGCAGATGTAGCTGTTACTGTTAGAGATGTTATGGAACAAAATTGCCCATTTCATCTAATAAAAAGTCTCTTACCAAACTCTTCGGTGAGGCTGAGGAGGCTGAAGAGGATCAGGAGCTTCAGAGTCCTCCGTCTCTGCCTCCGTCCTGCCATCAAGCTGCAAAATAAAAAAACAAACATATAGTAAGAATAAAGAATATATTGCAAGATTTTGATAAGAATAAAGAAGAGTTTACCTATCAGGGAATCATATGATGTAATGTAATATTAGAGTATGAATGCATAATCTGTAATCTATATGTAAACCAAAGAACATACACCATTAAAATTCTGACTCACTCTGTTTACATCAGTAACATTTGTTACTTCTGCTACAACTAAACAACACACCTAAAAAATAACCCATTATATTGAAACCCTGCTGTATAGGTGATAGTATCAAAAAAGACACTTTCACCATATAAATACCACTGTTATTTTATTTTTCAGTCACCACCACCTTGACAATTGCACCGCTGAGAGACAGCAACTACAGTGGAGACAGAAAAATCCCCTCCACACATGTTTTAGGACAGGTCTTTAGTACAGAATTGTCTCTTTGTGTTTGCCTGGACAGCGTTTCCTTGCTGAGCTGCAGTGAAGGGAGAGTAACAAAGAGAGAATATGGGTCTAAAAAGACTAAATTTGGAAGATTCTTACTTGGTTTGTGTTACTGAGACTGCTGCAGGCTCATAGCTGAACTTTACATGAATGTATTATTACACAGAAGGAGGACTGTGGATATTGACCCATATCTCTCACATTGTATGGACAGAGAAATATTTACAGCCACCAATAACTTTCAACGTGTATATGACTCAGTATTCCTCCTGCCTTGATTACTGTAACTCTTTATATGTTGGTATCACTCAGTCTTCTTTATCCCGTCTCCAGTTAGCTCACAATACTGCAGCAAGAGTTTTACTATAACAAGGTCAAAAAAAAGGAGACCACATGTCTCCCATCCTTGCTTCCCTGCTCTGGCTCCCTGTTAGCTATAGAAATTAATTCCAAACCTTGCTGTTTGTCTACAAAGGGTTAAATGGTCTCTGCCCTTACACCTCACACTGTCAGAGACCTGAGGTCTTCTGTCTGTCCACAGATCCAGGACTACGTGTTGTGGGGGCAGGGCTTTCTCCATAGCTGCCCCAAATCTATGAATCTATTCAGATTTTAAAGCGACAGCTTAAAACTCACTTTTACTCGTTACAGCTTCAACTGTGCCTAACTTAACCAGCTCAAGTCTTTCTACGTCTGTGTTGTCTCTGTGTGCTTTGTGTGACCATGTGCCTTTAATATTATTATTATTATTATTATCATCATCATCATCACTATTATTATTTTATTTTATTTTATTCACTCTTTCATTCTTACTTTACTTTTTGCCTCTATTGTTTTTGTCTTTATCTGTTTTGTTTTGCTCTGTGTGCTGTAAAGCACTTTGGATCAACTGTGTTGTATGTAAAGTACAATATAAATAAAGTTGAGTTGAGTTGAATATTGTTTTAAAATATATTTAAAAGTTACAGCCGGATACTATTGGAACATAAGTAAACATATTCAAACGCTACAGTTATAATTTGTATTATATTTTTGACTCACCTGTAAATGTAAATCTGTGCAGCTGAGGAAGTGAAGTTGGATTGGAGAGCGTTATGTTGTTCTTGACGGCTACACTCAGCTGTTCACATGAAAAGTGACTGAAATGGTTTTGTCAGGAATGTAAAAAGACGACAGGAGAGAGAAGTTAAAGCTGTGACAGCACAGCTGGCCAATCACTGCTCTCGGTTACAGAAAGGCTTCAGTGGCCAACACTGCACTGACATAGTTGATATGACACCGAATTCACGCACAATAATTACACAAAAGAGAGGCAGCCCATGAGCCATGATACATAAAAACACGCTGAACATGTCCATCAGTCATGTTACAGCATTACTGACAGGAGATAAAGTCAGCTGCACTGAACAGGGCAGAGTTACGCATGCACATTTAAAATGACTGACAACAGGACGTTGGATTTTAATTTGCTTTTATGTATTTCTTAAACCCGCCCCCAACATCTCAAAAACAATATATTGATGGCGAAAACACAGCCACTGTCTAATTTTGAATAAAGAACAGGCTCCTGCTCTGTGGCTGTACCATGTTTTCACTCCACAACAAACACCCTTAAAATAAATATTAATAGATCAGATGATGTTGCAGCCTGATGTGTATGAGATCAGATGTCTGTCAGAAGAGAGAGACAGAGCTGTGTGCAGCATGTCAGCTCTTTTACACACAGTCACATGAACAGTTGTGAACAAAATAGACACAAGCACCATTTAATCATTTAAAAAAATACTTGAAGACGTTTGGCCTCTCATCCAAGGGTCCTAACTGACTGCTGGGGACTCCCAGGTATTTAACCTCTGTGGGGTTGTTATCACAGTCATTGATGCCACTTGGTTCGTGCTCCTGGCTGTTGTAATGACGGTCGATAGAGTCGTAGGAGTCACCTGAGGCCAGGTGTAAAGGACAGATGTTGGAGTTGTCACATGAGGCTAAATGTGAATGTTAGTTAGTCTCCTGGGAAGAGATGGAAGTTAGGGACAGGATATCATATCTGATCATTTATATATTGGTTTTAAAAAGGCTTTAATCTCAGTATCTAATCAAGTATCTACAACCAAGTCCATTTGCCCTCGATTCAACCCTCCTTGGATAACCATGGATAACCATGACCTACATGACTGAGAATCTTCACAGACAACCCAAATATTTACATTAACTTTGGCTTTTTAAATATTTTTTTACTCAGTGCAGAAAATAAATCATTAAAAGCAAATGATTAAACTTTGCCAACACATTACAAACACATTCAACGTCAAAATCCAAAGGTGACCTAGTTTTTCCATCTCTGCTCCCAGACTGTGGGACAGTTTGCCTTCACCTTCACCCAGCTAAAGACCCTCCGTCACAGCATGAAGCCGCTGCAGCAGAAACCATATTAGTCTTTATTGTTTGTGTTAAAGGTGAGAAAGCACAAAGGAGAAAAATAAATAAAGGTGACAGATTCAACATCATCTTTACAGTTTCATTTTACATTAAAAAATTAAGCAAAAAAGAAAATCATTCACGGGGGCCATGAGGGTCCAGACAGAAGCTTCACCAGTGAGACTAAACTGACATTGAACCATAGAAGCAGTTTACGGCCCTCGATTGATTGATTCTGCTGCCAATCAAACTGGGATCAGAGCTAAACTAACCCAGCTTGGACCTAAAGCTATTCCTCTACCCAGCCTACTTCTGGCTGATGTCCAGTCGCAGGAAAATAAAATGGATAAAATAAGACTCAGGCTAACTCAGCAGACTGCTGTGTCCACATCTTTACAGAGACTCCGGTAAGAGGAGGGCGCTCGGTGCTCAAACACAGTCAGAGTAGATAAACAATGTTTACCTGATGTCGTGTTTTTAATGTTAAGATGTCGACCATATTATCTGCCCAGAGAATTCATCAGTGTGTTTGTTGCTGTTTACATTTCTCCTGATGCAACTTCAAAAGCTGCAGCAGCTCTACAGGACTGTTTGGAGTGCACAGACCGGCACATGTTCAGAGATGCCACCACCTCTGTGGTGTTCACAAAGACAATAAAATCAGTCCCCAACCAGAGAGCCTGGATGAATGGAGAGGTGAGGGCTCTATCCAGAGCCAAAAAAGCTGCCTTTTGGTCAGGTGACAAGGAAGCATACAACACCGCCAGAGCAAGACTGAAAGCTGGCATCAAAGCGGAGACATCAGCAGAGACTGGAGAGAGACCTCAACACCAACAACACCAAAGACGTGGCAGATGATCCAGAACATCACAGGCTACAAAAGCAGGAGCACCCCCATAATGTGTGAGGCCACAGTGCCAGATGAGCTTAACTCACTTTATGCTCGCTTTGATATCCTCAACAAAGAGTCAGCTGTAAAGTTCACTCTGGCTCCAGAGGACCTGTCAGGATCCACAGCAGATGTGAGAAGAATCCTGCTGAGAGTAAATATGAAGAAAGCTGCTGGGCCTGGTAACATCCCAGGCCGTGTACTAAAAACATGTGCCAACCAGCTAGTTGATGTTATTACTGACATTTTCAACATATCACTGTCACAGTAGAGTGTTCCCACCTGCTTTAAGACGGCCACCATCATCCCTGTACCTAAAAAGTCTGCAGTGTCTAATCTAAAAGACTACGGCCCTGCGGCACTCACTCCCATTCTGATGAAGTGCTTTGAAAAACTGGTTCTCCAGCACATCAAAGACAACATCCCAGACAGCCTGGACCCTCACCAGTTTGAATACAGAACCAACAGATCCACAGAGGATGCCATCTCCACTGTCCTCCACTCAGTCTTCACACACCTTGAAAATAACAGCACCTACAACAGAAAGCTGTTTGTTGATTTCAGCTCAGCATTTAATACAATCTCCCCCATGAAACTGATCGGAAAACGTATCACTCTGGGCTTGAGTACCGCAACTGGATATTGGACTTCCTCACAAACAGACAGTTTGGATTGGTGGTCACACCTCCTCCACTCTAGTGCTCAGTACCGGAGCTCCCCAGGGTTGTGTGCTCAGCCCCCTCCTATTCACAATGTACACCCATGACTGCAACCGCTTGACTCAAAGCTTATTAATATTGAACATGTCACGTGTCCACATTGCACCAAAAGAACGTCTGTCTCCTCATTAAATCACCTGCTGAGTGTTTGATGGTTGTTTATTTGTGCTTTAGAGCTTAACCATGTGAAACAATCAGAAAATAACTCTCAGATTTCCTCTCTCTCTTTTTCTCTTGTCTTTTTAAAATGATTCAGGAAACCCACAACAAAGCCAAACTTTTAACATTATCAAACTAAGAGAGATGTCGCCCCCCCCCCCCCTCCTCTCTCTCATGGCAGGTTGTACAGCTCTGATCGTGACATGCAGTCACGGAGCCCAGAAGCCCCGCCCTGCTGCTGCAGAGCAGAGTGGCTGATGGCTTGTTTATTTAGAGATTAAATTTATTAATATTAATCATACCACGTGTCCAAATTGCACCAATTTCGACACTGCACCCCCTTTGTTCCCCAGCAATGCAAGTGTGATGGTCAATGGGATGAACAGTTCAAGAGATATGTGAAGGACATACAGACATACATACAGATTCCCTTCTTTACTAGATAGATGTTTTAATTGTAAGCTATCTATACAAAGATATTTTTTTTATATCTTTTGGTGAAGATATTTTATAAAGTGGCCATATACCAAAGTATTTGACTTAAAAGATTATTGATTCAATTAAATTTTGCCCATTTTTTCTAAATCACAGATTTCCAGACTGCGACAGATGCCTTGAACGCAGCATCACGCTGCCCTGATGTTTACATGCGGTTACTAAGCAACGGCTGCGGAGCGTTTCGACTAACTCCATTAATTAGCTCGGTTAGCTCCGGAGTTACCGGGTTTTAACCTGATTCAAACCCCCCGTGCGGTGTTCCGGATGGCCGGTGTTCTGATAGACCCGACCCGGGCTCCGGTGGCCTTCGGGCAGCGGGCGGTGCCGCAACTGTTCGGGGAGCTGCAGCAGCCGGAGGCCGGCAGGAGGCAGCGGGCTCTGGCTTCACTCTGCGACCTGATGCACGACCCGGAGCGGCTCTACCAGGCTGTTACTGGAGGTGACAACAGCAGGCATGAAGGAGTGTATTATTCTCTGTAGAAATATACAGAGGAAGAAGTACTCAGATCATATACTACAGTAAAATACTCCATTACAAGTATAAGTCATTTATCCTGTGATAATACACAACATAAAATGGAGAAATGTTTCTTCTTCTGTTGCTGCAGGTTTTTTAGAGCAGCTGGAGGTGTTGTTGAAGGATGAAGATCCATCAGTGAGAACGAAAACCTGCCAGCTGCTTCACCTGCTGACCGCCCACAGCATCGGCAGGTAACATAGATAGATAGATAGATAGATAGATAGATAGATAGATAGATAGATAGATAGATGGATGGATGGATGGATGGATGGATGGATGGATGGATGGATGGATGGATGGATGGATAGATAGATAGATAGATTGATGGAATGGATAGATAGATAGATAGATAGATAGATAGATAGATAGATAGATGGATGGATGGATGGATGGATGGATGGATGGATGGATGGATGGATGGATGGATTGATGGAATGGATAGATAGATAGATAGATAGATAGATAGATAGATAGATAGATAGGTGGGTGGGTGGGTGGGTGGATGGATGGATGGATGGATGGATAGATAGATAGACGTACTTTCTACTCCACTACATTTATTTGCTTTAGTTACTTTTCAGATGAAGATTTGACACAATGTAATAATAATATAACAAGCTTTTAAAATACAACACATTGTTAAAGATGAAACCAGTGGTTTCCAACCTTTTTGGCTTTTGACGTCTTACAAAAAGCAGTGTGTAGTCGGGGTCACATTTCAGATGTCTATGAGTTGTTAACAGCTCCACCAAATAGTGATTTTTCCCTCTAAACTTCTCACATGGTTTCATTTCAATAAATGTTCAAATGATCCAATATTTCAGCAAAAATCAAAGATTAGAGAAAAAGTCCAAAAAGTGAAAACAGATTTGTGTATCAGAACTTTGTTTTTTCTTCTTTCCTCTCCCATTAATCATCTCACGACCCCTCAGATTTATCTGCTGACCCTTTGGAGGGGCCCCACCCCTAGGTTGGGAACCACTGGACTAAACTAGCTAACTGTATATAAAGTAGTTGAAACTAGCTCCACCTCCAGCAGCTACAACAGTAACATGCTGCTTACACACTGATGCTTCAGTATTAATAATCTAATGATGTCATATATAATAATATATCAGTCAGAGGGACCAAACCACTACTTTTACTGCAATACTTTAACTACATCAAGCTCATAATACTTATGTACTTTTACTGCAATACTTTAACTACATCGAACTCATAATACTTATGTATTTTTACTGCAATATTTTAACTACATCAAGCTCATAATACTTATGTACTTTTACTGCAATACTATGTATGTTTACTGTAGTAGGATTTTTCATGCAGGTACATGTAATGGAGTATTTTTACACTGCTGTTTTGGTACTTTTACTGCAGTAAAGTATCTGAGTACTTCTTCCACCGCTGACAGAAACAAATATAACATTTAAATCACCTTCCTGTTGTTGAACATGTTCCCTCTTTGAAGGCTGATTTTGTTTTCTGCAAAATGTTTGAGCAAAATATCGAGCAAATTAATCTATTTGTATATAAAAATCTGTCAGTTTGTTGTCACTTTGTCAGAATAGATGTTTTTTCCTGAACCTGATGAGCTGTTTGTGCAGCTGCAGTCTGTGATATCACCAGCAGGTGGCGGTCTCACAGAGTGCAGCTGCAGTCTGTGATATCACCAGCAGGTGGCGGTCTCACAGAGTGCAGCTGCACTCTGTGATGTCACCAGCAGGTGGCGGTCTCACACAGGTGAACCTGAAGCTGCTGCAGCAAAAACCATATTAGTCTTTATTGTTTGTGTTAAAGTGAGAAAGCCCAAAGAAGAAAAGGTGACAGATTCAACATCAGGATCATCTTTACAGTTTCACTTTACATATAAAAAATAAAGGAAAAAGGAAAAAGGAATAAAGAAATAATTTCCATTATCTCAAAGGAGAATTAGCGATACCCACTATAATCACAATAATAATGCTCTCTTTAAAAACCTTAAAGTCATTATATTGGGAAGAAAAATAGAAAATAGTTTTGCTCCACAGTAACTTTTTTGGGGAAAAGTTAAACTAACGATTATTTTTGTTATCGATTAACCGTTTAATCTACAAGCTGTCAGAAAATAGTGAAGCTGCCTGTTATAATTTGCCACAGCTCAACCAACCGTTCAGAACCAAAAAATATGTAGTTTACTGTCATATATGTCTAAGAAAAGCAGCAAATCTTCACATTCGAGAAACGAAGACATTTCTGCTTGTAATACGACTAAAACTGACGATACATTTTTCATCAATCGATTTATTGACTAATCACTGCAGCTGTAGCATGAAATCAAACTAAAAGGAGACAATCTATCGCTGAAGGGAAGTACAGAATCACAACGAGCAACACCTTTCAACTACAAGTCATGTGATGTATTGATATGAAATTATTGATTATAGCTGTTTTAAAGGTGTGTTGTGTGTTTGTGTCTCCTCCTGCAGACAGGCCCTGCTCTCCTCGTCTCTCCTCCCTCCTCTCTCTCAGCTGTTGGACGACTCCTCGTCCTCCTGCAGGAGAAACGTCTACCGAGTGCTGAACCGCCTCGCTCTGCTGCCTGCAGGTACACTCACCTCTGTTCCAATCAGCGCTTCAGGACGGAGATTTGATTGATTGATTATTTTTTCTCTCTTGATTCAATTCAGTTCAGTTCTGTTTGAGTTTTGGGAACCACAATTCAGTTTTTTCATGAAATAAATGTGCAACAATGTGAAAATATCTTTATTCTCCTACAAGGTGAAAAACAGACAGAATTATGTAGAGCAGCAACGATTTGTTGATGAATTGATCAGGCATCATAAACAGCTCGAGCAGGCAGACGATCAGATAATTTTACCACTTTATCCACTTTGAGGTCAAACTGAAAGTGAGAAATGTTGCTAATGATTAAACACACACAACTAGAGCTGCAACTATGAGTCGATTAATCGATTAGTCGACTATATGCTATATATTTTATTAGATTACTAATATATATATACAAATAATCATTTTAGTCATTCTTTATGCAAAAATTCCCCAAATTAGCTGGTTTCAGCTTCTGAGATATGATGATGTATGTGATGCTTTTCTTTGTCACATATAGTGGTGGACTGAATATTTTTGGTGTTTTGGACTGTTGGTTGGACAAAAAAAGACATTTGAAGACGTCACCTCTGGCTGGGGGAAGTTATAATGGACATTTTTCACTGTTTTCTGATATTTTACAAACAAAACGATTACAACAAACAACAATAGAAAGTACGGCAGGTCAAAGTTGAAGCAGGAAGTCTAACGTGGGGTTTTATCTCCTCCTGCAGGTGCAGACGCTCTGCTGGCTCTGGTTCCCAAACTGATGCTGAAGCTCAGAGAGAAGGAGGAAGAGGAGGAGGAGGAGGAGGTGCAGGTGCTGCGTCTCTCCACACTCAGCTGCTGCTCCAGGCTGGACGCTTTGCCGGCTCTGGCCTCTGACGGTGTCTCACTGCTCGGCCACAAACTCTCCCATCGCTCCCCGAACATCCGCGGAGAGGCAGCGGCAGCCATGATGGCGCTCAGGTGAAACAGCGGGTTATATTTGTTTGTTGTTTTGACTGCTCTCTGCTTGTTTCAGTGTTTGTTTGTTTGTCTGTCTGTCTGTCTGTCTGTCTGTCTGTCTGTCTGTCTGTCTGTCTGTTTGTTTGTTGCTCTGACTGCTCTCTGCTGGTTTCAGTGTTTGTTTGTTTATTTGTCTGTTTGTTTGTTTGTTTGTTTGTTTGTTTGTTGCTCTGACTGCTCTGCTGGTTTCAGTGTTTGTTTGTTTGTTTGTTGCTCTGACTGCTCTGCTGGTTTCAGTGTTTGTTTGTTTGTTTGTTGCTCTGACTGCTCTCTGCTGGTTTCAGTGTTTGTTTGTTTGTTTGTTGCTCCGACTGCTCTCTGCTGGTTTCAGTGTTTGTTTGTTTGTTTGTTTGTTTTTTTGTTTGTTTGTTTGTTGCTCTGACTGCTCTCTGCTGGTTTCAGTGTTTGTTTGTTTGTCTGTCTGTTTGTTTGTGTGTTTGTTGCTCTGACTGCTCTCTGCTGGTTTCAGTGTTTGTTTGTTTGTTTGTTTGTTTGTTTGTTGCTCTGACTGCTCTCTGCTGGTTTCAGTGTTTGTTTGTTTGTTTGTTTGTTTGTTGCTCTGACTGCTCTCTGCTGGTTTCAGTGTTTGTTTGTTTGTTTGTTGCTCGGACTGCTCTCTGCTGGTTTCAGTGTTTGTTTGTTTGTTTGTTTGTTTGTTTGTTGCTCTGACTGCTCTCTGCTGGTTTCAGTGTTTGTTTGTTTGTCTGTCTGTCTGTTTGTTTGTTTGTTTGTTTGTTGCTCTGACTGCTCTCTGCTGGTTTCAGTGTTTGTTTGTTTGTTTGTTTGTTTGTTTGTTTGTTTGTTGCTCTGACTGCTCTCTGCTGGTTTCAGTGTTTGTTTGTTTGTTTGTTTGTTGCTCTGACTGCTCTCTGCTGGTTTCAGTGTTTGTTTGTTTGTTTGTTTGTTGCTCTGATTGCTCTCTGCTGGTTTCAGTGTTTGTTTGTTTGTTGCTCTGACTGCTCTCTGCTGGTTTCAGTGTTCCTCTGGATGGGAAGCAGCAGGTGTGTGAGAAGGCGGTGCTTCCTGTCCTGGTCGGTCTGCTGCAGGACGAAGACGTGGAGGTTCAGGCCAACGCTGCAGGAACCATCATGAACACTGTCATCATCACCACAGGTAGACACACCGTAAACACACCATGTGACCTCTCCTGACCTCTCGTGAGTGAACATCTTCTATGGAACGACTAGAACAGTGTGTTCATCCTGCAGGTAAGCTTCAGTGTCTGGATCTGGACGTCCTCCCTGTTCTCCTGGATCTGGTGTCTGAACAGTCAGAGGAGAAGGAAGAGGAGGATGAGGAGAGGAGGAGGAGGAGGAAGGCCCTCGTCATCTACTCCCTGCGAGCTCTGACCTCGCTGGCTGAAGCTCCTGATGGCCGCCGCCTCCTGCTGGAGCAGCTCCCCCTGCTGACGAGGAGGAGCGAGGCACCTGAGGAAGACCGGGACATACAGCGGGCCGCTCGGACCGCCGTCAGGGTCGTCACCTGGACTCCATGAGAGCCAGATGACCTCTGACCTCCAGCCCTCACCTGCTGGAGTAGCCTTAGCTGACCAATTAAATAACCATGTGCAAATCATGATTCATGTGTGTGTGATTGGGGTAATTAGGACATACTGCTCCCATGGTCTTGAATTTCTCATACTTGGTGCTACAAACTGCTGCAGTGTCATCCTCAGCACAGGAAGAACAGTCCAGAGAGGAAATCATCAGGCTGTCTACACATGATCAGCAGCAGAATGTGAGTCTTTGTTTTCCAGTGAACCGAGCAAAGCAGCCCGAGCTTTGGAAATAAGCTTCTCGCTTCCTTAAAGGGGACATATTCTGCTTTTTGGGATTTTCTGTTAATATGTGAGGCTTCAGCAGTCTGAGTTAGTCATATCAAGTGGATATCTGCCACATTTACAGTCTTTTTAGCATCAAATTCCCTCTTTGTGTTTCCTCGGACAGTGTTGCGCTGAAGCTTCATATTAGCTTCAGATAAACTTTGAAATCCATTTTTGCACACAATTCCTGTTCATTTGGGCTCCTGACTGTTGTCAGGGCCGCAGACCTGAGTTTGAGACCCCTCTGAGTGGAAACACCTTCAGCAGTGTGTGCATCCTGAATGGAGTCGAGTGCAGATGAAAAGAGTTTCCTGTGTGACCTGCTGATCTGAAAGAAGCTGCTCTTCAGTCAAATTAAGGCCATCAGCTCTGCAGCAGAAACATCCACACATGAATGGATCCTTTTTATTTATTGTCTTTACTTATCACTGAGCTGTTATTACTGCCTGAAGCTGCCGGCACTGACATGAAGACAGACCAGCCTCTGATGTCTAAAAGATTTCTGAAATGCCAGAACAGGAAGCAGTTTTCAATATATACAAAACATAATGAAACACAAGATCACTTATTACAGTAAATCAATGAGAAATAAGTAACAGAACAAAACTAAACACATCTGAGTCAATAGAATTAGCTACAAGTACTGTAAGAAAAAACAGTAAACTGCAGACAAAAAGAGAGATGCAATAAGTTTCAATCTTTTGTCTTCTGTCGTTTTCTGTCATAAAATGGTGAAAAATGTTGATGACTGCAATTTAAAATGTTTTGTCCACAATTCCAAGATATTTAGTTTATTATCACAGAGGACAAAAGAAACCAGAAAATATTCATATTCAAGAAGCTGGAATCATTTCTTCTTAAAAAATGACTCAAAACGATTAATCGATTTTCAAAATAGTTGGCAATTAATTTTTTGTTGATTGATTAATCGAATAATTGACTGAAATTGTTGCAGCTCTAAAACTGATATCGTCGTGATATTTTTATTGATACCTGACTCACAGAAATATAAACACGTTTATTTATACAAAATCCCATTTTTTCATTAAGCAAAGGAAGTTCTGGAGCCTGGAAACAAGAAAAGGCAGCAAATTGCAACTGAACACATCGAGAAATAAAGTTAAACAGATCAAATGGAGTGTAAAAGGAAACATAAAGCGTTATACCTTTCCTTTAACCTGATCAGTTGGTAAAAATGACAAAAAGTTTTCATGTTTCATGTACATTCAGTTTATTATGTACATCAAGATAAAACTAATGCATTCTGATACAGTCTTAAAATAAATCCTCCTTCATGAAGCTAAAAATGTTAAATTTTTGTCAAGCTGTTTGGCAGCTCTGGGAGTTTACATTTATAATTAAAAACATACACATGGTGGGTATTTTATACAGTATTTACAGTATTTTTTATGTAAAACTGCATTTCGCCTTAAAAATCACCGAGTCAAAATGTTCCTTTTAACCCCTGTAATTTTAAGCCAGTAATTTTTGTGTGTACAGTGTCTATAATTCAGACTGTGTATACTTAAGTACAATTTTGAAGTACCTGAGTATTTCCAGTTTACTTATACTTCTCCTCCACTGCATTTTAGAGGGAAATAATGGTTGTTTTTACTCCACTACATTAATATTTATCTGACAGCTGCAGTTATTTTTCAGATTCACCCTAAAAAACATGATTATTTGACAAATTATGATGATTTTTTTACAGACAAATAAATCTCCCAATTGTAAATAAAGTAGTTCAAATTATCCCTACAAGCTAAAACATTAAAATGCTTCCTATACATCAGTAATAATAATCCCATAATTATATTTAGCTGATAATACTTATTTTTTTATTAGTATTTTACAGACACACACACACACAGACACACGCGCAGTAATCACCGCTATGTTGTTGCACTGTCATGTTTTAACCCCCCCACTGATGCAAAATGGACTGGTCCAGAGAGAGAGAGAGAAACAGAGAGAGAGAGAGAGAGAGAGAGAGAGAGAGAGAGAGAGAGAGAGAGAGAGAGAGAGAGAGAGAGACAGAGAGAGAGAGAGAGAGAGAGAGCTGCTATCACACACACACACACACACACACACACACACACACACACACACACACACACACACACACACACACAGACTATATTTGGGACTGAGCGCAGAGAGAAACAGTTGGTGTTGGAGCTGCTGGATGTTTCTGACACACACACACCGGTAACAACAACAGCAGCACAGGTAAGACTCACCTTTACCATCATCTATACATGTGATCAGAAAAAGCTGCTTTAATAATCCGCTGGAATATAAACAGCATGCAAGTCGGTATGCATAAATATTATACAGCCTCTATTTTTATATATGTATTTTAAACAGTGTCACACATACATACAGAATCTCATTGGATATTCTCCGCATTTAAGCGCACAGTTATTATAGAATATTAAAGGAATATTGTAGAGATCTGGGCACTCAGGTCGCAGTGACATCCAGCAAAACTGCAAAGTGAAGTTTAGTCTAAAATATTCTGTCTGATGAATACTGAATGGGAATATTAAAGGAATACTATAAAGATATTGTAGGGATAAAATGCGGATGTTTATGGCGGGAGTTCGGCCGGCTCTCTCGCCGGCTGTGGTCGACCTTGTCCGGGGGAGCCGGCGGTGTGACACGCCGAGCTGCGGTGCTGCCTCCTCCTCCTCCTCCTCCTCCTCCACTGAAGATGTCTCCCTGTTTCTGCGTTAAACTATGAAGACACACAGTGTCCGATAATCAGGTTATGGATATTATCACCAGGTATGTCAGGTGCTGTGATATTATGTAAGAGGCAGCTGGAAAAGTGAGCACGCCGCGGAGGAGAGGGAGGGAGGGAGGAGATTAAAGGACTGAGGAAGGTTTTATGTAACAGCCCCCCTCCTCATCCACAACATCTGCCGGCCGGTCTGCACTCTGAAATCCTCTCCATGATGGCCTTGTAATATCTGTAAAACATTCCTGTAATTGTATACGATAATATTTATAATATCTATAATATCATATAATCAATATGAGTACAGGGATTTAACTTGATCTATATATCCTAATTCCTAGGATCCAATTGTATATACAAGTTTACAGCATGAAATTATTTTATGTGATCAGTCTGGTGTCAAGAGAAATGTGCATCTTAATTATATTTCAAAATGCAGCCTAACCTGATTGATTGATTGATTGATTGATTGATTGATTGATAGGTATAGGCAGTTATGGAGGGAAGTACTCAGATCCTTTCCTTCAGTAAAAGTACCAATAACAATGTAAAAATACTCCATTACACATAAAAGTCCTGCTTGAAAAATCCTACTACAGTAAAAGTACATAAGTATTATGAGCTTGATGTAGTTAAAGTATTGCAGTAAAAGTACATAAGTATTATGAGCTCGATGTAGTTAAAGTATTGCAGTAAAAGTACATAAGTATTATGAGCTTGATGTAGTTAAAGTATTGCAGTAAAAGTACATAAGTATTATGAGCTTGATGTAGTTAAATTATTGCAGTAAAAGTACATAAGTATTATGAGCTCGATGTAGTTAAAGTATTGCAGTAAAAGTACATAAGTATTATGAGCTCGATGTAGTTAAATTATTGCAGTAAAAGTACATAAGTATTATGAGCTCGATGTAGTTAAAGTATTGCAGTAAAAGTACATAAGTATTATGAGCTCGATGTAGTTAAATTATTGCAGTAAAAGTACATAAGTATTATGAGCTTGATGTAGTTAAAGTATTGCAGTAAAAGTACATAAGTATTATGAGCTTGATGTAGTTAAAGTATTGCAGTAAAAAGTACATAAGTATTATGAGCTCGATGTAGTTAAATTATTGCAGTAAAAGTACATAAGTATTATGAGCTTGATGTAGTTAAAGTATTGCAGTAAAAGTACATAAGTATTATGAGCTTGATGTAGTTAAAGTATTGCAGTAAAAGTACATAAGTATTATGAGCTTGATGTAGTTAAAGTATTGCAGTAAAAAGTACATAAGTATTATGAGCTTGATGTAGTTAAAGTATTGCAGTAAAAGTACATAAGTATTATGAGCTTGATGTAGTTAAAGTTATTGCAGTAAAAGTACATAAGTATTATGAGCTTGATGTAGTTAAAGTATTGCAGTAAAAGTACATAAGTATTATGAGCTTGATGTAGTTAAAGTATTGCAGTAAAAGTACATAAGTATTATGAGCTTGATGTAGTTAAAGTATTGCAGTAAAAGTACATAAGTATTATGAGCTTGATGTAGTTAAAGTATTGCAGTAAAAGTAGTGGTTTGGTCCCTCTGACTGATATATTATTATATATGACATCATTAGATTATTAATACTGAAGCATCAGTGTGTAAGCAGCATGTTACTGTTGTAGCTGCTGGAGGTGGAGCTAGTTTCAACTACTTTATATACAGTTAGCTAGTTTAGTCCAGTGGTTCCCAACCTAGGGATGGGGCCCCCTCCAAAGGGTCAGCAGATAAATCTGAGGGGTCGTGAGATGATTAATGGGAGAGGAAAGAAGAAAAAACAAAGTTCTGATACACAAATCTGTGAAATGTTTCTGTTCTCAACTGTAAGAAGGATGAGGTGATGAAGTTGAAAATGTGAAGAATAGAGACGTCGGTGTTGTGGGATCCAGTAAGGACTGAGTGGAGATGTGGGAGAGAGGCGTTGTCATGGAAACAATGAACAACAGAGGTCTCTGCTCTTGGATTTGATGTGAATTGTGAATTGTTCAGTTCTATAGTTGATTTTTTTTATGTCTTTTTGAGAATTAGTCTTAACTGTCTGGTCCTGAATGTTTGATTGAGGTCAGAGGTCAGAAACAAGTGAGAATGTGAGAAATGCTTCATAATCACAGCAGAATGTAAAAATGCAGACAGGCTGATGACAGATCAGCTCTCTGTCACTCGTCCTATTGAACCCGCTGCAGCTGTGAATAATGTGTTTCCAGTCCTGTGGGAGCTAGAAAGAAACTGCTGTGTGTGTGTGTGTGTGTGTGTGTGTGCATTGTGGCTGGTCCTCGCTAATTCAAAGTACTGGTTTGAAGGTCAAAGTCAACTGAAATTAAAATTTTAATCTACTACAGCTACATATCTGCTCTGTAAATCACACTATTTTAACCTTATCTACTCCACCTTTATTTTGGAGCAAAAACTAGAATGACATACCCTAATTAAAAGGTCGTAACTCCTTAAATAACAGTGACTATCTGCATCAATAAGATCTTGCCAGAAAGGAAACATCCCAAAGTTTCTTTCACCTGACAGAAACAGAGCAGAAGGGTTTTGAAGTCAATGAAACTGTTTTTCAGATTAAATAACTGCCTGTGGGTTTGTGTGTAAAGGTGGAGGGCAGTATGGGGCTGTCTGGGCAGATTTCCAAAAGGGCTTCCTGATTACGGCAAAACCATGAAAAAGAAAGTGAGGGTCGACTAGCAAATGCTGGTGTCCGGGTGGAGTTAAAGGTTAAATTCTTTTTTATGACCAACTTTATTTATTACTTTTTTACCATGTAGTTTCACAAACTCAGACCAGATATGTCAGAATTGTCTTTATACCCTATATTCCCTGGCTGCAGAGAGATTAAAAAAACACAGCAAAAAGTTTTTGAGGTTAAATTTGTCGATTTCATGATGGCGTCCCCTAATTTTACATTATTTTGACTAAATACTGTTCCATCATCCACTTACATAGCTGGAGTCCTTATTTTGATATACAACAAAACAAAACTTTGAATAAAGTGATAACATGTCGGTCTATCATAGGCAGAGCAGACAGTCACACTGAGCCTGATAGCCTCCTGCTACACAAGAACTATGAACAACAACCCACATTAGCTTTCCTGCTAAAGGTCTCCTTCTTATCTAACTTACAAACATGAACACACGTCTTGTCCTGTAGCTCAGCTTGTTGAACAAGCCACCAAACAAACATTCATTAGCGAAAAAGTGCACCGCTAATGTCAGTTAGCAGCTAGATAGCTAATTAGCTGCTCAGCTGCAGCACATTAAACAGCATGTAAACATACATGCAAATGTCACTTGAGACCTGTTAGATGCTGGTTTGGTTGCTCTTCAAAATGTCTGTTAGTGGACACATTGTGTCCATGACTTGTAGCTACAGCAGTTTGTTTACTTTGTCTCCGTTCATACGGTGTAACACCTGTAGCCTGCCAGCTAATGTCAAACACAAACACAGACACCGACACGCCCCCCCCCAGCTGCTGTCAAACACAAACACAGACACCGACACCCCCCCCCCAGCTGCTGTCAAACACAAACACAGACACCGACACACACCCCACAGCGGCTGTCAATCAAACACAGACACCGACACCCCCCCCCAGCTGCTGTCAAACACAAACACAGACACCGACACACACCCCACAGCGGCTGTCAATCAAACACAGACACCGACACCCCCCCCCCCCCAGCTGCTGTCAAACACAAACACAGACACCGACACACGCCCCCCCAGCTGCTGTCAATCAAACAGAGACACCGACACACACCCCCCCAGCTGCTGTCAAACACAAACACAGACACCGACACGCCCCCCAGCTGCTGTCAATCAAACAGAGACACCGACACACACCCCCCAGCTGCTGTCAAACACAAACACAGACACCGACACGCCCCCCCTGCTTGCTGTCAAACACAAACACAGACACCGACACACACCCCCCAGCTGCTGTCAAACACAAACACAGACACCGACACGCCCCCCCCTGCTGCTGTCAAACACAAACACAGACACCGACACACACCCCCCAGCTGCTGTCAAACACAAACACAGACACCGACACACACCCCCCAGCTGCTGTCAAACACAAACACAGACACCGACACACACACCCCAGCTGCTGTCAAACACAAACACAGACACCGACACGCCCCTCCAGACAAAAAGGAATATTTCTGATATTTATCTTCATTCTAATAATACCAACTATTAACAATACATTTAAAAAACATGTTGACATTATTTTTATTTTATTTTAAAGTGTTACCAATTTAACTTACAGTATCTTGAGATTTTACAGTGCAAAATATAAAGTAAGAATTCCCAAACTGAAGACAAGTTAACAGAACTTTCTCTCTCTCTGTAATACATAGATTCAGATTTAAAGTTGACCTGCGTGATGTGTTGCTACAATTTAAATTTTTAGGTCAAATAGAAGTGGTTGATTTTTACAGTGTTAGAAAAATGTCAGCGAGTGGTTCTGTAAACCCAAATCAGGTTTCAGAACATCCATAAGTTCACAGTTTGTGTTTTGTTCTCATTGCTGGCGTCCTGTGCTCGTACAGTCCTGAATGTGTCAGCGTGCTGCGTGGGCGCCGCTCTCCTCTATTTCTGGACACATGAGTCATCTTCACTCATGTTATACAATAGAAAGTTTGCTCCACTGAGACTCTACTGCAGCAGAAATAGACAGCTGGAGTAGAGCTGCTGCTGATTCTGAATCCAGGTGTGTTTTTCATTCTGTTTGATTCACTGCAGTTTGTGAAACCCTCAGTTTCCCTCTCTAGCATTTAAAGGAGAGACACAAGATTAATTACAAGCCAATAAAACATCAATTAACAGAGGAGGAGTAAAGTATTTTCAGATTTTTAATTTTATTTTTAATTTTTTTGCAGGAAAAACAGCAGACATTTAGCAGGTTAGGATAATATGTGTATAGTTTGCCTGATAACTTGTGTTTATGTGTCAGAGTGAAGTGAAGACATTTCCACTGCAGTGAAAGCAGCGATGTTTGTGTTAATCATGGTGGACAGATGAAGGTCATCTGTGTGAATGTGGAAGTTCTTCAGCCTTAAAACTAGAGTATGAAATTGTGTAAAAATAGCATGAACGTAGCTTCTGTCTGACCTCCACAGTCTGGATGTGAAAAATGCTGTTTGCACCAAGCTAACAGAGATCGGCGGGGTCACTATCGGCCACGTGTAGACAGATCGCTCCGTCTTTACGCCTGGTGCACACTAGAGGATTTTCAAATCTTAACTGATTTTAAAAACGTGGGAGATCGTAAGAGCGCACACACCAGGCGATTCAGTCAAGACGCAGGACCACACACTTGGCGTTTATACTAAACAATTTCAAAGTGGTGATTCCGGAGACTTGGGATCTCACAGAAACTGGCGGGATCAAACGTGACTTCAGAAAACAACTGTGGATGAAGTCATGACTGAGAAGATGGAAAAAACAAGGCTTTATTTCTCTCTACCACACATAATGTTAGACCTAACAGTTACACGCTAAACCTTTGCAGCTACTTTACATTAGCATTAGCATTTTAGCTCACCTGTTACATCCAAAACCAAGGCAATTTCTGCCCTGTTGCGGTACGTCTTGCACAAGACATTAAACAAGCACTCATACTGTTGCTATAATTCCACAAGCTTGTCGTCCTTTTCTACTGTCCACCTGACTCGGGAGACAAAGGTCCTATTCATGCTGTTGGCAGCCATCTTTCTGTTCTTCACAAGTACGCAACATCTGCTTAGTGACGCTTCCCGGTCAGCTCGCTCTCATTGGCTATTGCAGGTTTCTGCTCAATATTGCATTGCCGTTTCTTTCACACTAAAGGATTTCAAGTCGTAAAGATTAAGCATGTCTGAAAGCCTATTTAGGAGACGAAATCAGGGAGACTCGGATCCAGTTGTTAACATTAAGAATTTGTCTGTAAACTCCTCACACTACAGCATCATTTGGGCAGATAATAATCTGACCAGACCAGCCTCTAACACCCCCGCAATTGTTGTGAAGGGCGAATCGGACCCAAAATCTACCCAATTATCCTCTAGTGTGAGGCCTGGATTAGTGGTATCTGGTCGGTCCTTTGTCGGCATGCTGCTCAGAATGAAACATGAGGATTTAATGGAGATTTATGAAAGTCAAACAGATTTCATGGAGTGGAGGCTTGTGGCTTTTACTTGCTGTTGTTTCCAAAGTGTCAGTTTGTTGTTGAAACAGCTGATAAAAGCACAGAACAGAAAAGACGTCTAACGTCTGATAAAACTGGACTAAAACTGGACTTAGTAGTTTATAACCTTTACTTTAATAGCATTTGATGACTATATTTTCAACATATAACTGCATATAAGTGAAAACTTTTACAAACATTACAGTGTTACACACAGGTTTAGAAGTGAGGGGCCAGATTTCAACAAGACCTGCCTGTAGATCACTGGTAGTCAAATAGTGGCTCGTGGGCCAAGTCTGGCCCTCCAGCTGAAATATTTGTCCCCCTAATGAAAGCTGCAGTTTTTACTTTAATAGTTTACATCAAAACTTTGACATCATGTATCAAAAATCTTCTGTAGATAACAAAATAAATCCCAGTGAGGTATTAAAACCGTGGTGTCACTGAGCTGTTTGAACACGCGTGCTGCTGAAATTAAGTCTAATAAAATGACCAGAACTGACATTTTACTGTTGGACCAGAACACATTTGTTCTTCACAAACAAACAGAAACACAAATGGTGTGTTGATGCCATTTTTTTCTTTCTGTCAACCATAAATGAAGCTGTGTGTGAATAACCTGTCACCTCCAAGTGCAACACAGAACATCACTTATGAGTCATTATTAGACAAATGAGGATTAAAATAAAGCTGTAACTTACTAATGAGAAACATGACATCAGATACTGTTAGAAATCAGTTTTCAGTTCAGTTCTTAAAAGAATTAAAATAAATAAATAAAACTGGACCATGGTTGAATTGAATTGCTGACTCCTGCTCCCCAGAGGATGAACCTTTAGCTTTTAATGACCCCATGACCTTTCTGCTGGTGCCACAAACTTTACATTGTGTTGTGGTTCCCTGTGCTCAGTGGTGGAAGAAGTACTTAGATCCTTTACTTAAGTAGAAGTACCAATATAGCACTGACTGATATTATATATGACATCATTAGATTATTAATACTGAAGCATCAGTGTGTAAGCAGCATGTTACTGTTGTAGCTGCTGGAGGTGGAGCTAGTTTCAACTACTTTATATACAGTTAGCTAGTTTAGTCCAGTGGTTCCCAACCTAGGGGTGGGGCCCCTCCAAAGGGTCAGCAGATAAATCTGAGGGGTCGTGAGATGATTAATGGGAGAGGAAAGAAGAAAAAACAAAGTTCTGATACACAAATCTGTTTTCAGTTTTTGGACTTTTTCTCTAATCTTTGATTTTTGCTGAAATATTGGATCATTTGAACATTTATTGAAATGAAACCATGTGAGAAGTTTAGAGGGAAAAATCACTATTTGGTGGAGCTGTTAACAACTCATAGACATCTGAAATGTGACCCCGACTACACACTGCTTTTTGTAAGACGTCAAAAGCCAAAAAGGTTGGAAACCACTGGTTTCATCTTTAACAATGTGTTGTATTTTAAAAGCTTGTTATATTATCCATTGTGTCAAATCTTCATCTGAAAAGTAACTAAAGCTGTCAAATAAATGTAGAAATGTAGAGTAGAAAGTACAAAGTTCCCTCTGAAATGTAGTGTAAATGTAGGCACCACTGCCTGTGCTCTACAGTAGCTGTGTCATTTTAATCCTCAGGTTGTAAAAAAGCAGAATGTTCCTTTAATAATTAGTGCGGGTTGAATCCAGGCTGTTGCTGCAACAGACGGACGCCTCAGCTCTTATCTCTGGGTACAGCAGGGGGCTGGGGGGAGCTGAGGGGGGGCTGTTGATGCTGCAGGAATGAGGCCACAGGCACAGCCAGCGGTGGTGGTGGTGGGGGGGTTAGAGGGGTTGTAGTTTATTGTTTTGGCTGCAGGCGTTCAGGCTGCCATCCACTCGTCAGTTGATTCTCCACTGCAGGAATTTTAAGTTGAGCAGTTCTCGTGTTTGCTGATATGACAGATGGACCTTCTTCTCCGCTCTGATATCAGACCAGCGCCAGTTAAAAATACATCTCTGCTCAGTCGTTTCACCCACACTCAGCTGCCGGGTCACAGCGCAAACAGAGTTTAGAAAAGGCTGACGTACGGTGTGATCATGTGATAAACCTGGTTTCTAAACAACAGGTGTCATCAAGGTTTCGTGTGTTTCTGTTGTCTGTCTTATGTGAGAAGCACAATTTTCTCGTACTTTGCATTTTCGCTGACGTACAAACTAAATTGTTGAGTTCAGAGCTGTCGTACATGTCATGAAGAGACAGTCTGACTTTCTCCACAGGAGGAGCAACACTCATCTGAGCTGAAATGATAAAGTTTTCCTCTGAATGAATTTAGAGTTTAAATGTGATACTCAACTAAAACAAACTTCTGTTCTCATGCTGTAAGTTTCCTGATGTGCAGATGTTTCTGTCAGCAGCAGTAAACAGCTGGCTCAGGGTGTTTGTGCAGCTCTCTGTCCTGCATCATGTTGTGTTACAGCTGATAGTGTAACATCACTTACTGTAGCTGTAATATTCTCTCTAATATCTCTGTGACGTCACAGAGCGCTTTGCTTTAGAAAGATGTTTTTTAGCATGTAACTTCATGTCAAAGCGTTCCCTCTTTATTTCTGTCACAGTGCAGCGCTGCTCTGATGGATTCATATTTTCTAATTGTTTAAGCTGCTCTAACACGAATACTGACACTGATAAATGTGTCTGCTGGTGTTTGACAGCTGCAACCTTAAATTCTGTTTTTCAAAATTTTTTTTTTTTGGGAACATTTTTGTGAAGGAGTTTTCTGAACAGGTCGCCTTTTATGGAGATTTTAGGGACGTCGATGATGCTGATAAAGACATCTCAGGAACGTTCAGCTCCTCATGAACAGGTGACATTCATCAGGCTGAAGCCAGAGATTTACAAAGAGTTTGTGACGTTAAGAGAGTTTGCTGGAACACATTTCTCAGAGAAAAGTTAGAGAGGTTCAGTTGAAGAAAATGTGCACCAGAATCACTGTTTCATCCTGCAGCTGTTGTCATGACAACATGAGTACGAAGATATTATAACAGCGGGACTATGTGATAGTGAAAGGTCGAGGAGGACTAGAGAAGAAAAGAAAAATATAGGAAATGAAAGGATGTAGGAGAGGAAATAAAGGATGGAACTAAGAAGTTAGAAAGGAAAAGGAAGAAGGAAATATGGAGAAATGAGGGAATATGGAAGGAAAGGAGGATGTTGGAAAGCTAAAAGTGGAAAGAAGGAGATAGAGAGTTATGCTGCATTCGTGTCTTATCAGAGTTTCTGACTTGTAAACAACTTTCATGTCAACCTCCAAGTTGTTGACATCAACAGGAAATGCCAGTTTGCCAATTTGGCACTTAATAATATAGAAGTGCCTGAAAACTAAAAGAAACATGTCAGCCAAAGTCAATGTAATTAAACCCAAATTTAATGGATATAATATGACGATATATTCTGCTTTTTGTGGTTTTCTATTATTTATTTCTTGTTCTGATGTCGGATGTTAAACATGGTCAAAGTTCCAAAACTTGAACTCAACGTATGTAGAAATGCTGCCTGTAAGTCAAAACTCAGGGCTTCAACCTGCTCTGAACGCTTCGTTTGCTACGTTTTTTTCTACCTTGCTGATGAGCTGACGTCGGCTCTTCACACATGCTCATGAATGGCCGTCTGTTCTGTAGCCTTGGTTGCTAAGGTGGTTGCTAAGGTGGTTGCTAAGGTATTTCCATGTGTTGTTCACGTTGTCCACTCTCATATTTCAGATCTGATTCAGCTCCAACATGTATGATGGATTTGAGAAGTTGACATTTGGAGTAAAGAAGAAGAAAAAGAAGTGAAATCCTGCTACTATAGTTTGTTTACGTAGCCTCCGGAGCCGGAGGAAGCTTCCTGAAGCTGACCAATCAGAACAGAGCGGGCTCATCAGGAGGGGGGCCTTAAAGAAACAGGAGCTAAAACGGCCTGTTTCAGACAGAGGCTGAACTGAGGGGCTGCATAAAGGGCCAGTATAAGATAAATAAGGAGTTTTTAACTGGAAATCATGCAAAGATATTCCAGTAGAGCCCCAGAATATAAATATAGAGCTGGAAATGTGCAGAATGTGTGTCCTTTAACAAATATTCCAATCCAACCGACAGAAGATGAAGGAAGGAAAGTAAGGAAGCGAAAGGAGTTAAGGAAAGAAATGAGTGTGGAAGGAAAGTAAAAAAGGAGGGAAGTTAAGGAAAGGAGGAAACATTAGAAGTGTCCTTCATGCTCTCTCAGTTGAGTTCCTGTCAATCACAACGTCATAACAAACATGTGAAACTGTCACACTGAGGCTGTGATGACGTCTGCGTCAGCCAATTACAGCAGCCGTTGCCTTAACGATGACAGACTGGGTGTGGTCACATCTCTGTGAGGCGAGATAAGAGCCTTCCAACACACACACACACACACACACACACACACACACACACACTGCAACGGTCGTGTGATTTCCTGTATGTGAGTTCAAGTTCAGGTTCTTTATAAGAGGTCAAATTGAATATATTGCATCAGTTTCATCCATATAACACAATCATCTGTAAATGTGAGGATATTTCTCTGTTATGCTCATTTTGTAAATCTGAAATAGAATTAATATCAAAATCAAAATCCATCAAAAAAATTGGTCAGATTCGTTTCTTTAACAAATTAATTAGTCAGAATACTTGTTTTTTTTAATCTGTAAAAACCAATAACAGAAAGATTGATGACTGTATAAAACTTATTTGTCTGCTGGGAAAATATCACATTCATCAATTAAGAACAACTAACAATGTGCCCAATTTTATACTTTTTTCAATTAGTTTGTTAACGTAGCCCCCGGAGCCGGAGGAAGCTTCCTGAAGCTGACCAATCAGAACAGAGCGGGCTCATCAGGAGGGGGGCCTTAAAGAGACAGGAGCTAAAACGGCCTGTTTCAGACAGAGGCTGAACTGAGGGGCTGCATAAAGGGCCAGTATAAGATAAATAAGGAGTTTTTAACTGGAAATCATGCAAAGATATTCCAGTAGAGCCCCAAAAAATATAAACCTAGAAATGTGCAGAATATGTTCTCTTTAAAAATCCTGTTTACATTCTCAAGTGAGAGTGAATGTCAGATTGTTGATTTTCAGAAAGTTACAGAAATTGTCAGACGCAGCTCCCCCTGATCCAAGGTAGGAAAGGTGTGAAGCATACTTTCATTTTACTGCCTTTCATTTCTAACGTTATGTTTAGCATTTTAACATCACTGTTTGCATCTTTCTTTCTTTGGATTTCTTATTGATGCAGTTTGAGCTTCTGCAGGCAGCGACTTCTGTTTATCCATCACATCACTAATGCATGTCCTCCTTGTCTGTTTTCTCCAAACAAACTGTGTAAATGTAAAATGTCTCACTTGCTGTTCAGCAGGATTAAGTTAGTAGAAATCCAACGTTCAGAGCAGCAAAAGTAAAAATGTTTTGGTATAAAAAAAGCTGCAGATTAAAACATTTGAAGCTCAGCAGATGTTTGAACAGAGAATCTGAATAATCAGAGCTGTGACTCAGCAGTTTTCAGTCTCTGACCCACTTTCAGCTTCAGGCATCAACATCTTTTACATTTTACTGCATCACGACTCCACAAAACCTCTGAGGAGACAAACAGCATGAAACGCAGGAGGAGGATGTGAGCAGCTTCATGTAACATCCAGGCGAGGAAATCAAAGCAGATTTCTACCCAAAAACGTAAATAGGAACATTTTAGAGCAAAAACTGCAGGTTTACCTGACAGACTCGAGAACGTTTGTACAAAATTTTATGTAGAAATTACATTTATATGCTACAAGTTTCTTTTTCCAGTTAAGGAAAATATAACTGCTTCCTGGATTATGGTCTATTGTACACAAGTTGTAGGAAGGGGATTGGGATGGATGTACAAAGTGCTGGACTGTGACACCAGAGTCCTGATGATAAACACATTTATGTTTCTGCCTAAACAGAACCATCATGCTTCATCATCATGCTTTCGTTACTATGAGCAGATAGTGTAGGGAAATTATGTGTCAGTGAACATTTTGCAGATACGATTAACCGGAACACTTTGAGACGTTGCAGATTTGTTCACGTTTCCTTGTTTTCTTGGTAAAAAATGTAATTGGATCAAAACAACCACACAGACCCTTTAGAGGAAGCGGTCTCGATCCGGTGATCCTAACTAAGTACGTTATCCTCTTGATATTTGGGCAGATAGGAGCTTCTTCAGGACCTTCTTCCTGTGTTTACATCTCACCTGGCTTTTTTTGATGCAGTTTGGGTAACTTGAATTTTTTTCTGTGTGTAAAAAAAAACCGCACCAAGTTTACAATCTCATCCACTGGTTGAGACCAGAACAAAGACATCAGAGGTATAAATCATACACTGTACATAAAGCTGGATGTAGCGAGGTGTAACGTCACCTGTTGTTTTGCATTGGAGCCAGTTTGAAGCTCAGAGTTACATCTTTTCTGTTTGGAGCCAGGAGCTTCCAGGAGTGCGGGGTGTTGCCTTTCATGCTCTGGAAACACGCCCCGCTACCTTGGAACGAAGCTAACGCTAGCTTACTGGGACCACCAAGCGCTGCACACTTGAGCTGAAGTTAGCTACTTTAGCTAAATTGTGCTAACAGGGCAGGTATCATAATAAAGTAACATTAAACTTAGTGAAATATTGCGACAATAGTCTGACTCAGTGTGAGTCCTGGAGCAGCAGGTGAGCCAGCTGTCAATCACAGCTGTCAATCAACGCCCACACAGCAGACATCAAAGCTACTATAAGTCTTCAAATCTTATTAACGGAGCAATAATTTCCAAAATGACCACCAGCAAACTTATTAGAGGGCCTGAATTTAGAGATTGAGACCAGAATGACTCGTTGAAAACAATGATTGACTCAGTATTTCTAGAGAGAAGTTCAGACTTTTTGATTGGGAGTCAGTTGGAGCAGCTAGCGGCCGTCGGTGGTACTTTAAGATACTTCAGCCTCAACACATGGCAACTGCTGGTTGGTTTGAAAATACTCTAAGAGACCCTAAACGCATCACTATGGAACAAAAAGAGAACATGCAAAAACATGAAAAAACACAAATGTGGTCTTTAAATTTGATTGAATTAAGCTTCTTTTTGGATTATAGGAATTAAACAGCAAATTGTACAGATTCAGAATCCTTCATTAGCTGAAGTCTTCTTCCATTTGGCTGAATATCAGTTTGCACTTGACCTTTGACCTGTATGTGTGTGTGTGTGTGTGTGTGTGTGTGTGTGTGTGTGTGTGTGTGTGCGTGTGTGTGTGTGCATGCATAAATCTGAATGTAAGGTCTGCACATTCTCAGGACCTGTGTGTGTTTCCTTTGTGTGTAAAAATGCAGTGACCGCTACTAACGACCTCCTCAGTGATGTTAACGAGATAATTTACATCTCTTCATCCAAACACAAAGAGAGAGAGAGAGAGACAGAGAGACAGAGAGAGAGAGAGAGAGAGACAGATAGAGAGAGAGAGACAGAGAGAGAGAGAGAGAGAGAGACAGAGAGAGACAGAGAGAGAGAGAGAGAGAGAGAGACAGAGAGAGAGACAGAGAGAGAGACAGAGAGACAGAGACAGAGACAGAGAGAGACAGAGAGAGAGAGAGAGACAGAGACAGAGAGAGACAGACAGAGAGACAGAGACAGAGACAGAGAGAGACAGAGAGAGAGAGAGAGAGACAGAGACAGAGAGAGAGAGACAGAGAGAGACAGAGAGAGAGAGAGAGACAGAGACAGAGAGAGACAGAGACAGAGAGAGAGAGAGAGAGAGACAGAGAGAGAGAGAGAGACGCTCACTGGAGACGTCAGCCAGTCTGTTAACTTCACCTCTGCAGTCGTCTTAAACTCATCTGCAGCTTCTGACATCC
This sequence comes from Scomberomorus guttatus, assembly GCA_038419695.1. NCBI lineage: Eukaryota > Metazoa > Chordata > Actinopteri > Scombriformes > Scombridae > Scomberomorus > Scomberomorus guttatus. The sequence continues at coordinate 33,340,186 of CM076450.1, forward strand.
AATTAATGTATTTGTGATTTTTTTCTTCTCTATAACTGTAAAATCTCATGGAAACTGTTTGTGACTGGCCTTTAATATTTGAGACACGGCTGCTATTTGAATTCTGGCTTTTACTGTGTTTGAGTTGTACGGCACTGCAAACCAACTAAAACCAAGAATATCTGAGAAAATCATTTTCATATTCAGCAGGTCTGAATTATTATTATATATTATTTTATGTATTACTGAGTCACATCTCAACATTTTCTTGGGACAAACTGATTTGTGTCCGTAGTGATAAAGAATTACTTTTGTAAAGATCTATTTTGTAACCATAATTTGTATTATGTTTTATTTTATAATTGTTTGTTGTGATGATTTATATCATTTAATTAATGGTAACTATATATAAATAATTCATATTGTATTTCCTTGTTTTCGATGGGACCTATAACATGTGTGCTACCTGTAGTGTTAGTATGTACAGTATGTATTAGTGGGTGGATATTTATCCACGACTCAGAAAGTAGTTTTAATGCAGCAACTATCATTTAATATTTAATGCTGAGAATAATCAGTGTTATAGAAGCTCTGTGTCAAAAACTGTCAACAACTGAGAGTCGACATCAAACATCAGGTCAGATTCATGATGTTGTTGACTTCTTCTTTGATCAAATATCTCATCTCATGTCTTCTAGCTCAAATCTAACCTCTAAAGTGTCCATCACCATTTTGGTAATTTTAGACTGTATTTTATTCAGGTAATGTTATTTCACAGCTGATTTGTGTTAAGCCAAAATTATATACTATACATTTGTAGTAATTTTTTTTATTCCACAAGTAAGGCATCAAAAAAAGTATTTTAGTACCAGAAAACTTAAAAATGTACCCATCCATAAATACAGTATATGTATTAGTAAACGAAAACGCTTTTTGCAGTTTCTGTCTTTTCAGAAGTCAAAAGTAAAAAAACATCCATTTGGTTCTTTTGTTTCTTCCTCAGAAAACAGTTTGTGTTTTCAGTTGGGAGTGAGACACTTTCACTATCACTCTCTCCTCCTGCACACACAACCAACAGCTGAAAGCAACATGCCAGAGTTCCCTCACTCAAAGGAATTCTGGGAAATGTAGTAAATCTCAGACTGCAGGTGAATAGATGCCAGAATCACCAAAAAAACCTAAATTATGACAACTTTTTTTTCTTTTTTAATTACAACAACTCACTGAAAAACTGAGTAACTGCTGAGCTGTGGGGCTGTTAGATTTAGACTCCCAGACATGGCAGCCGGGTGGGGTTTACCTGAGATTGTGACCTCAGCAGTGTGTGTGGTTGTACTTCACTCTCTCTCTCAGCGTCGGGGTGGTCTGATGGTGGGAGGTCTATTTCAGTGCAGCATCTCCCTCTTTGTTTCTCCCACATTTCTGCCAGCTGATTGGACGGCTGGGTGTGGTAACCTAGCAACCCTCAGATATCTCCCAGCATTCCACTGAGTTATCTCCAGTCCCAGAGGGAGATCTGCTGAGCGAGAACTGAAACAAACACTCACATAACAATCTGTTGACCAAAAAACCAACAGTGACATATTGAAATATATCTCTTACATACAGCATGTGATAATAAACACCAGGACCCCTCAGAGTGTTTTATTACATTTATATCATGACCACGTACCAGGAGGAGCTGTGTGCAAATCATCGTTCATTTTAAAGTTTGTTTAAGGTCAGTTTAACTCACAGCTGCCTTATTTTTTTAGTACTAGTACTGGTTTCGGCATGAGGAGTGAGATGGTTGGGTTAGGGTAAGAATATCAGGGTCAGCCAATCAGAGGCAGAGTAGGGGCGGGTCTTGCAGGTAGGAAAACAAATAACGCCTCACAGCTAGTTACCTTTCACCTCCAGTGAGAGAAGTACTGTTGCTATGGTAACCTGCACTCTGATTTAGCATGGTGACCTGAACTGTGTTTGATGATCAGTAATGAGTATTTTCTAAAACTAAGTTTATTCTTTATATTACATTTATGTATTTATTTAATTTTTATTATATTATTTTTTATTATAACTCTGGCTGCAACTAACAATTATTTTCATTATCGATTAATCTGTCAGTTATTTTCTTGAATGTTTGGTTGGTCCATAAAATGGTGAAACGTGTTGAACACTGTTTCCCAAAGTCCAAGCTGACGTCCTCAAATGTCTCATTTTGTCCACAACTCAAAGATATTCAGTTTACTGTCACAGAGACTAAAGAAACCAGAAAATATTCACATTTAAGAAGCTGGAATCAGAGAATTTTGAGAAAAAATGAGTCCAAACGATAAATCGATCATCAAAATAGTTGGTGATTAATTTAATAGTTGACAACTGACTTATTAATCGACTAATCATTGCAGCTCTAAGGCTGCTCAGCTGTGTTTTGGCACTGAAAGATCAAATGTGAGCTGCCCCAACAATAGAAGGCAAAGCAAGTTTATTGATATGACACTTTTCATACCAGGGACAATTTACAGAAAATGAAACAATATTAAAAACTATAAAATAAAACACCAATGTGAAGTTAATCAAATAACAAATTATATTAAAGCATATCAAATTAAAATCAAGTAAAACATGTAAAACATGTAAAACTGAAAACTAAAAATGCTGCCTCGATAACATGGATGTACTATAAGAGCTGAATACTGGACTGAAACATGGCGCCTGTGCTGTTGAACTCACACTGTGAGCCAAAAAACATTTCTTGTTCCTGTGACTCACTGCACATGTGCATTAATGATTCTCCCCCCGGACGCAGACGTTTCTCTGGTTTTGGCTTCATGGTTTAAAAATTCATAATACAAAAAGGAATAACTGACCCTGTTTTCAGTTTGAGGTTTCCTGTCAAAGGTTTTCCTGACGTCTCTTTTACAAAGGAAGAGCTTTTTGTGCTGCAGGGGATTTTTGTTTTTTTTATTGTTTTTGTGGCGCTGCGAGTGGCAGCATGGCTGACTCACCGCACCATATCCAGCTCTCCTAATATATTCATACCCTGTACACTAGTGTTTGCTAAAAGTCCCACAAAGCATTATGACAATAAATCAAAAATCTTTAGCTTTTGGACTGTTGGTCGGACAAAACAAGCCTGCAGCTCCCCTCGGCTTTACGGAGCTTTATAGTGAGTTTCAGCTCATTGTTTATCTGTCCAGCTGCAACTTTACTGTTTTGGTTCACTCTCAGCGCTCTCATAGCGTCGTTTTGAGCAGCAGGCAGCTGTTTTCAGAGAAAAAGCTGTAAAAAGCCACTGTACACTAAAGAGCCAGATATTTCCCTCAGGAGTTGGTAGAGAGCAAACACGGAGCTAAAAGAGAGTGAATATTGGACTTACATTCACCAGGTGGACAGAAACACGACTCCTAATAAATGATAATGTTGCTCTGTAACTGCTGGATGTGGAAATAAGCAGCTGTTTGCTAACAAGTTCAACATATCAGCTTAAAAGATGATGATGTGTCAGAGTTGTGTTCACTGCTTGTTTCTGATGAAAACTAGCAGACAAAACATCCGTTAATGCAGGTTTAAAGTTTAAAGTGAAACTTCTAGCAAATCAAGTGGGATATACTCCAGTTAGAGTTAAATATTGTCTGTTTAAAAATAAAATTGTGAGGATCCAGTCTGTAAAAACATCATTTAGTCAAACACAGACCTTCTGTACATCCAGCAGAACTTTGCTCAGTTTCTTGTGTTTTCAGTCAGATGCAGCAGATTTTCATCTCAGATCAAACTCCTGCAGTTTGTCTCCTGCCAGCATCATTGCTTAGCAACAGAAATAAAACCTGAATCTGAAAATAGATGCAGAGCTTCACGGTGGGACGTTAAACAAAGAAAACAAGAGGCGGACGACTCCATCTCTGTCGAGAACTGTCAGTGTAATTCTCTGACAGCTGATCATGAGACTGAAAGGTGTTTAATCCACTCTGACAGATGAACTGGGTTTCTGTCTTTAGCTCCTCTGTGCAGCAGCCTCACCTGGACTGAGCTCACCTGTCTGCTGCAAAGATCAGATTTTACACTGATCTCCTCACAGCTTCTCTGTCCTCTGGTCCATCAGAAACGTTAAAGTGAACACAGAACATACAGAGACACAGTCTGTGATCTGTTTTTATTCCTCAGCTGCTCTTTCTGACGTCTTAAATCTCTTTCTTTGGTTTTCTCTCAGCAGACTGGTGAGCTGAAGATCTGCAGCGCAGCGAAGGAAACAACTTAACATGTACGTTTTTTCAGATTTAACCACCTTCAGCATGATTTTTTTGTCCTTCACCACTTTCTAAATCATCCAATTATCAGAAGTGTTCATTTTTAGGCACCTGGCTTTTTTTTTAAATAATTGATTATGACAGAATTACATCCACATTTAACCAACAAATATACAAATAAATAGACAATGACAGAGAGAATCCATAAATGGGTGAGACAAAACGACATATAGACATACAAATACATAAATACTTATTGCTATATAAGGTCTATATATCAAGGTTCAGATCATTTTCTTAAATTAAATATCTTATAAATGTATCTGAAAATGAAAAATGCCAAATCAGTAAAATTACAACAAACTTCATCAAGTATGAAATAATTTGAAAGCTCAGTCCGCCGCTGTAAATGAGTTGGCATTTCCCAACTGCCAATAGTGGAAGGTCAGTATATATTTTATTATCATATAAATCTAAATTAGTTTAAGTCAAATTTTAGTAATTAGATTTTTGTTAGTTTTAGTCATTTGGCAAATTGCAAAGTGAAAAAATGTAGATATTGAATGTCAGAGTGAAATGTTCAGAGACAACTTAGTTCTTTTTTTCAGCAAAATATCTGATCTTACAGCACAATATCTGCAAGATCTACAGTGTTATTAAACTTTTTATGGTTGTGTTTAGACTCTGGTTTTGGTTTAATGCAGAAAAAAGTTTTCAAGCCAGATATCCACTTGATATGACTAACTCAGACTGCTGAAGCCTCATATAAGCTTCACATCTACTTTTAAATGACTGTGTGGACACACTGTGGATTTTGGCCTCCATCACTTCCATTAAAGCACATTTGAAGGGGATCTTTTAATATCCAGTATGAACAGGAGGAATGATTACAGCGAGGAAAACCTCTTTCACTGTTCATATGGACACCTGACTGCTGTTTTAAGACAGAATTGATGTTTTTCAGCAGATAAATCTTAAATGTGAGGTCTCAGAGTGTCCTTTAAGACACACCAAGAGGTTTAAAGTCACAGAAGCAGAAACTAAAGTGTTTTACATCCTACAGGTGTGATTGGATCACACTGAGCTCAAGATGAGTCATCAAAAATATTTTTTTGACCTACTGTATATTTAGTATGTAACAAGAGATAAAAGAATAAGTAATGCAGGGACACAGGATTAAAACCTGGAAAATGTATCTTTCATTTCACAGTTCCTGTTTTCATCAGCACCACCACATCTGACAAAGACAGAGCAGATTAAACACGGAGGGACAGTGATGGATTATCCTTCTGCAGATTGATTTCCATAGAAATATAATAATCAGCAGGAATGAAAACACACACTTTTGTTCCTTTTGATAAGGTAAAAGTGTCTCTGGCCTGCTGCATGTCAGCAGCCTGGAGTCCTCTCTGGTCTGTGACTGAGGAGGATCTAATACCTGAGTCCTGCACTTTATTGATCAGATTATTGATCATTAGGAGTCATTAGATTGTAATTGATCTCTCTCCTGGGACAGACAGAGATCTCTTTCTGCTCTGGAATCTACTGATGTTTTGTTGTGTTTAACCCTTTGTGCCCAAGGGACAGTGCTGGAAAGTAACTAAGTACATTTACTGAAGTACTGTACTTAAGTACAATTTTGAGGTACTTGTACTTTACTTGAGTATTTCTATGTGATGCTACTTTATACTTCCACTCCACTACATTTCAGAGGGAAATATTGTACTTTCTACTCCACTACATTTATTTGACAGCTTTAGTTACTTTTCAGATGAAGATTTGACACAATGGATAATATAACAAGCTTTTAAAATACAACACATTGTTAAAGATGAAACCAGTGGTTTCCAACCTTTTTGGCTTTTGACATCTTACAAAAAGCAGTGTGTAGTCGGGGTCACATTTCAGATGTCTATGAGTTGTTAACAGCTCCACCAAATAGTGATTTTTCCCTCTAAACTTCTCACATGGTTTCATTTCAATAAATGTTCAAATGATCCAATATTTCAGCAAAAATCAAAGATTAGAGAAAAAGTCCAAAAACTGAAAACAGATTTGTGTATCAGAACTTTGTTTTTTCTTCTTTCCTCTCCCATTAATCATCTCACGACCCCTCAGATTTATCTGCTGACCCTTTGGAGGGGCCCCCCCCCTAGGTTGGGAACCACTGGACTAAACTAGCTAACTGTATATAAAGTAGTTGAAACTAGCTCCACCTCCAGCAGCTACAACAGTAACATGCTGCTTACACACTGATGCTTCAGTATTAATAATCTAATGATGTCATATATAATAATATATCAGTCACTGAGATATTTAACTGCACAATGATGACTTTTACTGCTGATATAGAAAATGTCCTTCTGTCTGTGTTTCCTCCTGGACAAAATGACCACAGCTCCCAGTCAGAGTGAGTCAGTCAGCCATATATTAAAACATGAATTATTCAGTGTCAGTGACATCAGACACCAGCAGAGATCAATACTGGAGCGGCCGGCGTCTGTAGAGCTCAGTCTGACCAAAATCTGTCCAGTGAGCAGAAACTCTGAAACACTGCTGACAGAAACAATCTGACACAATTATAAGATATTTTCATCACTTTGTCCTGTGAAGTGATTAGTAGGGTTGCACCAATCAAGTTTTTAAAGGGCAATACTGATCACTGATTGGCTCCGGGTCTTCAGTCAATGTTGTGTTCACATTATGTCGGATAGACTGCAAAGATTCCTGTGTTGAGGACTTGTGAACGTTCATGTCTTTTGACAACTCAAGAGTGTTTGAGGCCTTTGTGGTGTAACTCAGCTGTTATAAAGTGACAAATAATAATAATAATAACTATATTTGTATAGCACTTTAACAAAGGACATGAGAGACAAAATTATTACACAGTACAAAGTACAACCAGATAAAATGCATAAAAATATTAAATAATATAATATTGTCCAGAAGATGTAATATCATACAAATCATTTAAAATTCAGTTTAAAAAGATGCATTTTTAGCTGACGTCTAAAAGAAAATACAGTTAGCTGTGCAGGTTGTGAATGAGGCTATTACTTAAAGTTCACTTAGTTTTTGGTGGAAACTGGTGACAGCTGGACCAGAGGAATTCTTTGGAGAATGGTCTGCTGAGATGTGATGAACCTGAAATGTCCTGTTTTATTTTTATTTCATTTACGTGTCTTTGTGTTTCAGGTGCTGATCGGGCTGCAGATCCCTGAAGACAAACAGAAACAGACATGATCCCTTTTTCTCCCTGAGGTAACATCATCAAACACACTGTATTTCACTATGAGCGTGTGCGGGGAGTTTCCCGTCACTGACCGCAGGTTACCCAGCCTGACAACAAAGCTGTGGACTCTGGAATAATCCCTTTGTGTCCGTCGGTCACATCACACAATGCAGAACTGGCAACCCAGCAGCTGCAGCAGAGCACTGAATACTGACAGCTGTGTTAACTGTCTGAGATTTACACACACAAAAATATTTTAAGAAAAATATTCAACATGATTTAGAGAAGATCGTCTTGTTCTCTGTTTTCTGTAGACTCAGATGGATATCTGTGTCTTGTACAGAGACAGGTCCAGGATGTGTTTAGCTTAGCTTAGCACAAAGACTCAAAGAGAAAAAATCCACCTTTCAACAACTCCAAAGCATTTGCGAGCATTTTTTCTGACAACACAACAACAATACAGTTACCACCAGTGGCTGTCTCACAGTTTTACAGGCACAGTAAACCCCACAGTCAGTCAATGTTAACCAGCTAACTAAAGATTAGCATTGTCCAGTAACTTTGTTAGCTTTGAGCACAAACTGCATCCTCTTTGTCAAAATAGCAGCTGACAATTTGCTAGCTAAATGCTAATGTGCTGATGACTCAGCAGGTACTTGATTTATTAAATCATTTATTTGATGTAATAGATGTTAGCATTAACAGTAGCTGACCATTAGCCAGCTCCATCAAAAAAGAAAAAATCCATCTTTCAAGCATTTTATTTTTGTATTTCTAAAGATTAGCATCATGCAGTAACTTGTTAGCTTTGAGCAGAAACTGCTCTGTGTCAAAATAGCAGGTAGCAGCTGGCTAAATGCTAAATTGATGAGCGAATGACTCAGCAGTGTTAACTTGTGGCCGTTAGAGGAACTGCAGCTGAACACACGTCAGCGCAATAATCAGCTGCTTTTCTGTTTTCACGTCTAAATACTCAGACTAAAACTTAAACCAGACATGATTAAAACTTTATTCAGACTTTCTTGTAATTCAAGTTTTTTTGTTTTATTAATGTTTAACATAATGAAACACAAGAGCACTTATTACAGCAAATCAATTAAAACTAAGTAACAGAACAAACAGCATAGAACAAAACAATGGGGCACCATATATCAATAAATAGGGCAGCACATTTTCCTTAAAAAACAACAAAAAACTAATTGTAGGAATATTTACTTCCAACTTTACTTCCTTTATATACATCAGAAAAAGACCAAACTTGATAAAACTTACCTTGGTTATTATTAGTCATATGTATACTGTATATATGTTGTCACATTTATAATACTATCGTATGTGTGTTTCTGTCTCAGGAACTGACCAATCAGCAGTCAGGATGATGCCCAAGGTAATAATTATTTTCACTGTGAGATTAATAAAATTAGACTGAACTGTTTTAACTGTTTTCATGTTTTTTCTGGTTTGTGATGGTCATCTATGTTGGAGGAATAGTCTAAATATCTCTGAGACATGCAGAGAAATATCCCAACAACTATTGGATCCATATTGCTTCAAATAACCTTCAAATATCTATAATTACTCGTATTATCCATGGATGTATTAAGGAGAACTGGATACTGCATTCTAAGATGGCGCCCCGTTCATTCCTATGAAAGTTGCTCAGTGGTGTATGAAGCCAAAACAATTGAAAATCAGCTACCAGCTGTAAAGAAATGACCCAGATGTTTAGATTGTTGGGCCCATAGAGCATGCTCAGTAGAGACTTCTGGCCGAGCCAGCTGACTTCCGGTTGGCTCCTCACTTTCCAAATGTTGTTGGGCCGAATGGATCAGATTCTGATGATGAAAGTCATTTCACTCAGAAACATTTATTCAGCAGTTTACAGCTGCTCCTTTTCCAATGATTGTGTGTGTGGGGAAAAATGCTTTTTTGGGCCTCTATGTCAAATTGGCTTCACAGCCCGGTGCTGTTCCAGGGGGGTCGAAATTATCACAACACTGTTTCATAAATATTCCAATTCTTTGTTTTACATGAAAAAAACAAATGTGATATTACCATATTGTGATCAGGAGTTACATTTTTGGCTGCCAAACATCTGCAGTATACACTCACTGAATGGTGTTCCTAATATTTTGTCCACTCCATTAACATGCATGAGGTGAGCAAAATATTAGGAACACTTTTCAATATACACCACCACCCACTACAACCTCAATAATAAACATAAAGTAGAATTTATGGCAGAGCTGTTGTATTGGATTGTACAGGTGTTCCTAATAAAGTGGCAAGTGAGTGTATAATTTTAGTTTTAAAAAACTAAATTCACTGAGCAGAAACGTAAATGATCATCACTGATTTTTTCATTAACTGAAGTCTTCTTCCATTTGGAAGAATATCAGTTTGTACTTGACCTGTGACCTCTGTGTGTGTGTGTGTGTGTGTGTGTGTTAGCAGCAGCTGGCTCAGACGTCTCCAGGGAGTGTGTTGTCGCTGAGAGGGTCCAGTGTCCCAGGATCCCCTGCAGCCGCCATCGTGGTGAGACACACACACAGATCAAGTCATACTGTCCTTCAGATTAATCTTTAGGCAGTAATCTGTAATCCCCCCCCCCCCTTCCCCCCGGCTCTGCAGGCCAGAGTGGAGGATGGGGTTATCGGCTATAAGGACCTGGCAGCGTTACCGAAGGACAAAGCCATCCTGGATATAGAGAGACCCGACCTGATGATCTACCAGCCGCACTACAGCTACAGCCCACTGGAGGTGACTTAAACAGCTGCTTTTTAAGTCTGGTGATGTTCTTTATTTTTCTTCATGTTCAGACTCAAGCCAACAATTAAATGATCAGGATACTGTACTGAGCATTTTTACTTCTCATTCTTAAACATGATGCTGAAACGCAAAAAATACAAAATCATTCAGACACAAAGTTCCAGCTGCCTGAGAAGACGAGCTCAGGGGCTTTAACGTTTCTAACAAAGCTGCTTTGTTGAGGTCCAGGTTTGATTTTATGCAGTGGTGGATACAGTGCAGAGCAAATTAAAAATAAGCATAAAAACGTGGATGGAAACACACTTATCTTGGGTTTAGTTCATTTCATGGAATTACCTGACGGTAATTAACAATATAACACCAAAGTGATTATTTAAAGGACCAGTGTGTGTTAAACAGCAGTCACGTGTCCATATGAACAGTGAAAGAGGTTTTCCTCGCTGTAATCATTCCTCCTGTTCATACTGGATATTAAAGGATCCCCTTCAAATGTGCTTTAATGGAAGTGATGGAGGCCAAAATCCACAGTGTGTCCACACAGTCATTTAAAAGTAGATGTGAAGCTTATATGAGGCTTCAGCAGTCTGAGTTAGTCATATCAGAAGGAAAGATTTTGTCCCCCATCACTTCCATTGTAAGTGCATTATGAAGGGATCTTCTAATGGTCAGTATGAACAGGAGGAATGATTACAGCAAGAAAAACAGGTTTCACTCTTCATTTGAGCTCCTGACTGTTGTTTAAAGACACTTTAAAAATTGTGAAATTGTCCTTTAAGGCCTAAAGGAACAGTCTTGTGCCTTTGTAAGATGTTTCAGATGGATATCAGTTTAATCTCTGATACTGTAGCTCCAGGACGTGTTTAGCTCAGCTCAGCACAAAGACTGGAGGCAGGGGGATATTGGTGAACCAGTCAGTGTGACAGGCGCTTAGTTTGTCGGTTGGTTAGCTCTGCGTCTGGCTGCGACATGAGACATCAATCTGCTGGTTAGAGACTGGACAGCTCTTTACCAGCTGAGGCCCAGAGACTGTGTGTGTGTGTGTGTGTGTGTGTGTGTGTTGGAGGCTGAGGGATAAAGCGATAACAGAATTGGAGACTAAGAGATCAGATTTTCTGTGTCTAAAAAGCCAATTTAGACAAGGTGTGTTTGATCTGGAATTGAATTTCCACAAAAGTGGTCAAATCAGAGGAACACTTGTAAATATGACCAATAGAAAAGGAGCATTTCTCATATTTCCCCCAAAACAAGAAAAAACAATTAACAATACATAAAAAAAAACACTGACTTTATTTTTGACGGCATAAAGGGACGACTCAATGTGACTTCAGTTGGATTTTTCCACAGAAGATTTGTCAGGAGCCAAAGTCACATAAAATAAGTGGTGGAAGCAGTACTGAGATTTTTTTACTTAAGTAAAAGTAGCGATACCACAGAATAAAAATACTTGTTTTTTGTAAAATTCCTGCATTTAAAATATTACTTTAGTAAACGCATAAAAAGTTGCAAAATGTACTTAAACTATTGAGAGTAAAAGTACTCATTATGCAAAATGTCCCCACTCAGTGTAATATTTATTATATATATTGTATACAGATGTACGGCGCCTGTAAAAATGATTCACCACTCTTGTAATTTGTCATGTTTTTTTGCCTTAAAACATTAAATCAAAGATGATTTTTTGACATTTATAAAATGCATCATTCTTTTACATGTGAAATATTGATTTTAAAAGTAACTAAAGCTTCCAAATAAATGTAGTGGAGTAGAAAGTACAATATTTCCCTCTGAAATGTAGTGGAGTGGAAGTATAAAGTAGCATCACATGGAAATACTCAATAAAGTTCGAAATTATACTTATATACAGTACAGTACTTGAGTAAATGTACTTAGTTACTTTCACCACTGCATAAAATTAAACCTCGACCTCAACAAAGCAGCTGAGCTCATCTTCTCAGGCAGCTTCTTTGTGTCTGAATGATTTTGTTTTTTTTGTTCCAGCATCATGTTTAAGAATGAGAAGTAAAAATGTTCAGTACAGTATCCTGTAACACTGGAGATTTCTGCTCACAGCTCTCACTTTCAAGACAGGAATCATTACATCAAACTAACGTTTCCGTCCTCAAACAACAACTACTAAATTAACTACAAATAAACACTACACAGTAGACAGTTTGTTCCTAACTCATTAATAACTAAGCAAAATACAGTGAAAATACAGTGAAAATATAGTGAAAATACAGTGAAAATACAGTCCCTCCAGGATTTCACTGAGTGTTTTTTTATGATTATTGAGGCCAAAAATATTTGATTTTGCAGCGGCTTTACTCAAAAATTGTGATACAATTTGCAATGTTTTATGTGTTCTTCTTGTGGAGTTGTGCTGCATGCTCAGACATGCTCAGACATGCTCAGACAGGTAGGATCTGATCTTCCTGATGTTGTACAGGACAAATCAACACGACCGAGCTACTGAGGCCACGTGAACCTTAAAGGTTAGTTGGTCATCAATCATGACACCCAAGTTTCGGGCAGACTTTGTGGGCATGAGCTGGGTTGATTTGAGCTGGATGCTGATCTCTTGTTGTATAGAAGGACTGGCTGGGATGTCAAGGAGCTCGGTCTTAGAGAGGTTAACCTGAAGGTGGCGTTCTTTCATCCATTTTGCTTTCTTGTTGGCAGGTGAGATTTGTTCATCTTCCACCTGAATGTGCTGTGTGGTCGTAAGTCACCACGACACCAAATGCAACAATTGGTCCAAATCACAAGTGTCTGTTGATTTGGACATTTCATGTGGAAAAGTTGTGGTAATTTAGCATCTTTGCCATCTCTCACAAATATTGTGGAGATTTCTTGAATTTGAGTTAATTATTGTGATTGCAAAATCGTAATTTCCTGGAGGGACTGAAAATACTAAACACAATAACTCTAAGTTAGATTTACAAAATTAACTGCAAAATACACAAACAAAAGGCTCTGTCTCCAAACCCCCCTCTCTGTTGCAGGAGGTTGGTACAGTCCAGGGCCCAGGTGCAGGTATTTAACAGAGCTTAATGCATCTGCAAATCTTTTACATGATGGAGGCCAGAGGTGGACCAGCACCACCTAACTCAAAACATAACTTATTTTGTATAAATTATGCATGTCAAAAATACTTTTGTGTTACAATTGTGTTGGCTATTTAATCATGAAAATTGTAACTGAATATAAAGCTAAATAATAGTGAAGGTAATTTGAAATGAAAATGAAAGCGTGTGGAGAGATAATCACATATTTTATTCTGTTGGTGTGGATATGGGTGCAGCCATGTGCAAAGTTATTATGTTGTGCACACACGATAATTTACTTTAAATTCACATGTGTGAAACATTTAACTCTTTATAACTGCAGGCCTGATGACTTATCAGTGACTGTCTATTAAGCAATTATTTACTATTTACAGTCTTTGAACAGGCTGTAAAATGCCATCAGAGCCAAACCAGACTGACCAGTCCCAAACTTTAATGATCATGAATCATTAACAAAGGGTTAAATGTTTCACATGTTCTAAGTCATCAGGGCTGCAGTTATATTTAATAAGTCATTAATGAAATGAATTAAAGTCTGCACTTATAAATGTTAATATATTGTTATTATATAGATTTTCTTTCTTCCTGTTTGTGCAAGAGCAGCAAGAATTTCCCTGTGTGACATTCAGAGGTGAAAATAAAAAGCTGACTTCTCTCCGTTATATGAAGGCTGTGTGCATCTGAAGTTGGAGGCTACATGATAGAGAGGCACATGAATTTATAGTAAATTATCTTGTTCACACAAGATAAAAGAGTATCACCTTCTGGGACTTTAGGGGCTCCGTACCGACCTTAAAGCAACCTGAGGAGAAATAAAAAACAGGAGTTTCTGCCTGGTTCTCTGCATCTATTTATATGTTTAAATGTTTCATCTATTTTTGTTTTCTTTCCTCCAGAGGTCCTTGTCTCCTCGCTCCATCTCTCCTCCTCCCTCCCCAGAGGTAAGACTCTCTCTGTCTCTAAAGGTGCAGTATACAACATTCAGCCCCACCAGATGTCGCACCATAGCACCAGCATCTGAACAGACAGCTCATGAAACTCAGATCAAACTGTCAAACTCAGGAGTGCCGATCAAATATGGATCAAGATTCTGTTACTGCATCACCGATTTCTGCCTCAGATGTTTTCACAAACATATTTTAGTGAACTGTTTGTGACCCGGCCGCCATGTTGAAGACTGGGGGGGCACAGCGTGGGACTCACATCACATGCACTAACATGTACGTGCGGCTGGACTGGCTATCAAAACAAACAACAGAGAAGCTCAGATGACAACACACACAGAGGAAGTGTGACTTCATTTACTGCTCAGGACGCCATTACTTCACTACATCTTTACATAGCAAACAGGTGTTTGCATCTCGTGGGGCTGAATGTCGTATGTTGCACCTCTAATATCTTAAAGGTGCAATTCATTAAGATTTTAGACATTTACTAGACATGAACATTTATGCCTAAAATTGCTGCCGGTCGCTGCCGTTCAGCGAGGCACTAACCTCCCTCCTGCCTGTTTTTCCTCTGTGTCTCCAGAACCAGTCTACTGGAGGTTCCTCCCCTGGTTCCACCATCCAGACCAGCAGAACATTCAGCACACACACACCGCCCACACCAAACACACCCAACACACAACCATCTGGTACCAAGAGCACCATGCAGCACTTCCACAGACCAGGTAAATAAAAACCTGTTTTTGTGTCTGCTTCTCTCATATTTGATTTTACTTCTAGTCTTTCCCCTGTTTCCTTTCTCTTTTCCTCTCCTCCATCCTGACAGTAACTTTTTCCCAGCTTTGGAAAGTAACTAAATACATTTACTCAAGAAATGTACTTAAGTACAGTTCTGAGGTACTTGTACTTTACCTGAGTATTTCCATGTGATGCTACTTCATACTTCCACTCCACTACATTTCAGAGGGAAATATTGTACTTTCTACTCCACTACATTTATTTGACAGCTTTAGTTACTTTTCAGATGAAGATTTGACACAATGGATAATATAACAAGCTTTTAAAATACAACACATTGTTAAAGATGAAACCAGTGGTTTCCAACCTTTTTGGCTTTTGACGTCTTACAAAAAGCAGTGTGTAGTCGGGGTCACATTTCAGCTAGCTTCAACTAGCTAACTGTATATAAAGTAGTTGAAACTAGCTCCACCTCCAGCAGCTACAACAGTAACATGCTGCTTACACACTGATGCTTCAGTATTAATAATCTAATGATGTCATATATAATAATATATCAGTCAGAGGGACCAAACCACTACTTTTACTGCAATACTTTAACTACATCAAGCTCATAATACTTATGTACTTTTACTGCAATACTTTAACTACATCGAGCTCATAATACTTATGTACTTTTACTGCAATACTTTAACTACATCGAGCTCATAATACTTATGTACTTTTACTGCAATACTTTAACTACATCAAGCTCATAATACTTATGTACTTTTACTGCAATACTTTAACTACATCAAGCTCATAATACTTATGTACTTTTACTGCAATACTTTAACTACATCGAGCTCATAATACTTATGTACTTTTACTGTAATACTTTAACTACATCAAGCTCATAATACTTATGTACTTTTACTGCAGTACTTTAACTACATCAAGCTCATAATACGTATGTACTTTTACTGCAATACTTTAACTACATCAAGCTCATAATACTTATGTACTTTTACTGCAGTACTTTAACTACATCAAGCTCATAATACGTATGTACTTTTACTGTAATACTTTAACTACATCAAGCTCATAATACTTATGTACTTTTACTGCAGTACTTTAACTACATCAAGCTCATAATACGTATGTACTTTTACTGCAGTACTTTAACTACATCAAGCTCATAATACTTATGTACTTTTACTGTAGTAAATGATCTGAGTACTTCTTTCACCGCTGCTCTTTTCTTTCTTTCAGAAAACGGCACCAACATCTATAAGAAGCCTCCAATCTACAAACAAGGTACATTACTGACGTTAAAACTACATAGTAATATTTCCATCTGCAGCAACAATTAGTTGATTGATAAATTAGTCTGTCAATATTAATATGCTATTATTTTGATAATCGATTAATCATTTTAGGGTTTAGGTTGCAAAAATGCCAAACATTTGATTCAGTCATGCTCTGCTGGTGGTCTTAGTTTTAAAAAAAAAACTAACCGGTGTGTTTCCTCAGTCTGCCGGTTTAACAGCCCACCAATGAAAAAGCATGAAAAAACTGGCTCATGGTTGAAACTAACTGCTGACCTCTGCTGTATATAGTGTAAATCCAGTCAGATGTGTAGCTCTCTATAGAACGTACTACAGTGTATTCTACAGGAACCAGTCATAGAAATGCAGCAGGAAAGCTTTCAGTGGGCTTTATTTCTGACACCACATCTTGTTTTTTGGTTGAATATAGATGTATTTCAGTGTGGTTATGATTTGGCAGATTGCTGTCCGTATGAATACATGTTAGTGTTTGAACAGAAACTGCAGAGTTTGGAAGTGAGGATGTAAACATGTGTCAAATGTTTAGTTGCTTGTTTGTGTTTGAGTGAGAAAAGTATTGAGGACATTTGAAGGCTGTAGTCACTGAATGCTTTCTGTGTCAAAACAATGCAAATGTGTCACAGTTTGCTCCATAATTGTTGCTGTTGTGTCGACTGTGTGAAGAGTTTGAACATTCAGTATTGAACTCAGAAACAACTTAATAATTTACTGTATTGATACTGTATTACAGTATTATGAAGTACTCTATTTTGTATTTACTTCATGACAAAACAAGACGTGCTGTCAGAAATAAAGCCCACTGAAAGCTTTCCTGCTGCATTTCTATGACTGGTTCCTGTAGAATACACTGTAGTACGTTCTATAGAGAGCTACACATCTGACTGGATTTACACTATATACACATTTCTGACACTATCAACCATTAAAAACTACATATACACAATAAAACAGTGATGGAATAAAAAGATCCTCATGTGCTGCCTGTTGTTAGTGTTTTTATCTCAGTGTGTCTGATTGACACATGAGTTGTTGTGTTTGTGCGTTTGTGTGTAAAATGAGCTGCTGTGTGCAGCAGCGTGTTGGTGAAGTTTAACATGTGGACTCAGAGTTGAACCAATCAGAAAAAAACTGTAAAATAAATTACATCTGAATGAGTTTTATACGGTGAAGTGTCTTTTTTAAAACCTTGTAAAGCCAGAACAGATCCGCATGTCGGTCAACTGCAGCCGCCTGTAAACCCACAGACATGATTTCACTGCATTTAATCAGCTTTAACGTGTGTGTGTGTGTGTGTGTGTGTGTGTGTGTGTGTGTGTGTGTGTGTGTGTGTGTGTGTGCAGATGTGTCGTCTCCGCTGCCTCAGGGGAAACACATCGAGGATCTGATCATCGAGTCGTCAAAGTTCCCGGCAGCTCAGCCTCCGGACCCCAACCTGCCCTCCAAGATAGAGACCGAGTACTGGCCCTGCCCCCCCTCCCTGGCTGTGATTGGTATGACCCAACCCAACACACACACACACACACACACACACGAAACACACCACGTGCTGCGTTCAGGGCATGTCAGAAAGATGGTAGCTTCAAGGACTTGATTGAAAAATTCAGTTTCAGCTTCTTCTGGGTTCTTTTTCTTTCTCTCCTCTATTTCCTTCTCCTCTTCTTTCCTCCTTCCTTTTCTTTTCCCTTCTTCATCTTTCCTTCTCTCCCCTCATTCAATTTCCACTCATTTCCTTTCCTTTCTCTCCTCCTTATGTCTTCATCTCTCCTTTCGTCGTTAACTCCTTTTCACTTCCTCTGCTTCCTTTTCCATTTCTTCTCTCCATACTTTTCCTTTCCTTTCTCTCTTTTTCACTATTTCCTTCTCTTCTCCTTTCCTTTTGTTTCCTTGTTGCCTTTCCTTTTCCCCTCTTCATCTTTTCTCCTCCCTCCCCTTTTCATCTTTTCTCCTCCCTCCCCTTTTCATCTTTTCTCCTCCCTCCCCTTTTCATTTTATTTCCTCCTCTCCTTTACTTTCTCTCCTTTGCTGTCCCCTGTATTCATATCCTTTCCTCATACCTTTGCTTTCACTTGCCTCTCATTTCTTTCTTTTCCTTGTTTCTTCTCCACCTCTAGAGAAGGAGTTGAGGAAGAAGGCTCAGAGAGATGAGGAGGAGGAGGAGGATGGAGAGCTAGATGATGAAATTTGGGGGTTGAGAGCTCTTCAGAAACAAGAACTCAACAAGGTAAGAGATTCAGGAAACGATGATCAACTGGTTAATGAATTCCTCTTGTTAACAATGCCAACAATGCAACTGGAGACTGGAGGTTGATGCTAATAGCAGAACAGTATAAATATTCTAATTATTCAGTTTAGATTTTCTATATTTTTCTTCTTGTCAACAAATCTCATGTTTGGATCCAAACCAACAATGAACTGATCTACTAACAGTATTGTGTGTGTATCAAAGCCTGATATATCTGATTCCTCTGTTGTGTCCAAAAACTATTAAAAACCCGTCAGTGAGTCACACCGCTGCACTGGGTCACATGTTCCTTCATCATGAAGAGTTTGGTCACGTTAGTTTGTTTGGAAACGGCTCCAAAGACTAATAACAGCATCATGTTTTCAGTCTACAGAGTAGTTCTGTGTAAGGCAGACGCCACTGAGCATGTGCAGGAACGCTGTTCTGTTTACAGCTTCAGTAGCTTGTTGTGCTGCAGATCACAACCTCTGACTTTGTGCTACATCTCTGTCTCTTAGATTCAGTCTAATCTGGGAAAAATCATCCTGAAGGAGGAGTTGGAAAAGTCTGCAGCTCCTCTGAGGAGAAAAACTCGCTCGCTACCAGACCGCAGCCAACACGCTGGTACACACACACACACACACACACACACGCACACACATATATATATATATATATATATATTCTACAATTTTTGAAGTGTGTCTTAAACCAACAGTCAGGAGCCCAAATGAAGAGTGAAACCTGTTTTTCTTGCTGTAATCATTCCTCCTGTTCATACTGACCATTAGAAGATCCCTTCATAATGCACTTACAATGGAAGTGATGGGGGACAAAATCCACATGAAGCTAATATGAAGCTTCAGCGTCCAAATGAGTCAAATCAAGTAGATATCTTTCAACGTTACAGTCTTTTTAGTGCCAAAGTCCCTCTTTTTGTTACTATACTTCCACCACAGCTCAACAGGGAAACACTGTCCGAGGAAACACAAAGAGGGAATTTGATGCTAAAAAGACTGTAAATGTGGCAGATATCCACTTGATATGACTAACTCAGACTGCTGAAGCCTCATATAAGCTTCACATCTACTTTTAAATGACTGTGTGGACACACTGTGGATTTTGGCCTCCATCACTTCCATTAAAGCACATTTGAAGGGGATCTTTTAATATCCAGTATGAACAGGAGGAATGATTACAGCGAGGAAAACCTCTTTCACTGTTCATATGGACACCTGACTGTTGTAAAACAGACTTGAAAAAAACGCGTCCTTTAATGAGGCACGTGTCAGCAATGATTATTTGTTAAGAACTGAGAGTTTGGAAACGCCTGTTTGCCCAAACTCCTCCAGAAAGAGACCTTTTGGATTTTTAGACTTAATTCAACAGTATATATCTAGGTCACAACCAATTTCACACTAAAATGACCTTCATCTGTCTGATTAACACAAACACTTCTGCTTCCAGTGGCAGTGGAAATGTGTTCACTTCACTCTGACACCACAGGAATGAGAGAGCAAGCAGATTACATTGTTATTAATCTGCACACTTTGACATTATCTGTAATTCATTTCATGTTTTCCTTCCTCCCTCCGTCAGGCTCCAATGCTTCCAAGTCAGTTTATTTCCCAGCATCCTCTAAGATGGGCCTGTCCAGGGTGAGTACTGCTGAACAGAAACGTCCAATCACAGCAGAGTTTCATTCAGACACTGATGAACGTGTTTCTGTTTGTTTTCAGCTGCAGTCAGCAGAGTTCAGCTCGTCTGAAAAAACTCCTGCAGGTACAAACTGACAATCAATCAATCAATCAATCAATCAATCAGTCAATCAAATTGAATGGGTATAGCAGCTTTCTTACAGGTTATTTGAAATACTGACAAGCTGATATGATAGTTGTAGCTAATATGACAGAATAGATGTAAGTCAATTTGAGACTTTGCACACAAGAAATAAACATGATACATGATAAAAATGTGATAATAAAACCAATAAAATAGATTAAAAATAATGCATTATTTTATGCATTTTTGACATTTATAATGTTATTTTAATCATTATTTTCTGACAAATCAAGTTGAAAATAATCCAAAAAAAATTCAGATGTTGGTGCTGCACAAATCTTCATTTTCAGACTCTTTACCTGCACATGAACTCACACACTGACTTCAGTCTGTATCATACAGATGTTTTGGCAGCTTGTGAAAATGTTTTTTAAATTAAATTTTTTTAAATGTAATCTTGTGAACTTTGTAATTAACGCTGTTATTCATATTGTCCTTATTCTCTCTCTCCCTGCAGGTGTTCAGGTACAGTCTGATTGTCTTTAAAACTTTTATGACTTCATAAATTATTGATAAGCAACAAGCAGCTGTGATATTCGTGGTGATATAATAACATGTGTGTGTCTGTTAGAACGGAGACCCCAGGATGGACAGAGGAAACTCTCTGCCCAGCATGTTGGAGCATAAGGTAACAGCAGTGTGACAGGAAGAATGAATGAATGAATGAATGAATGAACTGATGTTACTCCTATATAGCTGCAACCAACAACTATTTTCATTATTAATTAATCTGCCGATTATTCTTCCGACTGCTGATTAATTTTCTGGTTGACTAATTGATAAATAAACCAATCATGCAGCTTTAGAAGTTACTAAATTGATGTCAGCTTGTTTTTTAATGTGTTATTTTATAATAATCCTCTTATTAATATGTGATTGCTGTTGATTATTGATCTGCAGATCTTCCCATATGAGATGTTGGTGGTGACTCACAGAGGACGAAGTAAGCTGCCTCCCGGTGTGGACAGGACCAGGCTGGAGGTAAAACTGCTGCTTTCACTTCAGGGTTTTTTCCAACTGAATCAAAACTTCAGTGAAAACCAGCAGCAGAGAGCCCACACATCCTCTGTTTACTGGTCCTCCATCTTTAATGCTTTATCCAGTGTTTTTAAGAAACCAGTACAGCCAAACCCTCTTACAGCACTGTTTGGTATCCAGTCTGAAGGTGACTCTCTTTGTAAATCACAGCTGCATTTTATGGTCTATGTTTCACTGTCAGCCAGAAGATTAATTCTGCTTAACTGGACACAATCTGCTCCTCCCGCCTTTAAACATCAGATCAGATATATATTCTTTTTCTTAAAATTGGAGAAGATTAGATTCAGTTTGCAGAGTCGGCATAATGAAGGTGTGGCAACTCTTTGTTTCTTACTTATTAAACCAGCTGTCATGCTCAGTCTGCTGTTTACAAAAATATTATTCAAGATTACAACACTGTACTAAACTTTTTCCTCTTTTTATTCACTAAGCGTATGTTTGTATATTTGATTGTCTAGTGTGATGTTTGTTAGACCAGTTTGCCAGGTTTTGTTGGGAAAAAACCCCAAACCTTCCATATGTAACGATGAATGATATTTGACATATTGAAATGAAGTTGGAAAAAAAACAGGAGTAGACTAGTGTCCCATTGTCACCACGATAAAAACTATCAACAAATAGATTGATTAATCGATGGGAGACTTTTTGAAGATAAAGACACGTTGACACTCATCCTGTTGGAAAAGTTTCCCTGAGATACTATTAATCTGAGGAGGAGAGAGTCCTCGTGCTTCCATTAAAGCAGAAGGTAAATTTGTCTCTCAGTTACTGATCATTGTGTCTGTCTGAGCTCCTCATCGTCTGTGACAGCAGTAACTCTGCTGTCTGACAGGTGATTCAGTCCTCGCTGTGTTTCTGCAGTAAAGACGACATTTTCACTCCTCATGAATTTATTTCCTCCGTCCTCAGAAACTCCTGCAAATATAATATTTTTTAAATCTTATGCACACAAGATTAAAAAAATGATTATCTTTCAGGACTTCGGGGGCTTCGTAGCTAACCAAACACTTTAAGGCCTGACTAAAAAAACACTCACTAGCCTAGCAACATTAATGCTACAAACAACCCATAATGCATCACTCTCTCCATTCAAAAAGAATATCTGATCTTGTGAACATGTTAATTGTCTAGACCTTGAATAAAAGATGACGGCCAATTTCCAGAATAAAATATCCTCTTATATTCCAACCCTTTCTCATCCCAGGTGGTCCAATAGCGACGCTTTGTTACGCCCCTCTGGCGTCTCATACAGACACGCATGGTACACTTTGGCGTCTGTATAACGACGCACAGGACTTTCAACTAAATCCAAAGTAGACTCATCCACAGGCAATATTACACACTCACAGTAACTGATTTAGACACAAAAACCACTCAGTTAGGTTTAGGGAAAGATTGTGGTTTGGGTTAAAATGATCACTTGAAATGTCGTCATGGCAACACCACAACTCTCCTGAGTCATGGTTGGAAACATGACACTTACGGTTGGAAGCAGGAGGCGAGCAGCAGTCTCTCCACTGTCTCTGCCATCTCTAGTCAGATGGCAAAAGTCCACTTTTTGCTGTCGGTATCAGACGGTAACTGAAGTCCTGGGAATGAGAAAGGGCTGTATATTCAAGCCAATACGGTAATACATGTAAAGTTTAACATGCGGTCTAGTGTTTTGTATGTTGTATATTTTATTTCTTAAACGTTTATTTCAGTTAAATTTGACTGTTTTACGTGCAAAAATAACTGTCCATTAACTGTCAGCTTGACCTCACTGATCCTGAGTGTCTGTTTCTTGTTGGTCTCTCGTCCCCCCAGAGGCACCTCTCCCAGGAGGAGTTCCTCAGTGTTTTCGGGATGTCCATCGAGGAATTCAACAGCCTGTCTCTCTGGAAGAGGAACAACCTGAAGAAGAAGGTCTGTCTCTTCTGACGCCGCTGGGACTGCAACTCCCACAATCCCCTGCTCTTCCCGGATCACTGCAGGATCCTGAAACCACAGACTCCGAACAATAACCGTCATTATCAGCACCGCCACCATCAGACAGCAGGTCACTGTTAGTCAGACGCTCAGTGGAAGTTTGTGGATGTCGCAGGTTTCATGTTTGGAGTGATTTTAGATTTCTGCTGCACACATTAACTCCAGATTTAAAGCAGCGCTGGAAAAAGCAACTGTGCAGAAAATAAGCTTCAGTCTTTAGATGTCTGCAGAAATTCATTAATGACTAAACTACTGAGCAAATAATCAATATACTAGATTTTCGACCAAGCAGAGACAGATTTGGAAGAACAGATTCAACAAAAAACAGTAACTATGTGTGTTATTTATGGCCCCAGTGTGGCTTTCATCCTTCAGTATCAGCTTTCTCATCTGTCTAAAAGTCTAACAGGAACCTAACAGTCAGATATGTCCTGTTGAAGCCTTTTGCTGAGGTTTCCAACTGCTCTGAATCTGCCAAAACAACTCTGGAAACACATTTCAGAGTCACATGAAACCAGGATTTTGTGCTCAAATTGATATTTGGATTTAAGAATCTGTCCCTGCATGTAGAGGTCCAGTGTCTTGCTCAGAAGCATCACAGTAACTTTGCAGAAACCTGAAAGTTTATCTTCTCTTGACATGTGCAGCTCAGTATTTTGGTTGTAATTGTGGCATTCTGGGAAATGAAGTTAATTCTGACACCGATCTCACTAGAATCTCTCTGGATTACAGAAGGTGAAAAGTTAAACCGACTAGTTTGAGCATTAAAAGTTTTCCATACACCAGATTACACATTAAAGATGAAACCTTCTGTGAGTTTAGAGTTTTTATCCTGAAGCCTGACAGAGATCTATTTTCATCACACTGAGCGACTGAAGAAAATATTTTATTTTTCAGCTTCCAGCTACAGTCGGGCATTAAATCAACATTCCTGCTGACTCTGAGTCAGGTTTCAATACAGATTCATATCTGCTGATCGATTATTAACTCGCTGATTCACGGAAAAAAGTCCTGTTAGCGATCTTTAAAAAGCACTGTTCCTATTGGCTTAGCCAGCTATGATGTCATGGTGACAGCATTTCTTTCCCAGCACCAAAAAGAAAAACAAGGAGACAGTTTGATCAAAGTCATTCAGGCTGAAGTTTGAGCCAAACTCATCACCAAACATCAGAGTTGGACCTCACTAATGTTCCTGTGTCAAATCTCAGTGTTGAGCTGTCCACATACTTTTGGCCCTGTAATGCATGTGAGACGTTAGAGGCGACCCAGACTCCAAAGAAAGATTTAATGACATTAAACTAAGAGCTCAAACTTACAAAACTTCTAGTGTTAGTTATTTTTGTCCCCGCTGTCATTAGGTAGAAAAAACGGTACGAATACCAGAGACCAAACTGAGCTGTTGTTGAGCCCCTATTGACCCCCACTATACATGGTAGTATCTCTAGAGCTGAAATTATTTGATCATTAATCAATTAGTTGATTGACAAAAAATGAATTGGCAACAATTTTGCTAGTTGCTAGTTTTTGCTAGTTTTCCAGTTTTGATAGATGATTGTAAACTTGACATCTTTGTGATTTTTACTGTTGTTCACTTGGGCTTCAGTGATGATGATGATGATGATGATCGGCATTTTATACACTTAACAATCAACTGATTATTAAAGAAAATAATTGATGATGAAAATAATAGGTTGCAGCCTCACGGCACTATGATGGAACAATACCACGTTGCCCTCAAAGAAATATTTAATGACATTAAACTCAAACTTTTAGTGATAATTTAAATGATTTTTGTCCCTGCTGTCCGTCACTGGTTGATACTCAGCTCCTGATGATGAAACTGCCTCCTTGTTTCTTCTTTGTGTTCAGCAAACGTCACTGCCCTGTTTGATCCAAGAACTCCGCACACACAGATACACAGAAACACACCTCTGAGAGATTTTTTGCAGTGTAGAAGAACAACCTTTAAAAGCAGAGTTTAGAGCAGAGACACAGTTTGGTTGTTGCTTCACTGCTGACTGAACTCTGTCTCTGCACAGCTCTGGTTTGTCTAATAAGCAGGTTGCAGACATTTAGCATCAGCTAGTGTTGCTTAGTGACCAAATGATGTGCAGCTATTTTTTAACCTACATAGAGAAGTGGCATGTTTGTTATTAAAATCTAAATGAAAAATGTAAAATCATTTATTAATACATGAATGTTGAGAAAAGAGAATTTTCACTGTCAGAAAAAAGGGACGATGGTGACAAAAAGGACAAACGTATTTCTAACGGACTTTTCTGAGGTTTCCACACCGACGGAGGACAGAGGAATGATGGGAAATCACTGGATGTTTTTCACCTCAAAACCCCAAACTTCATCTCACTGGACAAGAACTGAACTGATGGGACAGTTTTCATCATTCACACAAACACACTTCAATATATCTGTAAAGACCTCAGCACCCATAGTTATATAAATTATGTAAAGTATTAATATCCACCAGCATCATAAACATCTGATCTCCATGAACACGGACAGGTTAAAGATCTGCATCTGCACTGCTTCTTTAACACCTTTAACTAAATAAAACCAACACAGGTTGATTCAGCACTGAAATGCTGGTTAAAATTAAAGGTGTGATGTGTATGATCATTTTACATGTCAAATTATTACAGCTAGCTTGTTATAACGACTGTAAACCGATGAGAGAGAACCTGTCGGCCTCTGTCAGTTTTTTAGATTAGCGACGATAATCCTGAACGGGTAAATCACTCTGTTTTATTAAGAAAGGTATGTTTTCACATTTCCTTCAGAAGTTTAACTTTTTAACCTTTCTGCTTTCACTGGTAGCATTTTAGCTTTGTGTTGTGATTTAACTTAATGCAAAACTGGCTAAAGATTTAGCTAATAATTAATATTAACTATAACTGCTTAGGTTAGCATAGGTATTGCTAATAGCTAAATTCCCATTTGCAGTCTGAGTTTTTCTATTGAATGGATATTGAAGGGGTATATTTGTCATATTAAAAATAACTAAATTATAAAATGTGAACAATACAGGTTGACGACAGTGCAAATCTAAAAATAATACAAAAACAACATAAAACTAGATTTGCAAGCAGGTATAACGGGGCCGAAGGACCCAAACACAACTCAGAACTACAGTATCAGTCTTCAGCTGGCTTTGGGCAGATTTGATGGTTCTTTTTGTACTTTGCATTGATGTTAAGGTGACTGTGCTAATGTGGCAGTAAGCTAATGTAAACAACTACTTGCAGTGGCAACCCAGGCACTGACTGCTAAAAACCTGACTGGTCTGATTCTGGGTGACAACACTGGCTCAAAGTTGACCCCAGTTCTGCTAAATGAAGCTAATTCTCCAAAATCTTTGCCAACAAATCTTCCCATATTCTTTTAGTGGCCGACAGTCTGTCCTCACGTGTTTACTGTTTCTGTATCTTTTGGGTTTATTGAAAGTAAAATGAGACTCACAGCATCTTTCAGTCAGCATTTCAAACCTGTGTGAGGGTTAAAAAAGGCTCTGTAGAGTCTGTCAGACATAACTTCACTCTCACCGCATCAATTGAACCACATCACTCACCGCCATGTCTGCCTCGCCACACGCTTCCTGTATCTGTGGAGAAAAAAAGACTGAAAACCAAAAAAAACAAACAAAAAAAAAAAAACTGAATGAAGAAGTGAGATTTGTCAGTTGGAGTGAGCGAGCATTGGTCACTTTATGTTGAGATGATTTCCTTTTTTTTCTTCTTTCTTTTTGTTTAGGAATGATTCTGACGCTGTTTTTAAATACTGAGAGGATTTGTGCTTTGTTCTGATTGGTTGTTGTAGTGTGTAGTTAGAAACAGGAAGTGGGTTGCTGTGACTAACACCATGATGACACAAAGATTGTTCCATGTTTCTTCTTTCTTTTGTACATTTTGAAGTGTTTCATTCTGTTTTTATTGAGTTATTTTAACACGCAGGGCGACTTTGTGGAGGCGTGTCGCTGTCAACACGTTGGATAATTAAACTGCTGCATGCATGATGTCATGATGATGATGTCATATTTTTATTTAACCTTTATTTAATTAGATTCTTATAATGCCTCGGGCAGTTACGGGTTCCTGGCTCAGGCGTTATTCTGGATTTGATCCGACGTCTCTTTGGCTGAGGTCAGACTGAGGTCAGAGGTCAGACTCGTTGACGGCAACTCGCATGTCCGAAGCCGCCCTGCTGCTGTACATACTGAACCATTGAATGACAATATGATTATTATTGTTGTTGTTTTCATATCTGGATTCAGGTGATGTAACAGATGAATGGTGATGTGAATGATTAACCATGAGTTACAATAAAGAGCATTTCTATTTGCTTTAAGGAGACTGTGTTAAACTTTCTCTACTACATTATATTCATCTGATAAACTATTAAAAGAACAAGTTTTCACATTGATTCAGTCGGAAACACTTTATTTAAAGGGGACATATAATACTTTTTGTGATTTCCTTGTATATCTCAGATCTGATTCAGCTCCAACATGTACGGATGGATTTGAGAAGTTGACATTTGGAGTAAAGAAGGAGAAAAAGAAGTGAAATCCTGCTACTATAGTTTGTTTACGTAGCCTCCGGAGCCAGAGGAAGCTTCCTGAAGCTGACCAATCAGAACAGAGCGGGCTCATCAGGAGGGGGGCCTTAAAGAGACAGGAGCTAAAACGGCCTGTTTAGGACAGAGGCTGAACTGAGGGGCTGCATAAAGGGCCAGTATAAGATAAATAAGGAGTTTTTAACTGTAAATCATGCAAAGATATTCCAGCAGAGCCCCAGAATATAAATATAGAGCTGGAGATGTGCAGAATATGTGTCCTTTAAAGAACTGACCATTTATAGCAAATGTTTATACAGTTAGATTTTTTCTTTCTTTTTATCAGAGAATCTGACATGAACATAATATCCTAATTAAACAATAGAGTACTGAAAATAAATCACATAAGGAGAAGTTTAGGGAGCTAGCTTCATTTTTTAAATTAAAGTGACACGTTTATAGGATAAATCTGAAGATTTTCTATATTTTTCTTCTTGTCAACAAATCTCATGTTTTGATCCAAACCAACAATGAACTGATCTACTAACAGTATTGTGTGTGTATCAAAGCCTGATATATCTTATTCCTCTGTTGTCCAAAAACTATTAAAAACACATCAGTGAGTCACACCGCTGCACTGGGTCACATGTTCCTTCATCATGAAGAGTAAAAAAAAAAAAAACTGGTTCAGGTAAAAAAAACATTTTAATAAAATAATTTTACAGATCAGTGTTTAAGTAAAAATTGACAAAGAAACATTCACCTGAGTATAAAATACAGTAAATATAAAACTGATACAAATAAGTGAACATCATGGTAATAAACATAAATCAATAAAGTAATCATATGTAAATTATGACATTGTGCTGGTAAGTACACGGTGAAAACATCCAAAACGTATTCAATTATAACACAAAATAATATCAAAGAGTCCATGTGGGATTAAAGAAAACAATACAAAACAAAGTCATTTAAAAAACAAATGTGCTACTGAAAATTCACAACTCTGATTTATTTGAATGTTTACAGCTTCTTTTTTTTCAATAATGTCATATCATTATAAACACCCGTCATTCTTTGGATAACTGATACATTTCCTGATAGTTCACATATCATACATGTTTTCAAAAGCTAGAAAATGTTAAATATCTCAAGTTAAAGCAAAACTCTGAACCACAGCTGAAATGATCCAAAATCAAAGTAACATTGATTAAAACTTATCAAACAAGTTCTACAAAGATCAACTTCTAACTTCACTCGCCATCAGCTACATGGCAACACAATCTAAAGGTCTCTGATTGGTTGTTTCTTACAGTGATGCTTTCTGGGACTTGTAGGCTGAAAACAGAACAATGCTTACGTGGCTTTATAAAGCTGCCGAAAAGAGTTTTAGTTTATCTGAGCGGCTTTAAAGAAGGAAAATAACTGGCTCATTTGGAAAACATTTGTGTTTATTTACTTTACGAAATGTTTCTGTACCATTGAATCAGTGTAATGGATCTTATTAAAAATTGAATGTTTACATTGTTGTTTGCATTATGTAGAAAAAAAACATCCAAATAACTTCTGGAAATCTGAAAATGTGGAAATATTCCTTTACAGTAACACACAAGACTGTGCTTTCTTGATTTTGGCGACACCGCCGGTGATATGTGGTCATTCCTCTGCGTTAATACAACATAATGACATATTAAGAGATATACTGATACTGATATCAGATATCGGTCCGATGCTGACTCAGATAGCTGGATCAGGTATCGGTGACAATGGGCTGATCTGGTATCAGATACCATTATTTTAATAAATAACTCAGTAAATTTATATCTGTGTATTTATTTGTTACATTTTGTTTTACAAAGTTAGGAAAGTGATGTTTAAGTCAAGCCTGATGTTGCCTCACACATAAAAGACACACAGTGAGGCATTCAGATTATTAATTAAACACTGATCAGATCAATACTCGCTATCAGCCGATACCCAAAACTCAGGTATCGAATCGGTGCATCACTAATAAAAACATTTAGCTGTAAACTATAGATAATAAATAACTGATTTTTATAAGTTAGAAAGTATTTTTCACCTTTTTCAAAGCTGGTTTCTCTTTTCATTTTCAAAATTTGTTTTTAATATTGATGCCGTTTGATTTCTTGTTTGTGCTCTTTTGTTTTTAGTGGCTGTCACATAAAGAATCAGTGTGTGTTTTTACACTCAGATGGATAAAGTCTGAGTCACAGTCAGAAATGTCAACATGGACACGTACGTTTTAAAAAAACAACGTATAGTTTGTCAGTTTGACATAATTCCACCTCAGATTGTTGGTGCTGGCATGTGCTGACTGGACGGTCGGTGTCAAGCAGCAGCTTTGGTCTCCCATTCCTGTAAAACAGTCAGCAGAGTTAACTGGATAACACATATACAGAATATCTAGTAGCTGCATAGAAATAATGTATGAGGTCATACAAGCAAAAAAAAACATTTAATAATTAAAATAATTTAGTCTGTAAGCTTGCCCATTACTTAGTACTCCTGCTGTAGTACTCACAGCAGTACTACAGTTAGTGCTACACAGTGGAAAGTATCGTATTGTGTATATTTGTGTGCTGCATTGTGTCTTGAACCTTTGTACATCAGGAGTACTGCTGGACGGTGCTGTGTAGTAGTTTTGTGTATTTTATGAAGGATGTGTGGACTGTGTGTGATTGCTACTGATTGCTTCTCTTTCTTGGTGTGTATATTTTTTATTGTGTATGTTAAGTTTGGGATAATAATAAAGTTAATCTTACTTAACATGCTTAAGTTAACTGGCTAACATGCTACACGTTAAATACTAAACATTAGTATGTTAAAGTATAAGTCTGGTGAGCGTGTTAACATGTTAACATACATGCTAAAATGCTCCATATTACATTCCTAAACATTAGCATGTTAACATCCAATAATTTACCACGACTACAACTTTATTAAAACCATCAACAGGCTTCTGTCCACTCTTATGCACATGTGACCACATTTGAAACTCAGTGATTGGCTGTTTCTTGCTGAAATGCACCTTGGGAGTTGTAGTTAACTTCTAACCTGATATTTTTAGGTCCACAGTCTTGTAGCTTCGACTTTTTACTAAAGAAGAAGATATTTTCTAACACGATTGTTATTCTCAGGAGTTTAATGTTGATCCAAACTGTAGAGGAGAGAACTGAGAGTCACTAACGTCGTCTATGAGGAAAATAAATTTGGTTTTTACTTCCAGAACCACGAGCATCTGAAATATCTCCTCCCACTTCACAACTCTATAGTTGTTGAGATATTTCAGTCGGGACCAAAGTGGTGGAAAGTTGACTCTAACAGATTATCTGCAGCAGGTTTCAAGTCTCTGCAAGCAGATTTATTCATCGCAGAAGTGACCTGAAATCAGTCATTGTGATTTGTAGTTGAAGATCTAAAACATGTGAAAATTGGTCTTTTAAGTCGCTCAGAAAGCCAATACAGAGCCGAGCTGACAGGCAGGTAAACTCAGCTAACAGCAGTGTCTGTGTGAGTCTGACCTTCCTCCTCTGGAAAACCTTTCCGTGCTCGATGAACAGCGCTGAAGGAGCTCGTCTCAGAGAGGTTTTAGCCGAGGCCGTCCGTCGCAGCAGAGGACTTAGGAAACCCGCCTGGACCAGCAGAGACCAGCAGAGGTTACAGTCAAACCCAGAGTGCAACTCATAATTTATATAATGTTATTAATCCAGA
The DNA here is from genome assembly GCA_038419695.1 of Scomberomorus guttatus. Taxonomy (NCBI): domain Eukaryota; kingdom Metazoa; phylum Chordata; class Actinopteri; order Scombriformes; family Scombridae; genus Scomberomorus; species Scomberomorus guttatus. Next base: position 33,371,840 of record CM076450.1, read on the forward strand.
GTGAGATGGTGTGTGGTGCTGTTATAACAGTTATGGTGACTTATGTTGATATTATGTGTTCATAACAATATATCAGACCAGTTTTCTGCGACTGTTTAAAGAATCTGGAACAAAGGAATGTTTTTTTTTTTTTGGCTTGAAAAATGACTTAAACAATTCAAATCGAACAAAAATAAACCAAATTGATGATCAAAATAGTTGGTGGTTAATTTTCTGTTCATGGACTAATGAATTAATTGATTAATAAAATATATAGCAGGCTGTGTGAACTGATCAGTACTTTTGACTTGTTTTTAGCAGGCGACACCAAAGAGTTGCAGGTGTTTATTATGTTTTATGATTATATGATATGATGTGTTTGTATTATGTCTGTCTGTCATCAGAGAGGCTGGGCGCTCTTCGTCCTACCTGAGCGCGCTCACTGCAGACGGCCAGCGACTGTCTGAAAGAGGTGCGTTTGTTTTGCTTCCCAGCAGACGCCAGGTTTATCTCTGAGCCCGCCCTCAGCTGCACCCCCTTCTTCCCGGTCAGCTCCAGCTTCTGAACGCCTCGCTCCACTTCACCCACCTTCCTGTCTGAAACACACAGCAGCACGTTAACTTTTCTCTAATTATATAATATAACATATAATATAATTTAACATATTTAAGAAGAAAGTCAGAAGAACAAATGACTGAAAATCAGGGAGATAAAACAATTTGTTTTCCTAGAGTGAGAAGAGTTTTGTTCCCACAATATCTTATATATTATACAATATGTCAAAACTATAATAATAATAATATCACTGTACATTTGGGTGTTAATGGTTTTCAGTTCTGAACAGCTCCAACATGTACGGATGGATTTGAGCAGCTCAGAGTTTTAATTTAGTGACACATAAATCTGCACTTAGTAAACACTGACGTTAACGAGGCTGAGTTTGAACTTAAAAGCAGCTGCTGGAGCTTCAGGTTGAATGCGACTCGTCTGTAAAGTGAAGAAGTTATTAATGTGATGAGACTCACTGTGGCTGGTGAAGACGGTGTTGCTGTAGGTCACCGAGTCTTTGGACGATATCGAGCTGCAGCGAACTGAATCCTGAGAGCTGTGCAGCTGAAAGTCCAGACAAACAAACACAGTAAAGAGTTAAACACACATTTACTGTAAAACACTGCTGTGTAAAATTAGTGTGTGTAGTAGAGAGGCCCATTCTTGCCAGGAAAAAAAAGATGAAAAGTTAGGACGTATAAAAAAAAACTCAATTATAAGAATATTTCATAATCTTGACACAAATCCAAATTTTATTCTTCTAAGTCAAATCAAAGTAAAACTAAAATAAAAGAGTTGACTTAATATCTAGGATCTTATTTATTTTAGATTTAGAAAAAGGCTTCTATAGCTTCATATTAAATAATGGAAACTAAACTAAACTAAAAGATAATGAGAACTTATTGATCCAAATCTGATTGGATAATCAGAGCTACAGTTTTATTGACTTGAATTTCACTTCAGGTTTCAAAGTCAGTTTAACATCTTTTAAGAGACAAAACAAATGAAAAATGTACAAAAGACTAAAACATGTTTTAACCGTTTCCCTGGTTAGTATTTAGTTTATATAAATCTAGTATATAACTCATATATAACTCTTTTCATAACAGCAGTACAACAAAGAACAAAGAGACAAAACCTGAGGAAAAATATATTTGTAAGAACTGCAGCTCCTGAAGCTGAATGCTGAGATAATAACTGAAGGAGACTCAGATGAGTTTATGAACATGTTGATCAGCTTCTCTTCTTCTCTTTCTCTTCGATTTTGGCTGCTGCATCATCAGAAGATTGTTTACAGAGATTTTAGTGACAACATCAAATTGAAACTGGAAACTGGAAAAGTGAGGCGAACAAAAATAAGATGTTTTAAACTGAGGGGGACGTGTTCCCTCGTCCTCCAGTGGAAAACGTGTCTTTGAGCTCCACTGATTAATAATGTGTAATGTTAGTAATAACATCCTTTGCTGCGCGGGTCGTACCATGTGCTCCAGTATGGAGGTGTTGGAGTAGATGGGCTGGTCTCGGCCTGTTCCACTCAGATGGAAGGGGTCGTCCATGTAGGTGTTGGAGGTGGGAAACCTTCGTGTCTGAAGCCCACTGAGGAGGGAAAAAAACACTCACTAATCACTACAGAAGAAGAAGTCATGTTGATGTTTCAGATTATTGATCGTCCTCCATCACCATGACAACAGGAGGATGAATGTATTTACCTGAGAGCTCCACCTGTGTGCTCCGGTGTGCTGTTGTCATGGTGACTGTGATTGGCCGCTCCGTCCTGCAGCAGCTGCAGCCATCGCTCCTTCTCACCTGAACTACGGACCTGTAACACGTTTAAGTTCAGTGGTAACCAAGTACTTTTACTTAAGTACTGTACTTAAGCTCAGTTTTGAGGTACTTGTACTTTACTTGAGTATTTCCATTTGTCATATTTCAGATGTCTATGAGCTGTTTGCAGTTACCCAAAGAGACATTTCCCCTCACATGGTTTCAAATAAATAACTGTTTAAAACCCAAAGAGATAAAACTCCAATATTTCAGCAAAAATCTAACTGTATATAAAGTAGTTGAAACTAGCTCCACCTCCAGCAGCTACAACAGTAACATGCTGCTTACACACTGATGCTTCAGTATTAATAATCTAATGATGTCATATATAATAATATATCAGTCAGAGGGACCAAACCACTACTTTTACTGCAATACTTTAACTACATCAAGCTCATAATACTTATGTACTTTTACTGCAATACTTTAATAACTACATCGAGCTCATAATACTTATGTACTTTTACTGCAATACTTTAATAACTACATCGAGCTCATAATACTTATGTACTTTTACTGCAATACTTTAACTACATCGAGCTCATAATACTTATGTACTTTTACTGCAATACTTTAACTACATCGAGCTCATAATACTTATGTACTTTTACTGCAATACTTTAACTACATCAAGCTCATAATACTTATGTACTTTTACTGCAATACTTTAATAACTACATCGAGCTCATAATACTTATGTACTTTTACTGCAATACTTTAACTACATCGAGCTCATAATACTTATGTACTTTTACTGCAATACTTTAACTACATTGAGCTCATAATACTTATGTACTTTTACTGTAGTAGGATTATTCATGCAGGACTTCAGTATTTTTATATTGCTGTATTGGTACTTTTACTTAAGTAAATGATCTGAGTACTTCTTCCAGCACTGTTTTAATAATTTAATTCTTTCCTGTTTCCTGACGCACCTCCAGCACAGCCACCTGGTCACCGAGCATGCTCAGTGTGATCCTGTAGGAGCGGTCGGTGTCGGGCCCGGGTCGGACCTCGCACCCTCGGAGCTGGACGGTGTACTGAGGCGACCGTTCCCTCCTCACCTCCCCTCCCTCCTCCTCCTCCTCCTCCTCCTCTTCCTCTGCGAACATGTTGAGGAGCCCCGCCTCCACCTGACACAGTAAACTCTGCCACTGACAGTTCATCAGCACGTTCAGGAAGCCTGTCAATCAGCCACACCAGAGGTCAGAGGTCACTGAGGGAGGTCACTCTCTAATATCACTTTGTTTCCAGCAGGCTCTTATAACTCTTATAACAAACTTGAAACTTGAAACCTGCTGCAAATATTTCCATCGCAGTCAACATTTAAGCCCTTTTCAGACATGAAATAAGTAAAATTTCATCTCTCTGTTAAAGTGATGCTTTTTGCCATTCAGACAGAAGAGACTTTTACCTTAAAGGACAATTTCACAAGTGAGTTTTAAAACAACAGTCAGGAGCCCAAATGAACAGTGAAACATGTCAATCTAAAGTCCCTCTTTTTGTTACTATACTTCCACCGCAGCTCAACAGGGAAACACTGTCCGAGGAAACACAAAGAGGGAATTTGATGCTAAAAAGACTGTAAATGTGGCAGATATCCACTTGATATGACTAACTCAGACTGCTGAAGCCTCATATAAGCTTCACATCTACTTCTAAATGACTGTGTGGACACACTGTGGATTTTGGCCTCCATCACTTCCATTAAAGCACATTTGAAGGGGATCTTTTAATATCCAGTATGAACAGGAGGAATGATTACAGCGAGGAAAACCTCTTTCACTGTTCATATGGACACCTGACTGCTGTTTAACACACACTGGGAACATGTGAACTGTCCTTTAATGTCACTCACTTTATTCAATAATGACAGACTAGAGCTGCAACTAATGATTATTTTATTTATTGATTAATTGGCCGGTTATTTTCTCAATTCCTCACTATGTCTATAAAATGTCAGAAAATATTGAAAAAATCTTCATATATCTTTTTTTGTTTGACCAACAGTCCAAAACCCAAAGATATTCAGTTCACCATCACATATGACAAAGAGAGCATTAAATCATCACATAAGAGAAGCTGAAACCAGCAAATGTTTATACATTTTTGCTTAAGAAAAATGTAGGGCTGCAACTAATGATTATTTTCTCTGTTGGTCCATAAAATATCAGAAAATTGTAAAAAAATGTGGATCAGTGTTTCTTAAAAGCTCGAGATGACGTCCATGTTTTGTCCATAAAGACATTCAGTTTACTGGAGGATTAAAGAGGACTAAAGAAACCAGAAAATATTCACATTTCAGAAGCTGGAATCAGAGAATTTGGACATTTGAAATGATTAATTGATTATCAAAATAGTCTATTAATTATTAATATAACAGAACATTTACAGAAAGAGACACATGACAGAGATCAGAGGTGAGTTAAAGTGCTGTGATCAGGAGGAACGCTGTTGAAGTCTTAATGAGTGAGCGTCGCTCTGCAGCTCCTCATGTTTCAGTCCTGTTAGCTCACATGCTGTATGTAAATATTCATTTATTCATCCTGCAATTATGATTGAAAATATAAACTATAGATTACTTTTTTAAAGGGGAAAATAGTTTTAATAGACTGATCTGAAACACTATGAATCTTGCTCGCAGGGTGAAGCTCTGAAAGGGGATTTAGTAACTTCATGTTTTTTAGGTAAGGGAGTTGAAAGCAATGACTGGATGAAAAGACAAGACAGACATTTCAGTCTTTAAAGTGAACATATTATTCACATTTCTAGGTTTGTTTTTATTTTCTTCTGCGGTTCTGATGTTTCGGTACCTTTGTTCTTGTTGAGGCTGCAGCGAGCTGAAGGTTTCTCTTCCTCAGAGTCAGTCTGGACTGTACTGGACTGAAGAGATCAGACAACAAACACACACACATCTCACATTTTACATCTGTGTTTGTAACATACTGTATGTAGAATGAAAACTTGTGATCTTCAGGTAACTTTCTGTTAGAAATGTAATTGCAAAATTGTTTGTGTCACTTTGGCCAAATTTTCTTGCCTCAAGTCAGGGTTGGAAATTATCAGGGACCCTAAAAACTGTAAAATTGCCCTTGAAATTGGGATGACAGGAGAATGCCATCTTAAAATAAACAGTTAAACAGTTAAGACTTTGTATGTTTTGCCAAGCGTGATTGTGTTCTGTATTCAAAGTGCGACTTGGGAATGTCTTGGACCGCTGGGCTTCCATATCTGCACATAAATTAATGGTGGAGGCACATGAAAGGTAAAAATGTAGCTGTGATGGTGAAGATGCATCATGTCAGTAAGGGTCACAGAGGCGTGTGTGTGTGTGTGTGTGTGTGTGTGTGTGTGTGTGTGTGTGTCTCACCCTGCAGGACAGCAGCTGGTCTGATCTGATCAGAAATGATGAGCTCCGAGTCTTCACTTCACCTCCGACACTCACCTCCTCTATCACCTGCACACACAAACACGGCTCATATACACGAGGACTCTAACACAGTGCTTAATAATACGAACCATTGAATAATAACATATTGATTATTAATAAAGGAGTGTGAGTGTTTTCCAGGTTTTCAGTGCTGACCTTCCTCCACTCGTCGGCCTGCTGGAAGCTGTTGTAGCCGAGCACCAGCGTCTCCGAGCCCAGCAGCACCAGTTTGAGCTGGTGTTGGATCTTCCTGTTGCTCTTTGACTTGTAGACGAGCTGACAGCCGCGCAGGCTCAGCTCCAGCTGAGGCAGCAGGTCCCGAGCACATTTATAACACTGACACACACAAACAGAAGTCAGGAAGGTAAAACAAAGCAAGAAAGAAAGAAATACATTCAACATATTAATGTATTTCATTGTATTCCATGTTTATTTTAAGTAAAATGATTTATCAGTAAATCTACACGGAACCTTTTATTCTGAGTGATTGAGAATCAGCCTTTATTATTGAACTTCATATTGATATAATATAGCCTAATATAATGTGAAATTATTCAAACTGATAAGCTTCCCATTCACTTCAATACAGTTTCATCACAGCAGCCTCCAGTGGACATTAGAGGAACTGCAGCTGAAGATATTGTTGTATTATTTTCTCACCAGCAACACGTCGTTCCTGATGATGAACAGCTGTTTGGTCCACTGTCCGAGCCACTTCCTCTTCCACAGGTATCCACAGAGGCGGGACTCGGGGGTGGGCCTTAGACAGGGCTGGGAGGCGCTCCATTGGAGGTAGTGGGCCCGGTCCTTTACAAGCTCCTCATCATCATCTTCCTCCCCATACGACTCGTAGTGACTGCTGTCAGAATCCGCCTTCTCTGGAGGAAGAAGAACATATTTACATTTTTATTAATGTTTTTAAATGTCACATGTTTCTGTGTGTGTGTGTGTGTGTGTGTGTGTGTGTGTGCGTGTGTGTAGATACCTGCATTAGTCGTGGTCCTGTCAGGTACGTAGGGTTCTGCCTCCTCATAGGTATCTTCATCATCGTCACCTCCTAGACCTCCTGGTGGGAGGGGTGGCACTGCGGGGCCCTGGATCTGACATCACAGGAAACATTTTATTCGTCATGAATAAAACTTTCCTGATGGACGGGAGAGTCTCGACGGACCACTACGACCTGCAGGGTGAGGGTCACGTGTTGAGCTAGCACTACTGCTAGCGAGCTGTTATCTCACATCTTTGAGCAGGAAATGATATTGTATAATAATGACAGTGACATTAAGCTGTGTCATCTTCATTATCTGATATTTCTCTGGATATGCTGAACAGAGCTGCTGTTAGTCATCAGCTGGCGACAGACCCAAGAATCTGAGGGAACATTATATAACTGTAAAGGTGTGTTCAGACAGGCGGCGCTCAGGTGTGGCAACAATAGCCTCACCAAGAAGTTACCAGAAGTTTGACATATAAACGCTCTGATTTGCTTCATTCAGCTGCTGTTTCTCATATTCTGCAGCTGATTGGGTCCAACAGCGCCCACAGTTACCATAGCAACCTTCTCTGCACTGGAATCCCTGCTTGAGTTCACGTTGCTCACGTAACATGAGAATGAAAAACCTGAAATCGTTATTGTCAGTGTGCAGTACGTTTAAATATTCAGAAGTGTTTGTATTCTGCATACTTGAAATTGACTTTCAAATGTTCACACCTTATCTTGTTTAAGATAAGATACGATAAGATAAGATAAGATAAGATAAGATAAGACTTTATTGTATGTTACAGCAGTGCAGGAAACAAGGAAACAGATAAGAACTAGGACCAATAAATACAAATAAAATAAGAAGACACGTACATGGAGTTCAATCTATATACATTATAAACATTACAATACTTGTACAGAAGTAAAGGTTCTGGTAAGTGTAGCTATAGTTATATATGTATATGTTATATAGGTGAAGTAGTGAATACAAAATATAAATAAAATATGCAGGAGTGTTACACACACACACACACACATATATATACATACATACACACACAGTGTATAACACACAAATGTATGTGTACATATGTACAGTAGATACATGCATACATACAAAGACACGCTGAGTTTACATACAACAAATAACAGGAAGAACCAGAGTTTCTGGTGACTTCTGAGTTCAGCTGACGGCTGCAGGCTTCATGCAAAATCTGACAAATTTAAAATACAAATTTCTTCCTTTTGGTTCTTATTTTTTCTCAAAGGAGAACACAGGACATGTGATTTACAGAGCAGACAAAAACATTTAAACTTAATCTCTGTTGGACTTTAAAGGATTTCAGTGTTGATTTAGCTGATCAGGGACCTGACCTGCACACTCTCACTTTTCTCCACACTTAACGTCACATTACTGAACTCAACTGGAACTAAACGTTTCCAGCAAATGTAAAACAGGAGTGTAAATTAGTTGCATATGAACAAGTTTCCCAGTAGACAGGATTGTGTGTGTGTGTGTGTGTGTGTGTGTGTGTGTGTGTGTGTGTGTGTGTGTGTGTGTGTGTGGTATGACTTAAGTCACTTTCAGGGACACAAACCAGACTTAAGACCAGTTGATTGGGGACAGCTTGTACAACTGGGTCATGTCCCCAGTTGAAACTCTGGTTCTTTCTGTTATTTCCCTCCAGTCTCTGTACGTTTATGAAGCAGATTCATAAAGCCTCAGGATTCATGCTAATTTTTTGCTCAAGTTAAAACATTTTCAACTGGCACAGACGTGTATTTGAGTCTTTGCATTGACTTGTGTGTAATCTCACAGTGTCTAAAATTCACTTTGTGCTGTGATCTTTGGGTTAGTGGTTAAGGTTAGGGTAAGTCTCCAGGAAGTTAATGTAAGTCTATGTAAACACCCCAAAAGTGACTTAAGTAAACCTGTGTGTGTGTGTGCGTGTGTGTGTGTGTGTGTTTGTGTGTGTGTGTGTGTGTGTGTGTGTGTGTGTGTGTGTGTGTGTGTGTGTGTGTGTGTGTGTGTGTGTGTGTGTGTGTTTTGTCCATCCATCACGTAGACCAGATGCTAATCAGCCGCCATCAGTGACCACTTCCTCCCTCTGCAGAGCTCTCAGCCAATAGGACGACAGACAGAGAGGAGATGGCTTCATATGTAAACACTGTACATCCTGTCACTCCCTCACACACACACACACACACACACACTCACACACACACACACGTACACACACTCTGCCGCCTCCTCCCAAACCTCAGGAGGACTCAGTCTGTCATTACTGACCCACATCACATACCGGCCTCCTGCTGATTATTTCTTGTAGTAAAGGAGACTCCTGAGTTTCAAAGGAAGCACTAATACACATTATTATCCACATGTAGAGCAGGTGTACTCAAATACAAATCTTCAAGGTCCACTTAACAAATTTCCCCCACATTAAAGGTCCAGTAAGGCTGCATTACCTGATATTTCAGTACAAAAACTCAGGACTTATGTACATGAACAGCATTTCTATAAATGTGAGAGGTGACACCTTGTTACCTTTGTTGGGTAACTGAGTCCTTAAACTTGGACACAAAGGTGTGATGTTGATAACACTGGTGTAAGTGTTCATTAATGAGCTCTTCACTTTATTCATTGTTGAAAATGTTTGATTTTACATTATTCTGCTGAAGGTTTGGTATAAAGATTTCAGCTGGTTCAGTTTTGTGGTTCTTCTTCATGTTCTGAGGATAGTTTTGGTCAAAATGGGCGTTTTACGTTACCCCCCCCCCCCCTTCACTGTGGCCACTGTTTCATCATCATGCAAATCAAGCTCAGTGGTCTTCCCTCCCTGTATTTCTCTGTCCACTCATCCTAAAACTCCACTTTTTTTACTGTCAGCCTTTGTTTTTATGTATCAGCTCGTTTGAACAACCATCAGGTGGCTTTATACTCCTTCAGATGTGCTTGTCAGATGGACGTTTCTGACGGCGGATTAGCAGGAGGGGTTCATGGCTATTTCTGTCACTTACTGACACCGACGAGCCCAAACAACAGAGAGTAACACTATTAATGTTATCCCCTCATTTAAACTATATCATGTCCCCCCCCCCCGCCATAAAATCAATGATGTGTCACTTAAGTGCACCTGTTGGGTTTCTTAAGCTTTTCTGTCTGTAAAAGCATGTTTGGGGGAAGCTGGAACCATGAAGTGCAACATCCCTGAGTTTAGTCCGGACAGGAAATTTGTTTAAAACTCGAAAAACAAAACAAACAAACCCCCCCCAAAAACCTGGGTGTTAGTTTTTAGTTATTTTCAATAGAGCCCCAAACTGATTATATTACATGACATACTGAATGTATGTATGTGTGTATATACGATATACTGTATATGATATAGTTCAAACCTATTGAATAAAATATTTGTTGATGACTTTTTATATGAGACAAAGACAAAAACTAAATAAAAAGTAAACAAAAACTATGATGGACATGTGCAGGAATGCAGTTCTGTTTACAGCTTCATTAGCTTGTTGTTGTAGCAGAGCTGTAAACAGACAAACAACCATGTTCTCGCACATGCTCAGTGGCGTCTGCTTGACACTGAACTACTCTCCAGAGACTGAAAACATGATGCTGTTATTAGTCTTTGGAGCCGTTTCTAAACAAACTAACATGACCAAACTCTTCATGATGAAGGAACATGTGACCCAGTGCAGCGGTGTGACTCAGGAATAAGATATATCAGCCTTTGGATACACACACAATACTTGTTAGTAGATTAGTTCAGTTTTTGGTTTGGAACCAAACATGAGATTTGTTGACAAGAAGAGAAAATATAGAAAATCGCCAGAATTATCCTTTAAAGTATAAACGTGTGTGTGTGTGTGTGTGTGTGTGTTGACTCACCCCGTTCCTCAGCCAGACAGATGAGTCGTGCTTTGAGACCAGCTCAGAGGTCCAAACACCTTCTGAAAACAAACAAAAAATCACATTTCAACACTGCATCTTGTGTGTGGAGCAGAAAAAGGTTCAGGTTGAAACATTAGAAAATATAAAACCTCCAGAGTGCTGGCTGGTGTCTGACTGTACATGTGTACCTGTCCCATGTGTGTCTGTCAGCTCGTTGCTAGGAGACGATGACAGACAGCTCATGATCATGTACTCAGCATCTTCCACTGGAAACAAAACAAACACAGGTAAGTTACAAACGTCTATCAGTGCTCTGACTAAACACCAGCAGTGTTATCACCAGGTGAGTCAGGATACTTCACAGAATCACCTGAACAGTTTTCAGTTTGAAAGTACTGTATCAAATACTGTACTTTTTTGAGGCACTTGTACTTTGTTTCCATTTTATGCTACTTTAAACTTGTACTTCATTATATTTCAGAGGGAAATACTGAACTTTTTGCTGCACTACATTTATCTGAACATGATAGTTACTCTAATTTGAATTTTTTGTCTATCAGTTGTATACTGTACTATAAATATAAATATAAATATAATCTCACCAGCACCAGTGTGTGTGTGTGTGCGAATACATAAAACTAAACCAAAAACTAAACTAAATATAATCAACAAATAAAAATATTATTGTGGATTAGGCTACCTACTATATAAAGTTCTAAAATGGGCCATTCGGCCATTTTCCTTTCGGTACTTTAAATTACACATATTCTGCACTTTTCCAGCTCTATATTTATATTCTGGGGCTCTGCTGGAATATCTTTGCATGATTTCCAGTTAAAAACTCCTTATTTATCTTATACTGGCCCTTTATGCAGCCCCTCAGTTCAGCCTCTGTCTGAAACAGGCCGTTTTAGCTCCTGTCTCTTTAAGGCCCCCCTCCTGATGAGCCCGCTCTGTTCTGATTGGTCAGATTCAGGAAGCTTCCTCCGGCTCCGGAGGCTACATAAACAAACTATAGTAGCAGGATTTCACTTCTTTTTCTCCATCTTTACTCCAAATGTCAACTTCTCAAATCCATCTGTACATGTTGGAGCTGAATCAGATCTGAGATATGAGAGTGGACAACGTGAACAACACATGGAAACATCTTAGCAACCACCTTAGCAACCACCTTAGCAACCTAGGCTACAGAATGGACGGCCATTTATGGGCATGTGTGACGAGCCGACGTCAGCTCATCAGCAAGGTAGAAAATGACGTTGCAAACAAAGCGTTCAGAGCAGGTTGAAGCCCTGACTTTTGACTTGCAGCATTTCTACATACGTTCACCTCAAGTTTTTGGAACCATGTAGGACAACATGCTGTTTTCTTTAATTTAATGGGATAAACGACCCCTCTTTAATTTCAAATTGAGGAGGTGAGTGAATTCTACAGAGACATGGCTTAGTGCCTCACCCCTGGACCCCCAGACTGACCTCTTTGCCAAATGGGAATCTGACAACATGATACTGACCAAAGTTAAACACTGTGATAAGATGGAGATTGAACAGACCTCCTGAGAGACCATTTCAGACCATTAACTATATTATACCCTGAACTAAAAACATAAATGACCTTTGGGGTCATTTGAACCAAGAGAAAGGACTGATAACTCAACACACGGACAGAAACCCTCTCTCCTTGTCCCCAGACCAGAGTCAGAAACTCTAACTCACATTCATGGAGTCTCTCTGCAAATCGGAGCCAAATCTGAATTTGTGTGAATTAAATGTAAATTATGTAATATTTGTCATAGAAATACATAAAGAATGGTATAACCTTTGATAGCTGTGAGGGGGTATTCATTCATTTTATTATATTTTACAACATGTGACAATACTGCTTCTGAAAGTTTATATAGTCACTACATATGTAATGCTTATAGTCACATTATTACTGCTTTAAACTTTTATTTTGCTACTAGATGTGTAGATGGTTTGAGAAGGTTGAATTAATGAGGGTTGAATGTCGTCAGGAGAAGCGTTAATATGAATGTTAACGTTTGGTATATTGATAGAAGGATTGACACTGAACTGTTTTTCTGAATGCTTTTACAATAGATGGTTTACAAACTTAATTCTCCAGTGTAAGAAAAATAATTTACCATCTCAAATCAAAGTCAGCCACAACTTAAAGTCCCCAAAACAAAGAAAATGAATATTCATCAATAATTTGGCGCAAAAATGTTTAAAACACACCCAAAAGTCCACCTGTCTTATCCAAACCTATGAAGACAACCTCAGAGGAATCTCCCTTTGAGCTGGTCTCCAGAAACTCATGAGCTAATTATATATAATATATTTTCTATTGAGACATCTATTTTCTTTCTTTTTCGACCAAGTATGCGCGCATGACTTTTATGCGTGTTAATCTTCTATTGAAACAAGTTGTTTTTATTTTATTTGTAAAATAAAGTCTCATGTTTCCACGCATTATTTTTGCTTTTGAAGTCACGTCAACTCACACAAAGTTTATCCCCTTAAAGATTTGAGTGTAGTCAGATTAAACTTTATTTGGCATTAAACTAAGAAGACAGCGACGCTTAAACTAGATCTTGACCTGCGTGCTGACAGCAGTACAGCTAACTGGGAGTTAAACCAACAGAGACTCTTTCACAGCCGCCTGAAACAAGGTAAAGTTAAATACAGCAAAGTTAAATACAAGAGATGTCGAATAATGTTACAATTAAAAAGATAATTTCTTTTGAGAAGCTGAATTAACTTTCCCTTAGCATTCCCCGTTGCAATACATTAGTCTCCAGTCACACACTTTCTAAACAATTTTCTTTATTATTTTATTTCCATTATCATTTAAAGGCCTTATTATTTTTTTTCTTTATCTTCTGCTTTATCACGTATCCTCAAGACGTTTAGCTATTAATAAATGTCTTCATTTATCCTAAGAAGTTGTTGTTGTTTCTTTGGGAGAGCAGTGTAAACAGATGTCACTGAGACTGATTAACTGACCAAACTGAAAATTAAATTCAAGCTTTAATATTTCCTCCAAACATTGAAGGTTCCTTATAGGAGGTGGTACCCTGATTATATGAGGTTATATCTTAATTAAAGCAATAATATTCCTAAAACCATGTTTAACATCCGACATCAGAACAGGATACAAATAACAGAAAAGCACAAAAAGCAGAATATGTCCCATTTAAGCATGTTTTGATACTAATACTTTCACTTAAATAAACGTTTTAATTTTACTTGTAACAGAGTATTTTTACACTGTGGTATTGCTATTTTTACCAAGTAAAAGATCTGAGTACTTCTTCTACCACTGGTGTTAGAGGTAGTACTAGCACTAGTACCACTGACAGTAACAGTATTAGTTGTAGTAGCAGTATTACCACTGGTAGTTGTAGTATTACCAGGAGAGTCTTGTGTTTGCAGCTTGGACAGCAGCTCTGAGATGGATTTCTTCTGAGCCTGAGCGATGTAACTCAGGTTTTCCGAGTCCAGAACAGACAGGAAGGACTGCAGGTCCCAGATCAGCTTGGCGAGCACTGGAGACAGAAGGACAGATTAATAACTGGACCCGCCAGTGGTGGAAAGTAACTTTACTTGAGTACTTTATTTGAACTTTCCATTTCCATTTAATGTTACTTTATACTTCCACTCCACTACATTTCAGAGGGAAATATTGTACTTTCTACTCCACTACATTTATTTGACAGCTTTAGTTACTTTTCAGATGAAGATTTGAAAAAATGGATAATATAACAAGCTTTTAAAATACAACACATTGTTAAAGATGAAACCAGTGGTTTCCAACCTTTTTAGCTTTTGACGTCTTACAAAAAGCAGTGTGTAGTCGGGGTCACATTTCAGCTAGCTTCAACTAGCTAACTGTATATAAAGTAGTTGAAACTAGCTCCACCTCCAGCAGCTACAACAGTAACATGCTGCTTACACACTGATGCTTCAGTATTAATAATCTAATGATGTCATATATAATAATATATCAGTCAGAGGGACCAAACCACTACTTTTACTGCAATACTTTAACTACATCAAGCTCATAATACTTATGTACTTTTACTGCAATACTTTAACTACATCAAGCTCATAATACTTATGTACTTTTACTGCAATACTTTAACTACATCAAGCTCATAATACTTATGTACTTTTACTGTAGTAGGATTTTTCATGCAGGACTTTTACTTGTAATGGAGTATTTTTACATTGCTGTATTGGTACTTTTACGGAAGTAAATTATCTGAATACTTCTTCCACCTCTGGGACCCACAGACTCCTCACTTGTCCTCAGTACAGAAGTATTATCTCATCTTATGTAATCAAGTAAACTAACAGAAAACACAAATGAACAGAAAACAGATACACAGACTTTATCACAATCTCACCGTGAGTCATCATTTAACTGTTTGTTTGACTGTTGACAGTGAAGCAGAGCTATGACTCACTCACATATCGGTCACTATCAAAGACTCTCTGATCATCTCTGTTTACTCACACAGACTGTCTGTCTTTTCCTTTATGTCTTTAATGTTTAACAGTTGAACAATACTGTTCTCAACGTTCTTACCAATAAGACAAATAGTTACTGTAAATGCATAAAGCATGCATTCACACACATTCACTTATATGCAATTCATACGCAATTTGGGGTTCAGTATCTTGCCCAAGGACACTTCGACATGCGGACTGGAGGAGCCTGAAATCGAACCATCAATCCTCTGATTAGTGGACGACCCGCTCTACCTCCTGAGCCATGGCCGCCCCCATGCTGGCATATGTCTAACATTCAGCATCTTAGCATGTTAACATAGGCACATTAATATGTTTTACAGCTTGTTAACATGCTAACAAAGGCACATCAACATGTTTCATTACCATGTTAAACAGCTTAACAAGCTAACAAAGGCACATCAACATTATAGCTTGTTAACATGCTAACGTGTATTGTCAGCAAGTTAGCATGTTAAAGTAACTACTAGATGTTTAGTGATATTATTCAGCATCTAAGCATGCAAACAGATATATTAACATATTTAGAACATGCTAAAAGTTTGTGTCTGTTTATCACTTGTCAGAAAGCTACCATGTACATTTCTAATCCAAATAGTTTCAAACTGCAAGAGAAACATATATCAGTTGACATGGTGTAATGTATATCTTTTATATCATTTTGGATTATGTATTTATTTAGTGTTATTAATTATTTTATTTTTGTTTTCTTTTTCTGTTGTTAATAACTGTTAATGTAGGCTGTATATCTTGTCCTAATGTGCATATTTTGCAAGTTAGCATGCATGTTACAGTGACTTTTGGATGTTAACTTACTGACTTGCTAGCAAACAATTAGCATTCAGCATCTTAGCATACTAACATACTTGTGTCTGTATATTTATCACAGCAGCTTGTCAGCATACTAACATGTTAACTCACAGACAATTCACATGTTAAAATATACCATGTAACATTTAGCATTTTAGGTGTTCACATGCTGACATGCTAAATGGAGGTTGTGTGTATATCAAATCTAATCTTTATTCTATGTCTTTATTAAAACAGTTTTTTTGTAAATGTTTTCTTCTTTTTCTTCTTTTGTCTTCTTTTAACTTCTTTTGTCAGATCACCAGAACCTTCATCAACTGTTTTTATCATTTATTTTCTGTGAGTTTCATGAGTCACAGAAAAGATGGATGGGGGTGTGGTTTGTTGTCAACAGGTTGATAAGACATGAAAACTGTCATGAAGTCTGTCTGTGTTATGAATGAAGCTGTTGTTTCTCTGTCTCTGAATGAATACTGACTCTGTTTTGGCTTCAAGATAATACATCTCTGTATCCTGTGGTTGAATTACACTTTGGTTTACATCTGGTTGTCTGATTGATACATTAAATTAAGCCCTGATGTTTTTGTTGGAGGAAAGTTTTATGAATCAGCAGCAGCTGAGTGTTGCAGAAAACTAAAGTTCAGCCACAGTTTTTCTGATGTCCACTAGATGGTGCAGTGATGAAACTTTGACTCTATTGAAGTGAATGGGAAAACCCCGAACTTCTAAATCAATACAGGAGATTATTTTCAGCAACAGATGACTGCTATAGTGTAAAATACTAAGACTTAAGTATTGCAACACAGAAGCTGGTCTGGTTATAACAGAACAGTTCAGGTTATTCATGCTGTTAATAAGTGAATAAAAATACCTGAACACTGAGCTATTCAGGTTTCTCATCACGACTGTTCAGATGTTCTGACCTTCACACACTGATAAGCTGCTGGATGCTGCTAATGTTTAACACAGAATAAAGACTGTGTGTGCTGTTACATCACTTTTAAAAAACCTGATGTCAAGTATGAAAACTGAGGAAACAGGAAGTCAGTTGATTTTATGTTGGCTAATAAGAAACAAGAGATGTCAGGTCAGAATACAAAGATAGGTGCGTTTATTTATACATTGTATGTACTGTACATAAACCCCACTAGAATCTCCTACAACACCACTTGAACCACCTAAAGGACCCCTAGACCCTCCTACAGGACTACTCACCAGAGCCACCAAAAACAAAAACTGTAAGACCTACTCAATGACCTGTAGAACCCCCTACAGGACCACTAGAACATCTTAAAGGACAACTAGAGCCTAATAAAGAACCATTAGAATCTCCTAACAGACCACTCACCAGAACTGCCTTAAGAACATGTAAGACCTCTTCAATGACCACTAGAAACACCCAAAGGACCATTTGAACCTCGTAAATTACCAATAGAACCACCTACAGGAACCCTGGAACCCCCTGAATGACCACTAGAACCTTCCAGGTTCTCCTGGAATCACAAAGTCTGTTAGTGAGGTGTTAAATTTGTCACCCATCTCTCTCTCTCTCTCTCTCTCTCTCTCTCTCCCTATCTATATATATATATATATATATATATATATATATATAGATAGATAGTAGATAATGTCCACAAGTGGGCACAAATGTGAGCTATTGGTGACCGAAGCTCGCTGTCCAGAAAAGATGAAGCAACATCCTTGCCACACTAAACAATGCATCCCCTAACAAAATTAGTAGGCCTAACATTATTGCAAACACTTTGCAATGTGATACCAATTAATGTGAATAAATCAACCCTGGTTAGATCGCTGACTAGCTTGAATGTTAGTTTAGCAGTTTACTAACATTGCTTGTAAAGGACTCTTGTAATGCAATTGTTATTTCATAAAACAGTTTTTGTTGGATTGTGTTTATAATTTTTATATTCTAATATTTGGCAGTGGTATATTGTATATTATGATTGTATCAAAATATACCACAGCCAGTCGTGAGATATTGCTTAAATATTCCTAACTTATAATTACAATGTGCTTGACAGGAGACATGAACCACATGAACCATAGAGAATGAAGGAGCGATTGTATTGGTTAAAAAGTAAACAGAACCTCTATCAAAATGTCAACGTTGAATCTTGAAACAGTTTTTTTAGTCTGTTGTTTTCTCTTGCTGTTTGGAACTGAACTGCAGTGAATCAGTGTGACAGGTTTGACTGAACTGATCTCAAAACAGTCTGAATTATCATTAGAGGGAGGGGGAAATGTAAAAAATGCAGAAAAAAAATCCTCCAAACAGGCCAAACAGGCAATGATTGTTGTGGAGCTCCATTCAGACAGACAGAGTGAGTCCATTCACACTCTGAGCTCAGTGGGAGGTGAAGGTTAAATGTTTCTGATTAACTCCTCTCTGCTGATTTTAAGGATCCTGCAGCTCTGCTTATCAGGCTGCTGCTGTTTTAAACACAGAGCGGCACATATCTCAAACACCCACAACAACACATGACAGCAACAGTAAGACTCTGTCTGCTGAGAAAACACCTCCAATACAAGAAGACCAGAGGTGGAAGAAGTATTCAGATCCTTTACCAATACCAAAAGTCCCAATACCACAATGTAAAAATACTCCATTACAAGTAAAAGTCCTGCATGAAAGGTCCTACTACAGTAAAAGTACATAAGTATTATGAGCTCGATGTAGTTAAAGTATTGCAGTAAAAGTACATAAGTATTATGAGCTTGATGTAGTTAAAGTATTGCAGTAAAAGTAGTGGTTTGGTCCCTCTGACTGATATATTATTATATATGACATCATTAGATTATTAATACTGAAGCATCAGTGTGTAAGCAGCATGTTACTGTTGTAGCTGCTGGAGGTGGAGCTAGTTTCAACTACTTTATATACAGTTAGCTAGTTTAGTCCAGTGGTTCCCAACCTAGGGGTGGGGCCCCTCCAAAGGGTCAGCAGATAAATCTGAGGGGTCGTGAGATGATTAATGGGAGAGGAAAGAAGAAAAAACAAAGTTCTGATACACAAATCTGTTTTCACTTTTTGGACTTTTTCTCTAATCTTTGATTTTTGCTGAAATATTGGATCATTTGAACATTTATTGAAATGAAACCATGTGAGAAGTTTAGAGGGAAAAATCACTATTTGGTGGAGCTGTTAACAACTCATAGACATCTGAAATGTGACCCCGACTACACACTGCTTTTTGTAAGACGTCAAAAGCCAAAAAGGTTGGAAACCACTGGTTTCATCTTTAACAATGTGTTGTATTTTAAAAGCTTGTTATATTATCCATTGTGTCAGATCTTCATCTGAAAAGTAACTAAAGCTGTCAAATAAATGTAGTGGAGTAGAAAGTACAATATTTCCCTCTGAAATGTAGTGTGGAAGTATAAAGTAGCATCACATGGAAATACTCAAATACCTCAAAATTTTACTTAAGTACAGTACTTGAGTAAATGCACTTATACGTTCCACAACTGAAAAAAACATTAAAAAATAACATGTTTTCACACAGACAGACTGCTGCTGGACTGACAGAGAATTAAAGAAAAGAGTTTGTGCAACTGAACGCTGCTTATCTGAACATCAACATTACTTCCTGTCTCTGGCTTTGAAGCTGCAGAACACACACAGACACACACACACAGTGAATGACGTCCATTTGAATTGCAGACAGATAAAGTCAGTCACTGAGTTCAAAATCACAACACAACAATAATCAACAGTTACAACCTCAACAACAACAAAAACTACAACAACTGTAAAATCCGAACCCTTTTGCTTCTTTCACTGACTAAATTTTGCACCCAGCCCTGCTCTGTATATATGTGTTTAACAGTTTTTTTTCAGTTATTTGTTTGCTAAACTCTTCTAGCGATTGTCCGATCATTGCTTCAACAGGCCTCAAGCTTTTTATTTCTGCACATGTTCAAACGCTGTACATGGGTCTTTAGTAAGACCCATAACCAAAAACACTAAAGTGTAAGGAATTAATTAAACAGTGTTTTTGTCTGCTCTAATGTAAGCTGCAATTGTTAGCATGTGAGGCTAACTAGCATACTACCTACATTAGTAACTGTGCTGCTTCCAAGGCCAAGGAGCATTTCATTAACTAACTACATCAGGGTTTTTTTAACGGAACCAATAACGTTAAAAACTACTGTGCAGGAGTCAGTCCTGGATGATGCTATATCAGAGTTTAGGCTAGCTGCTCTTTATTGGATTTGGGGAAGTTTACACAAACACCTCGGTTAGTCCCAGAGGTATTTACTCAAATACTCAAGTAACTGACTTGAGTATTTCCATGTGATGCTACTTTATACTTCCACTCCACTACATTTCAGAGGGAAATATTGTACTTTCTACTCCACTACATTTATCTGACAGCTTTAGTTACTTTTCAGTTCAATATTTTAAAATTAAAACATATGAAATTTGCATTGATACAGATAAGACGACCCAATAGAATCACTTAAAATTAGCTCTACCTTGACAATATTAAATTGCTGCTTATGTATGCATAAATAAATCAATATGAATGAATGTTCTGATAATATATAAATGATAAATATAACAAAATATATCTAAATGAGGACATTTCACATAACAAGTGCTTTTAGCTTTTAGTCTCGAAGATTTTCATTTCAATAAATGTATGTTAAGTCACTATTTATTGAATGAGGGAACACAATGGTGATTGAGCCTATAGCCCACTGATGAACGCTCTTGCATTTGCAATATTATGATTATTATGAACCGGGTGTCGGTGGCGACTTTCAAATCACAAGCAGCGCAGTTAGTGACACGTTTTCCATCACTCAGTGATTGATCCGCCAGAGAGGGTAGGCGGGCAACACTGTTTGGATCTCTGGGAGTGAGGTCGAGTGGGGTCCAAAAACACACCTACAATTACCGCTTAACGCCCTACGGTGCCCCCAAAGAGAACAAAACGGAGATCTTCGAGATTGTTACTTTAAATACATTTTGCTGCCAATTCTTCCCAGAGCACAAATTACTAAACTGAGAGCACAAGATAGTTATTTTTTTCTATACAAACACTATTAAAAACCAGAAATGATCCTTTAATTAACATTTTCACTGATCTGTGATCAGTGACGTCAGGATATTTTCATCTGATAACAAACTGTTATTTGTTGTTTGATTCCTACAATTTGTTGAATTTTAAACTTTTTTAGGATTAAGATTTGCACATTGTTGGTGTTCATGCCAATAAAGCAGCTTTAAAATGAAATAAACTGGAGTGAGAGACTGAAAGAGAAAAGACCGTCCTGCTCCTGTGACTGGAGTTTAAAAGCCTAGAAAAAGTTGAGTGTGTGTTTTAGTGATTTAAGCTGCTTTACCATGAAAACCAAACCCTAAAATTAGCCGAAAGATGAGATTCCTCTGTACCTCCCAAACACTGTGTGTATGTGTGTACATGTCTGTCTATCTTTGTGAGGACTAATGTGAGCTTTAGACTTTGGGAGTGAGAAAATGTTTACAAAGTGAGGACATTAAGGCTGTTTTAGGGTTAAGTTTTAGGTTCAGTTTAGGGTAAGGGATGGGGTTAAGCCTTTAGTTGTGATGTTTGAGGTTAGGGTAAACGTTTAGGGAATGCATTATGTCAATGAGGGTCCTCACAATTATAGAAAGACAAACATGTGTGTGTGTTGCTGGGTGTGGAGCAGCTTTCTCTTTCATCCTCCGGTTGGTAAATATAGGAGAGCAAAACATTTATGTTACAGCTTTTTCCTCAAACTGGTTCAACTTCAGGCGTCCAATCAGCACTAACCAGTTACTAACCAGCAGTGATGGAAGAGGTACTCAAGTAAAAGTACAAATACTGCAATGTAAAAATACTCCATTACAAATAAAAGTCCTGTATGAAAAATCCTACTACAGTAAAAGTACATAAGTATTATGAGCTTGATGTAGTTAAAGTACTGCAGTAAAAGTACATAAGTATTATGAGCTTGATGTAGTTAAAGTATTGCAGTAAAAGTACATAAGTATTATGAGCTTGATGTAGTTAAAGTATTGCAGTAAAAGTACATAAGTATTATGAGCTCGATGTAGTTAAAGTATTGCAGTAAAAGTACATAAGTATTATGAGCTCGATGTAGTTAAAGTATTGCAGTAAAAGTACATAAGTATTATGAGCTTGATGTAGTTAAAGTATTGCAGTAAAAGTACATAAGTATTATGAGCTTGATGTAGTTAAAGTATTGCAGTAAAAGTACATAAGTATTATGAGCTTGATGTAGTTAAAGTATTGCAGTAAAAGTACATAAGTATTATGAGCTTGATGTAGTTAAAGTATTGCAGTAAAAGTACATAAGTATTATGAGCTTGATGTAGTTAAAGTATTGCAGTAAAAGTACATAAGTATTATGAGCTTGATGTAGTTAAAGTATTGCAGTAAAAGTAGTGGTTTGGTCCCTCTGACTGATATATTATTATATATGACATCATTAGATTATTAATACTGAAGCATCAGTGTGTAAGCAGCATGTTACTGTTGTAGCTGCTGGAGGTGGAGCTAGTTTCAACTACTTTATATACAGTTAGCTAGTTTAGTCCAGTGGTTCCCAACCTAGGGGTGGGGCCCCTCCAAAGGGTCA
This sequence comes from Scomberomorus guttatus, assembly GCA_038419695.1. Taxonomy (NCBI): domain Eukaryota; kingdom Metazoa; phylum Chordata; class Actinopteri; order Scombriformes; family Scombridae; genus Scomberomorus; species Scomberomorus guttatus. The sequence continues at coordinate 33,394,477 of CM076450.1, forward strand.
GCAGATAAATCTGAGGGGTCGTGAGATGATTAATGGGAGAGGAAAGAAGAAAAAACAAAGTTCTGATACACAAATCTGTTTTCACTTTTTGGACTTGTTGTATTGTTATATTATTGAGTAAATGTGCTTAGTTACTTTCCACCACTGCTAACCAGTATCTACTCTCTAGTTTAGTTAATGTATTGTATTGTTTCTGTAGTTATTGAAGATAAAGTGACGAACAGAAGTGTATTACTGGATATTTAAAGGACAATTCTGCTTTATTAACCAGTGTGATCGTCTGACTGCTCTCAGCCGTTAACTTGAATTAACTTTAATCAGAACCAAAGTTGTAATAAAGTAGAATTAACCTTCCAGTTAACACATGAAGTCATAAAACTAAAACTAGCCATAGTTAGTCAGAGTGTTGTAATGGCAGAAAAATGCTAAAATTGTCAGTGTGGAGACTTTATACACTGAATGTAAACAGTCTATTAGCCTCAGTCTCCAGAGGGCAGCAGGAGGAGGAAGTGAAGATGATGATGATGAGGAGAGGGAGGAAGGATGACAGACAAGGACAGACGAGTGTTTCCGGTTGTTGTGCTGCTGTAGTTAACATACCATCAGAGTGATAAAGGCTCCACACGCAGCAGACGGCAAAAAAACATCCACATTGTCAGAAAAGTTCTTGCTCTCCAGAGGTTGAACACTTTAAATCTTCATGATCACATGGCTTCTCCAAACCTTACATTTACTACCAAGGCAAACGTTTGTTGTAACCTCCACTGTACATGGTAGTACTCTACAGCTGAAATGATAAGTTGATTAGTCGATTGACAGAAAATTAATTGGCAGCTATTTTGATAATTAATCTCTTTAGTCATTTTTTAAGCAAAAATGCCAAATATTCTCTGGCAGCAGCTTCTCTGATGTAAATATTTGCTAGTTTTCCAGTTTTCCATGATAGTAAACTCAATATCTTTGTGTTTGTGACTGTTGGACAGACAAAACAAGTCTGAATACACAACAAGTCCTCTAAACGAAACGAGCAGAATCGGGCGCCTCTATCAGCAGTAATCAGCAGGACGACATCATCTGTCTGTGCTTCCCAAAACCGTCACACATCACTGTTAAACAGTAATGATGTTTTATGATGTGACAGCTGTGGTTAAGGTCTGGTTAGGTTCAGGTAAAGATCATGTTTGGGTTAAAATGATCACTTTGTTAAGGTCAGAGAAACATGTGGTGGGTTAAAGTTACTACTTCCTTAAAGTTAGGCCACCTTCGTCGTCATGGCTACAATAATAACCACAGGGTTAAGGTTAGGGGATGATCGTAGTTACGCTTTTTAAAAAACTGTCCTAACTTGTGTTTGGAAACAGTTATCACAGATAATTATCACAGTCTTCAGTTTTTCAATATTACACAGAGTTACAAGAATTACACCATTTTACATTTTAACTTAATTAGAAAACTAACTCCCATATACAACTGACTGAATATGATGAGCTAAATTTCTTTATAAAGATAGACTATCGGTCCTACAGCTGACCCTCGACACCACTACATGGGAAGGGTGAGTGCTGGGGGACCTAATGGTTCATCTGTCCCTGAGGGCCCAAATTACCTGTGGAGAGAGTAAAATGAATATGTAAAATTCTTGTAATTCTGTGTAATATTAATCACGCCATGTTTTTTGAAAAATGTAATTTTGTGTAATGTCATTGTAATGTTTTTTGACAAATGTTCACCTTTGCAAAAAACGTTGAAACACTTTGAAAAACTGCAGACTGTGATAATTAGTCATGTGACCCAGATGTACTGTGAGTGTTCATGTGATTTTGCTGAGCAAACCTGAAGAAGCTACAGGAGAAACATGTTGTTCGCTCCTAATAAAGTCACAGTGAAGTCATGTCGGTGGGCGGCGGGTAGTTATATGTCGATTTTAAGCGACTGACATTACAACCTGTTGTGTCGTTTTTGTTGGGAGGACAGTCTCGAATATGTTAACTTGGGCTTCAGGGAATAATGATCTGCATTTTTCACAATTTTCTGACATTTTTTACATTGAATAATCAATAGATTATTAAAGAAGAGTACTGACAGCACTCCTCTGATGGATAATACGACCTGTCCCTCAGTTTTCTGTGTGCGGTTTGATAAAACATAACTTTACCACAAATGAGCTCAATATAGATATTAAAGTCTAAACTAGATTTTGAGAGTTGCCCTCTTTGCCTGGTTGGTAATCCAGTCTTCATCACTACTGGTGAGAAGGTTCAGTCTGTGTTCACAGCTGATCTGTCACATTTTCTAAAAATGTTTGGTCACAGTTTTGATTTAGATTTTCTGCATCTGGAATATGTTAAAATCGTTTGTGCCTTTCTCATGTGAAATAATCACGTGAAATATCCATGAACCACGTGTCTGTATGTGAAATGTATTTCATGTGTTCTAAATCCACATTCATGTTTTGTGAGTAATATTTTTTAATTTATAGTGAGTTTTGTGACAGAGGAGGTTTGTTGTTTTCATGATTTTATCTCCTGGTGTGAATACATTTTTCCTAAAATCTTTCTATACTTCCCTGGTGTCTCTGTGGTCTCAGTATTATTACAGCAGATGTCTTTAGTTGTGTAAAAGAGTGAACACTGTACCTTTCTGTTTGTCCATATCTGTTCTCTCAGTAGCTGCTGATCTTCAGTCTCATAACTGCTGACGAATCCAAAACATCAAACAACAGACAGAAAATGTTTTGTCCTGTTTTCTCCTCAGTGGACTGTTTGTGTCTGTTCTGTGTGAAGAAGTTTGAGCTCAGACAGTCGAGTCCGGCGTCTGTGTGACATAAACACATGAGGGAGGAGAGAGAGGACGGACCAACACACTCATTCTGTGTGCAGAGAGAGCTGAAGCAAAAACTACGTCCTCACTGGCTCACATGTGTATTTAGTGTACATTTGATGTATGTTCACAGCAATGAAACAGCTCAAAGTATCAGTCTGGTGATATTCTATGATTTTCTTAATGTTAATAATCTTCATTAAAAGACCAAACCAACAATGAATCGATCCTACTTACAACTATTGTGTGTGTATCCAACTTTTTTAAGTGAAAATGACAAAAAATTCTCTGGTGGCAGCTTCTCACATGTGAATATTTGCTAGTTTTACAGTTTTCCATGAAAAACTCTATAATGAGCACATTTCCTGTACTAGATTACATAATGCTTTCAAAGAAATGTCTCTGGAATGTAGTTAAACAGCAGCTAAATTTGGGAAATTATTGAAAAAACCTAAAATGCTAATATCAGGTTTAGCTCTCAAAACTATTCAGTCAGTTAAAAAATATCAACAGTCTAATTTATTATGATTGTTTGCAAATTACCAGTATGAACCCAAATATAATGAGTGGGTACTTACCAACTAAACCAACTTAACGTTTTTCTGTTGTTGTTGTTGTTGTTGTTGTTGGGGTTTTTAAAAAAAATATTTCTATGTAATTGCACCACCCTCTCCGCAGTTTAACTCGGGCTTCAGGGAATAATGATTGCCATTTTTCACCATTTTATGACATTTTATACACTGAACAATCAATGGATTATTAAAGAAAATTATTGATAATGAAAATAATTGTTGGTGTTATAGATATTTGTGTCTGTTCGTCTGCACAATTTTGACTGATTTAGATATTCTGTCATTATTCTGACAAGTTACAACAAGTAAAAAAAACTTTATTCAGAAGTTTAGAAGTGGGTATCAATTATAACATAACAATTTCATATTTTTTCATATTGAGGTAATGCCAACATATAAACTATAAATAAACCAACATAAAACAATAAACCCACATTCATTCCTTACAAAAATTATATCTTATTCCTCTGTGCTGTAGACCTTTGTTGTTGTCCAAAAACTATTAAAAACACGTCAGTGAACTACCTGTCTTTTGTGGTAGTTGTATTTTTCTTATGTTGTACAGATACTTGTTTTTTCTCTTATCTTCTATTCATTGATTGCCATGCACCACAACACCAAAGCAAATTCCTTACATGTGCAAACCTACTTGGCAATAAATATGATTCTGAACTAAGGATTTTAATAAGAGAATTGAACTTTTTGTGGAAAAACCATATCAGACACAAATTATCATTCAAAGTAGTTTTTTATATACATCTTAAACATGTCTCCATACAGTAAAACTTCTACTCTCGTCCGCTGGGTGGCGGTAGCCTTCTCTAAGTATCGCGGTGTTTCCGCTTTTATCGCCGAGGAGGAAGAATCGCGGAAGAGGGGAAAGCTTTCCTGACGGCTCAGCAGGCTAACAAGCTAACAAAGATAACTATCTGTCTAACAGCCAGTTTTATCCCGTTTACAGGTCATATCGACACACGGACCGAAGGTAAAACTACAGTGTTTCTGACAGACTCTGTGTGTCTGGTTCAGTATTTGATGGTTTTTGTTGTGGCCCCCTGATGTTAGCTGTTAGCTTGTTAGCAAGGCGTAGACAGAACTGCAGCTGTTAGCCGGTTAGCTCCACCGCTAAGCTAACAGCAGGAATTCAGAGGTTTTCTCAAAGAGGGAAGTCAGCTGATTATGTTGAATACTTCTGCTAAAGATGGCTGTTTTTACCTTGCATGACTGTCACGGTGTTTAATGATACATGCTAACGCTGAGCTGAGTGTTAGCCGAGCAGCTCCTTCCTTTTGTTTGTTGCTCAGTTAAATCGTTTCTGTTCAGACAGATTTAGATCAGACTCTGTTTGTTTAAACTCACTTTCTCTTCTTTACAGTATCAAGATGACAGCCGCACCTTACAACTACTCCTACATCTTCAAATACATCATCATCGGTGAGATTTAAAGCCTGAAGGACAAAACACACAAATATCTGAAACACAGTGCTGCAAGAAGTATTAAGATCCTTTTTATTTAAGTGAAAGTACCAATACAGCAAAAGGAAAAAAATCCTACTACAGTAAAAGTACATAAGTATTATCTGCTTAGTATTGCAGTAAAAGTAGTGGTTCATTATTTTCTCGATTAATCGATTTAGTTGTTTAGTTTAGTTGTTTTGTCCATAAAATGTTGATCACAGTTTCCCAAAGCTCAAGATGTCTTGTTTTGTCCACAACCCAAAAAATATTCAGTTTACTGTCATAGAGGACTAAAGAAACCAGACTTGTGACTGTAGCCTGACTGTGTTTTGTCTCTCTGCAGGTGATATGGGAGTAGGGAAGTCTTGTCTGCTGCACCAGTTCACAGAGAAGAAATGTGAGTCTTTTCTACTTCTCCTCATCCTCCTCCTCTTCTCCACCTCATCTCATCTTTCACTTTCTCTGTGCCTCATCATCCTCTTCTGCATTCCTTGTCCTCTTCTGCTCGTCCTCTTAGTCGTTGCATTGTGACGGCTCCTCCTTCATGCACTTCCTCTCTCACCATCCACACGGCTCTTTACCTGGTGTCAATGCACGTGTGTAATGTTGGCACACATGAGACTGCACTCTTTTTGAAGTCACCGGTCACAAGTTTTCATCCAAATGTAGTGCAAATTTCAACAGAATTTCCAGAAAATAAGCTAAAGGAAAAGTTTTTCTGATTTATGCTTGTTTCCATCCACTCCTGTTATAATTTCTTAGCGTAAGGTGACGTCTTCAAATGTCTTGTGTTGTCCAACCAGTGGTCCAAAATCCAAACATATTCAGTTTACTATCATGTATGACACATAAAAACCTCAGATCTTCAAATTTAAGAACCTGCAACCAGCAAATTTTGGGGTATTTTTGGTTGAAAACTGACTAAAATTATTATTTGATTATCAAAGTAGTTAGTAGTTGCTGATTCATTGTCTGTCGTTTGACTAATCGTTGCAGCTCTAGTACAACGCCCAACACAATTTTCTAAAGCTAGAGGTGACGTCCTTTAAATGTCTTGTTTTGTCCAACCAACAAACTGAGATATTCAGTTTACTACAATGTTAAAACAAGGACAAGAAAAAATCTCACATTTAAGAAGCTGAAGGCATCAAATGTTTGCCATTTTACTTGAAAAACTGACTTCAATGATTCATCGATATTTAAAAAAGTTGCAGATATATTTTCTGTCGATCCACTAATCTATGAATCGACTATATGTTGCAGCTGTAATAATTATGTGTGATCTGTGTGTGCAGTCATGGCGGACTGCCCTCACACCATCGGGGTGGAGTTTGGGACAAGGATCATGGAGGTCCACGGTCAGAAGGTGAAGCTGCAGATATGGGACACGGCCGGTCAGGAGCGATTCCGGGCCGTCACCAGGTCCTACTACAGAGGGGCCGCCGGGGCCCTCATGGTCTATGACATCACCAGGTACTGGACTGGGAGGGCCGGGGGTCATCCTCGGGAGTTTCCTGTTCCTTTAACAAAACCCAAAACGGGCTGCTGTGATCTGAGAGAACCTCACATTTGTGGTTTCTGGAATTTAATGGTGGAAACGTGATTTTTCATGTCAGTTTGATCTTGTGAACAATAACTTTGTTTTTGTGTCGCTCTTTTTCTGTGTTTGTGCACAGGAGAAGTACTTACAACCACTTGAGCAGCTGGCTGACGGATGCCAGAAACCTGACCAACCCAAACACGGTGAGTTCACTCAGTCACACACACACACACACACACACACACACATACACACATACACATACACAAAGAAAACATGGCTCCCAAAAGAGGAACGACTGTGTGGAGGAGCGGATGGAGAAACAGAGCTGCACTTCCTCTCACGGTGCTCCAAAAAATCCAACCTGTAAATTTACAAATAAACAGAGAATTTACAAACAGGTCAAATAAAGAAAAATCACAAATTGTTCTTGACCTCACAATATTTGTACAGTGGCCACTAAGGACAAAACACATGCAAAAGCACAAACAAACGCTTCCAAAAAAAACGATAAACTGGAAATGCTCCTGTTTTAGTATTTGTAGCATTTCTCTTAGTGTGTGTGTGTGTGTGTGTGTGTGTGTGTGTGTGTGTGTGTGTGTGTGTGTGTGTGTGTGTGTGTGTGTGTGTGTGTGTGTGTGTGTGTGTGTGTGTGTGTGTGTGTGTGTGTGTGTGTGTGTGTGTGTGTGTGTGTGTGTGTGTGTGTGTGTGTGTGTGTGTGTGTGTGTGTGTGTGTTCTCACAGTATCATCACACAGCACAAGTTTCATACATTAACATTCTGTATATCTGCCTGAAGCTGTAATGCAGACTGCAGCCACAGGGTGGTGCCATTTCAACACAGTGTTAACAAGCTTGTTGGCTTTGTGCAGACTGGTGCTTGGTACATCTGAATTGGATGGTACATCTGTTGTGGGCACTGGAGTCTAAACTTCCTTGTCCAGTCTGGTATAGTTTTTCGTGTGTGTGTTTGTGCAGGTGATCATTCTGATTGGTAACAAGGCCGACCTGGAGGCTCAGAGAGATGTGACGTACGAGGAGGCCAAACAGTTTGCTGAAGAGAACGGTGAGAAGTGTTTGTGAGCAGTAAAAAGTTTGTCTTCGAGGGGCCATATTATGCTTTTTCTGTTTTTTTTATTTATATACTGCTATGATGTCGAATATCTATGTTAAACTTGGTAAAAGTTCCACAACTTCGATGTTAACGTATGTAGAAATGCTCCCTGGAAAGGTTTTTCCATTTGTTGTTCACTCATATTTGGGATCAGATTCGGCTCCAACATGTATGGATGGATTTGAGAAGTTGACATTTGGAGTAAAGAAAGAGAAAAAGTAGTGAAATCCTGCTACTATAGTTTGTTCACGTACCCTCTGGAGCTGGAGGAAGCTTCCTGAAGCTGACCAATCAGAACAGAGCGGGCTCATCAGGAGGGGGGCCTTAAAGAGACAGGAGCTAAAACGGCCTGTTTCAGACAGAGGCTGAACTGAGGGGCTGCATAAAGGGCCAGTATAAGATAAATAAGGAGTTTTTGACTGGAAATCATGCAAAGATATTCCAGTAGAGCCCCAGAATATAAATATAGAGCTGGAAATGTGCAGAATGTGTCCTCTTTAAAAGTTGGTATTCAAATAATGGCAGCGTCTCAAAAAATTGCGTGGGTGTGGCCAACATGAACAAATAAATGCCAGGTACATAAACACAGGGAGGTGGAATTACCTGTAACCTACTACAACAGCTCACATGGTAAATTTAGTTTAATTTCCACAGCACTAACTCACTCTGCTCTGTTTCTGTTTTAATAGAAATCATGTTTTCATGCTGTAATTGATTCTAGTCATTTCACCTTTGCTGTACTCCTGATTGATGTTAAGCTCAACACTTCCTGATTTTTTTTCACATTATAAGCCTACAGTACTTAAAAGGGGAGGGCTGTGTGACTTTTGATGTGAAATTTCTGGTAAAAGTGTTGAGTTTAAATCTGGTAGCTGAACTTTGTTCTGGGGAAAAAGGCAAAGTGGAACACCGGACATGACTGTGGAAATGACATTATACTGAATTTAAGTTTAAGACAACAGGTCAACATGGAGGAAGTGTTGAGTTTGTGTTAACAGGGAAAATTAGAAATAAAGGTCTGGTTCTCTCTGCCACTGAGGTGAATTGAGGCCCGGAAACTATTTCAGAATTTACTCTACATCTTAAGTTGGACAACAGATCGACTGACTGGTTTTGATCTCTGCTTCTGTTGTTGATCAGGTTTGCTGTTTCTAGAGGCCAGTGCTAAGACGTAAGTACACACACACACACACACTCTTATCTTCCCAAAGGTGTGAGATGGGCTTGAGGTCAGGACTCTCAGCAGGCCAGTCAAGTTCTTTCACACCAAACTTGAAACACCATTAGCGCAAAGTTGGAGGAACACTATTGTCTAAAATATCATAGTATGCTGTGCAGTGTCTCCACAAACTTAAAAAATTAAGAACTCCATTTAAACTTGTTTTCTGAGCATATGACAATAAAGCTTTGAATCTAAGAACTTTTTCATGTTCTTTTTATGATTTGTTTATTTGTGTTTTGATTGTTTTTGCTCCCTCTTTCTATTCTCCAGAGGAGAGAACGTGGAAGAGGCCTTCCTTGAGGCGGCAAAGAGGATTTACCAGAACATCCAGGACGGCAGTCTGGACCTGAATGCTGCTGAGTCGGGAGTCCAGCACAAACCGTCGGCGCCGCAGGGAGGTCGCCTCAACGCTGACAGCCAGCCGGCCAAAGAAGGCTGCAGCTGCTAACCGCAGACAGAAACTACAGACCCGACAGACAGACGGACGGACAGAGACACAGACAGATTCACAGAGAACCCCTCTCCACCCGGCAGTAAAATGCTTCTTCTATCCAGAGTGTGTCGAACAGGATTTAGATGGATCACATTCAATATTGCAGTGACCCAGTCCAACCACCTGTAGTCTAATCCAGACCTCAGTTCAGTCTGGACCCCAAAGCCAGAACCAACCATGCTCGGCCATTAAATGGGTAAATCAGGACACCCTCAGACACATCCAGAAACCCACAACTATCCATACGTTTGTGGTCTAATTCCAGCTCACTCCCTATGCCACAATCCAGACCGCCATCAGCCTGCACTTGGCCCAAATCTAGGCCAATCCGGACCATTCTAAACCTGCAATAGGACAGCCCTTTTTCCAAGACTTGACTACCCTCGGGACCCCGTTTAAATCTGCAGCACTGTTGGCAACAATTTTTTAAATTTGGGACTACCTTCATCCCGAAAGTGAACCGCCCACATGTCCCCAGAGACAAATTAAGATGCAAGGCTCCAATTTGGACCAACCTACAACCCAAATCTGGACTACACCAAATTCAGTTCACCCCAGTTCCACATCTGGACCTTGCAATGGACAGATCCAGAGCCCAACCGTCAATGTCATCAGCCCACATTCAGGCATTCCTGGCCCAAACCTAGGCCAATCTAGACTGTTCCAGCCACTTTAACAAGACTAAAGTGTCCCCAGACCTTGTTTCTCCATACCTGGGACGCATGTTGGCCTGATTGAAGAAACTCTTGCCTCAAATTTGGATCATCCTTTTCCCATACGCAAAACACCCATGTCCAAAAAGCCAAATAAAGATACAAGGCTCCAAATCTGGATGTGATTCACTACGGGATATTCACGGGATCACCTTTATTCAAATCTGGACATCACTATAGACAGGCAAGAGCATAAGCTCAAGCTGGACTGCACTTGGTCTGATTTAAGAGCACCTTCATCCCAGATCAAGGCATGTCCCAGAGGTGAAGCATTATAAGCCCAGAATCAGACAGGCCTGAGCCCAGCACCAGAAATCCCCTTTTCAAAGACTAGACTAGCCTCTGGACCCTTCCCCTGCCCAGTCTGTAACGCGATCATCCTGACACAAGCAAGGGTGGTCTACATTTTGGACTACCTTTGTCCCAAACACCCATGTCCCAAGAGACAAATTAAGATACAAGGCTCAATGTCGGACTAACCTATAGGCCACATCTGGACTATACTCATCAAAATACAGACCATGCTTGTTCCAAATCAGCCCCGTCACCCGCCTCAGGAAACCTGTCATTCATTCATTGTTTTCATCCCTTCCTCTGCTCAAATTCATGTCAGCTCCTCATTTCACTTGTTCCTCTCCCACAAATTTACAGTCGACACTCTTTGATGAGTGTGCTGCGCTTCGAGCGTTCTGCACGATAATTTGGTTTATTTATTCCTTTAGTAGTTGTATGTAGATCACAAACTCATTGCATTTACACCATGTTGTTAATGTGGGTCAGACAACACATTTACACTGTTTTGATGTGGATTGGAGGCTTTGAAACTTGGTAACTGTTAAAACTGTTTGTGTGGTTGAATGTGTCTCTAAGGACACTGATAGTTATTGATAGTTCTGTGAAGAGATGCAGAAACTGATTGATGGAGATGATGAAGAAAACAAAATCCGACTTACCCGAACCAGAATGTCCCTCAATGGATCTCAAGTTCAGGATAGTTATTCACATTATTTTTTAAATACGGTTTCCAAATATAAATAGACAGTATATCTTCAATGTCATAGCTCCCCGTAGTAGTGATTGATGCGTATTTGGAGAAAGAAAAATGGCACAAGTGGAAGCAAAATGGATTCTTTTTAATTTATTACTGCCTGATTTTCTTTCGGTTTTTGTTTTTGTTTTTAACATTAGGCCGAGATTACACTTAACTTGAATGCGTTACTCTGGTTTCTGGTTCATTGTAGAAACTAAACTAAATATTGGTTAGTTCTGCAAAAGTTAGGGGCATAAAAATATACATAATGCATTAAAAAATAAAATACTGCAATTATACCTTAAAGGTGCAATATGTAAGAATCTTGGTTTAAAACATTCAAAAATTAACTAAAATTATCAACAGAATGTGAAGAAATAACAGTTTTGGCATTATGTCAAAGACCTGTATGTATTGTGTTGCAGAGCTATCTAATGAAGTTAGCATGCTAACATGCTAGCACCAGCCTGTCCTGTCTTGTAATACCACTTTGTACCTCAGGGGTGATAGTGAGTCACTGTAGTGTCCAGTCTGCCCTCAGTCCAACATGAGAGGAAGAAGTAGCACTTCTTCTAGGTTAGATTATTTCACGAAAACGTTAGCTCAGCGTTAGCACTGAATTGATATTGTTATCATACATAGTCAAAGTCCTAGTTACCTGGTTTGCTAGCTAACAGCACTGATAATGCACTATTGATTTGGCGCTAACGTAGTGTAACGTAACTGACACCCCAACTTTCTGGTGATATGCTGCCCCTAATCGGTTTGGAGAATTAATTTGACAATACTTACATAAGGCACCTTTAAAGGAACACTGACATTGTGCAAATTGTGAAAAATGATGCCCTCCAAAAGTGTAGTGCATCAAAGTTTCCTCTAACTGTAAGTCATCAGCTACATTTTGAAATATAAAATAATTCATGGTGTGTAGAGTGAGACCTCTGCGTTATATGACCCAGTTCTCTCAGACTAACTGAGTCAGTCAGTAAAATTTTATTCTTAAAGAATCATTCCAGCGTTAACTTTAGTTTAAAAACACAAACGCCTGCAAAAATATAGCTTAACTTTATTTTACACTTTTGAAAAGCGTGTACAACCTACGGTGGCGCAAAATGTGAAAGGCCCTCTCTAGAGCCAGTGTTTGGTTTGTCCATCCTGGGCTACTGTAGAAACATGGCGGTGCAACATGGCGGCCTCCTCCCTCGGCTCATTCTAAGGTAACGAAAACACAATTCTTATTTTGAGGCGTTTATACACTAATTAAAACATACTTATGAATATTATATTCCATTTCTGTCAAGTCTGTTCTGCTAGATGCCACTAAACTCTACACACTGCACCTTTAAATACTATGAAGATTTTTGTGATGAAAAAACAAAAGCCTGAGAAATGTTTCAGCCTCGTTACAAAATCCCAGAAGCCACAAATTAATCTAATGAATTGTTTAAGTTTAATTTAAGTTATTACATAAGAAATACAGAGGTAAATAATTAAAATGATTCAAATTCACCTTCAATCAGTTGGTAAATTTAAAATGACATGTATTGTACCACATTTATTGTTTATCAGTGCAAGCACTCATCTAATCATTTATCTACTAATTTTCCTCATAACTCCTTTTTTTCCATGTCAGAAAAATGGGAAATGTTGAGAGAAAAATAAGAAATCTGTAAACAAGTAAACGTCTGCTTGTACCAAGAAAACATGAAACAGCCAAAAAGAAAAAAAAATCAGTGAGGTATTTACGCCCGAAATTTATGAGATTCTAAATTAAAGTTTGTCAAAAGTGTAAATTCTGACTTTTTATGTCAAGACACAGCTGTCCTGTCCTGCTCGCTTCCATCTCCCCGTCCTCTGTGATCCCACAGTTCAGATTCTGGTCTGGTTGGCGAGTCTCTCCGAGACCCTCGTGTACATATCCAGTCAAAACGGAAGTATTTTGAATTTTAAAACAAGTTTAACCTGCTGTTTGTGTGTCCAGATGTGTCACTCTGGAATCTGTCCACATCTGTCTGGACAGGGAGAGATCAGAGCTGCTTTTACTCTTCGTTGTCCTCTGATTGGTGGACAGCAGCCTTCTTCAACTGTGATGCTTGATTTATGAATGAAGCCCCTCCCTCACTGTAAAAAGAAAAAAAAAACAACACATCTGACTCCGAGACATCCTGTTGCTTTTCAACACTTATTAACCTGCACGCTGCGTTGGCTGGGGAGAAGTTTGTTTCCTCGACACTCGTGTGTTTTTTAAACTTTACTCGGAAAGATTTCAACAACTTTCCAGGGACCAAAAGGTCACAAAAGTCAACAAGAATTCACTGGATTTCAAAAGGAAAACCTGTAGTTTAAGTTTTGTTGTGACCGCCGCCTTAAGTTTCCCTCGCCAAAGGAAAAACACACAAGCATTTAATTTAAAGAAAGGAGAGACAGCAGGTGGCAGTGTTGTCGCAGTGTAAACACCTTCTAATGAGGAAAAATACTCGTCATTAAATTCAGTCCTTGATTTGTCACAGCGTCCACAAATTGCAAAATTTGACAGAAGCAACAAAAGTTTTTTAAAAGGACATTTTTAAATAAATGTTGCAGCTAAAAAACAAAATTAACTTAATGATAAATGCTTGTAAAAAGAAAACAGTGCCGTATATTTCTGATGTACCAAGTTTTAAATCAGTCAGTTTGTTTGTGCTCTTTTTAATCGTACTGATCAGCCTGATGGGGGCGCTGTAATCAGGCTGAAAATAAGTAACTTTCAGGTTTAGTGACACAAAATTAGCGAGAAAAATCCGGTTTTATCCCCCAACGCTCACTGGCTGTAACGTGCTCTGTACATTTTCTTTTTTCTGTAATGTCTTTTGATTTTCTGTCTGCTAAAGTAACAAATGTGCTTCTTATGATTCTTTGACTATTTATATTCTAAATCTGTAATGATTTTCTTCAGCTGTACCTCTCATTGTACAACCATGGGGATTCAGTAATTTGTAAATAAAGTATATATACTGTATATACTCTGAGGACTCTGCATCAAATTCATCTGCATGTCCAGTTCTGATATATCTGGAGTCTGCTGGCAAAACTTTCTCTTGTACTGTGTCTTTATCAGGTTTTGGTGTCGAGCTGCAACGATTAGTTGATCAACAGGAAATTAATCAACTATTTTGATAACTGAATAATCGTTTGTCACTTTTTACACCAACAATTCCAAATATTTGGTGGCTGCAGCTTCTTAAATGTGACAATTTAAAGCTCGAAATGTCAAAATTATGATTTTTTTTAATGTAAAGTAACATGAACTCATAGATACTGTGGCACACATTCAATGTACTTTAACCAATTCTTTGATTGGATATTTTCAGTTTGTAACTCACCAACGTGACATTATGGGCGACACAAAAAGTCACAAAAACAGCAGGTTCTGTAAAATGTAGTTTTATTTAAAGATGTACATTTATCTCAAAATCTCAAACATTTAACAGGAACATAAAACAGGTTTGAAATTTGTTTTTTTTTCCCAAAGTTGTTTTATTCATGTTATCTGGTGCTTTTTACTGTTGTTTTCAAAGATCATTTAGGGCTCCATGTTTAACAAAACAGAAATAATAAAGCAGTTTTTAAGTCTCTGTTAAAGGACAGTTCAGTGTTTCAGTGTGTTAAACAGCAGTCAGGTGTCCATATGAGCAGTGAAAGAGGTTTTCCTCGCTGTAATCATTCCTCCTGTTCATACTGGATATTAAAAGATCCCCTTCAAATGTGCTTTAATGGAAGTGATGGAGGCCAAAATCCACAGTGTGTCCACACAGTCATTTAAAAGTAGATGTGAAGCTTTAACAGCTGGCACCATCGACATCACACCATAACTTTGTCAACAAAATGCTGTTGCAAACAGTAAAATTAGTGGTACAGTAACAATTTGATAGTGTTGCTGACAATGTAAAAACTTACATTAAGATATTCTGACCTTCATGGAGAATATTTTACATTCATTTACAAAGATGTTGACTTGTCTGCATTTCAGCTCAACTGTTTGTCTTGTTTATCGACTTCTTTTGGCAACTTGTGCTGCCATTATGTGTTCTTGTGTTTTATCCACGAGTCACTACAACTGACTGAATCCTCTGCAACGTTTCACAAATACAAGGCTACTAACTCGTGTGGACTCCTATGTTTCCCTGTTGAGCTGCGGTGGAAGTATAGTAACAAAAAGAGGGACTTTGGCACTAAAAAGACTGTAACGTTGAAAGATATCTACTTGATTTGACTCATTTGGACGCTGAAGCTTCATATTAGCTTCATGTGGATTTTGTCCCCCATCACTTCCATTGTAAGTGCATTATGAAGGGATCTTCTAATGGTCAGTATGAACAGGAGGAATGATTACAGCAAGAAAAACAGGTTTCACTCTTCATTTGGGCTCCTGACTGTTGGTTTAAGACAGACTTGAGAAACTGAATTTGTCCTTTAAGGCTCCATATTTAACAAAACAGAAATAACAGTTTTAAAGTCAGTGTTGTTGAGCTGAGCAGATCTGATTCCAGGTCAGATCCGTCCTGTTTCCTCTCTGGGACATGTTTGTTCATGTTTGAGAGTGAAAGTTGAAGCTGATGTCAGAAAACTTAAATATCATTTTAAAAACGAACAAACAGCTCAATTTTATTTTTTCAGAGAGACGATGACAGAAAAACTCCGCTCTATGATGTCATCCTGAGCGTGTGACATCATCCTGAGCGTGTTGGCGGTATACGGAGGAGTGTTTCCTCTGCACAGAGTTCGCTGACATCACCGGCGGCTCACAGTTCTGATTGGCAGCAGAGGGTGTGACATCACTACGTGGCTCTGCTCTTGGAGGCGGGCTCTGTCTCCTGCTCGTACTCGATCTCCACGTACGCTCGTTTCTTCCTCGCTGCCGAGCCGTTGGCCGGAGATTTGCCTTTAGACCTGGAGGCCTTCGTCTCCACCTCCATCTCCTCTTCTTCTTCTTCTTCACATGACTCCTCCTCATCGTCTTCTTCCTCGTCCTCCTCCTCGTCACTGCTCGTCTTCAGTTTGTTCATATCCTGAGAGCAGAAGGAAAAAGTTCAGATTAAAAATGTGAAGAAAAAGAAAACTTAAAATCATGCTGACAAAAACTGTGGTGATGTGTTTATCTTGATGTTAGTGTGGACGCCTGGTGCTCCACAGAATAGAGCCTCAAGTAAAATCCAACAATTTATGTAACTTTATTTATCATAACTGCTCCTCCACATGTGACTTTTTCCAACTCCCCTTTTTTGTCATCCAAACACGTTCCCCAGTGTGTTATATGGAGATTTATTTGGAGGGTGGGTATCACTATTACTTATGTTTACTATTAATGTCACTTTTGTTTCTAGTTATCAATACATAACTTGACGCTGCCTCTCACCTCGTGTCACATCAAGCTGTTAAAGAGCTTAAAGTATCTGTTGCTGCTGTAATAAACACAAGTCAACAGTCTGGCTCCTGATTTCTATAGAAATAGTTTAGTTTGTGTTGCAGCAGCTTTGTGAAACATCAAGAGCTGCAACCTTTATGCCGTAAACCGTGACGAGAATCGTTAGTCTGCAGATCTGCTGCAGTTTATGAGGCTGTAAAGTTTCTGCACATGTGGACCTAAAATATAAAGACGCGTCATGTTTTAGTCTTTTTTTAGTCCAAAGATTTATAACCAGGAAACAACAGTGTTGAATGTAGAAAATTAAGTTCCCAGGATAAATGCAATATTAGTATTTATCTGAATCAAGAATTAAATCGAATTGAATCGAATCTATTCTGGACTTTGTGAACTGAATCGGGGGGTCAGTGGTGTTATCCAGCCCTGGTTATTAATGTTTCTGCAGTTTCACGTCAGTATTTCTTTCTATCAGACACACAGACGGGATTCACCTCGAAGTCGCTCAGGTCGCTCTCCTCCACTTCTTCTTCTGCCACAAACTCTCTCTGCCCGACGTCCTGCAGAGAGGAGACGAGTTCAGACTCAGACTACAGCTGAATGCGTTCTGTTTTTATGACTGTACACATAAAGTAAAGCAGCAACATGCTGAGAGCTCCTTCATCACCTCATCATCCTCCTCCTCCTCCTCTCCCTCAGACTCTGACTCGCTCTCTTCCTCTTCGTCTTGTTGCTCCAGAGCTCTGTCGAAGGCGTGGACCGGGAAGTTGTAGATGTCTCCGTACTGAAAACACACACACACACACACACACACACACACACACACACAGTGTTACAGGTTTTCTACCACTTTAACTGCCACAAACAAAACTAACGTTCAGTTTTGCTTCAGATTTTATTACAAACTACTTTGTTAGCCTCAGCTGTGCTTCAAGCTCACATATATATTAAACTTTTAATAGATATTTATGTGTTTTTATGGTGCGTTTGCTACTAGAGATGTCTATGGATCAATATCAGATCAATCAGCATATTTTAAAGGATCAGTATCATCTAGAGCTGCAACGATTCTCCTGTGTTTTGTCCTCCTCAGCCTGAGAAGTGTTGCAGCTACTCTCCTTCACAATAGCCGGCCCTGTGAAGATCTAATGTTCTGCCTTTTAAATAATGTTGAGCAGCAGCAGCAAAGAGTCTTGTAGACAGATAACGAAGCGTCGTACTGTTCCCTGTTTGAGTCTCTCCAGCAGCTCCTTCTCGATGGCGTTGTCCAGCTGAGCGGCGATCAGAGCTTTCTCCTACAAAACAGCAGCAGCAGGTTAAAGCAGCTCCAACAGTCAGAAACAGCTGATCATCAGATAAACAACGAGTCTGAACGCTCACCTCCTTCCTCTTCTCTCTCTTCTCCACCTTCCTGCTGAGAGGAACCAGCTTCCTCCTGTCAACACACAGACACACATATGTACTCTACTCACTAATACTTTACCTGCAGTATGTTTACAGTACTGACTGCAGTATATTTACAGTATCCCCTGTAGTATATTAATGCAGTATTCATGCAGTATGTGATGGCAGTACTTACTGTCTCTTCAGCACCAGTTTCCTCATGCGGATCAGGTACTGGGTGATTTTGGTGAAACGTTGTTTACATTTGTGTCGGATGAATCGAGGCCAGTAAATCAAGTTCTCATCAATCTGTTCCAGAGCTTTCTCATAGTTCTTACTGAGCTTCACCTGCAGCAACACACACACACACACACACCAATATCAGACTTTTAACTAAAATATACATTTTCTGACTTAATTTGACAAACATAAAATATCCATAAATCCATAATAACGGCCACGTTAAAAGAGCCTCACTGCTGACAGAAAGCTGTTTTGTGATCCTGCAGCGTTCTGACAGTAACATTGAACGCTGGCAGATAAATGAATGAAGCCTCCTGCTCACCTTCTCCCACATCTTGGCAGGAAACGCTGCTCTCTCGATCACCTTCATGTAGAGGAAACACTGACCTGAAAGACAAAAGCATCATTAATGGGCTAATTTATTATCTTCATTATTTATTTATTATTGTTATTGTGACTTTGACCCAGTTTGTGCAGCGTGTTGACAGGTAGACGTGACTTTACCTTTCTCCTCTCTGATGGTGGC
The DNA here is from genome assembly GCA_038419695.1 of Scomberomorus guttatus. Taxonomy (NCBI): domain Eukaryota; kingdom Metazoa; phylum Chordata; class Actinopteri; order Scombriformes; family Scombridae; genus Scomberomorus; species Scomberomorus guttatus. The sequence continues at coordinate 33,412,991 of CM076450.1, forward strand.
GTACTGGCTGTTGGCCAGCGGGCAGGACGAGCGGTTACACACGCCTGTGACGTTGTATTCATTACGACAGAAGTTCTGGCTCTTCGTCCTGGACAGAAGGAGGATGAGGAGGAGAGAGATGAGTTTATTTTGTTATACTTTAGCATTTTGATTTGGTTTTAATTGTGAACCTATTCTTTGACAGTGGTTTAAAAACGGCTTTATTTCTGTTTTGGTAAATATGGAGCTTTAAATGACAACAGCACAAAGCACCAGAACATGTGAATAAATGTTAATAAATAAACTTTTTAATAAATCAACATGTTTTATGCTCCAGTTAAACCTTGAGATTTGGAGAAAAAAAAAATATATATATATATTTGTCTTACAAATACAGCAACAGATAAAAACTACATTTTACACGTTAGAACATTTAAGACAGACGTGAAAAATTGTGAAACTGTCCTTTAATAAATTACTGATTGAGGCCCAGATTATATTTCAGACTTACTTGACTTTGTAGGAGCAGAACTGTTTGTTCCCAATAAGGTCCCAGATCACCTGCAGGAAGCAGATTTGACACATTACAAACATCCATCAGTTACATCAGAAGCTTTTTGATGCGTGATTTGTGCGCCGACATGAAGTTTCACACGTGACCAAACTGATATTTGTGCAGACTCTTACAGCTTACCGCTCTATATGTGAGCAGAAAACGGAAAACGTTAAAATGACATTTTTATAAACGGAGTTTGGCGTCACGTTTGACAAGAAAAAACGAAGGTTTTCAAATGCTCCTTAAACACTTTACTTTCACCCGAATGTCATTAGTAAAGATATCTACTGATCTGTAACTAGTCCAGCGACTACACAGTAGAATTAACTGATAAAAAAAATGACCAAATTCCCCTATTTTAAAGGGTTGCCGGTGAGCTAACGTTAGCATGAAGCACGTTAGCAGCTTCACATTAAATAATCAGACTTACGTCGTCGTGCTGCATGTTTAGTTCCTCACAGAGCTGCTCACAGCTTCACCGCAGAGTCTCCTGTTTGTCTCTGTTATATTTAACCACTTTCTGTAAAGTTAAGAGAGATTTCTGTCTGTCTTCGAAGCCACATGGACGATCACGAAGCCGCCATGTCTGTTTGCATGGACGAGATCTCGGCTCCGGCAAGTCAACGCGAAGAAATCTCGCGATACTGGGGACGACAGCGTGGATTACTATGGACAAACCAAACAGGATGAATTTACACTCATTAACACTTCACACACGTGAAAAACTTTTCTTCATGTAAACGTTATATATATATATATGAACTATCTTAATGTTTCACTAAGTAAATACAATTTAAAATGAAAATGAAAAATAAAACCCCCTTGTGTTTATTTATATTATTTTTAATTTTATTTGTATTATTTTTTGGATTTATCTTATTTTATTTTTCACTATAAAAATGAGATGTTGCTGTAAGAGAGAATTATATTTATTTATTTTCAGTTGTATTTATAATAGCTTATTTATTAATTGATCATGTCCTTTGCTGATGTGAATTAATTTAATATTCTGTTGTTTAAATAACACAATGTGATTAATAAATTAGTTCAGTATTTATATTACTTTCTTTCTTAAATATATTTCTTTTTGCTTGCACTTGACTGAAAATATAGAGTTTCTTTTAAAAAACAGTATTGATAAATTTGAAGTTTTTTTTTTTTAATGTTTGTCAGTTGATCATGTTGGTCTGTGGTTAGAAACGATACTGAGGTAAACAAACCTTTACCAGCATGTAGTTATAGTTAGAGTTATATTTGTCCTGGAGGATCTGGGAACAGTTACAGTTATTATTATAATTTTTATTACTTTATTATTTGCTTCTTTTTTTTTTTTTTTTTTTTGCTGTGCTGCGTGTTCAGTGTATGTCCTGTTCTGTATATTGTTTGAACTTCTATTATAAAATACTATAAAAAATTTAATTAAATACACCTATTAAAACTGTGTAGGACTTACAACAAAGCATTTTGTTAAAACATTTTATATATGATATAAATAAACACTATAAATACTTCTTCCATGCTACAGGAGGTTCTTCCTTCCTGTGGCCTCCAGATTTCTGCTGAAGTTGAATCTACATCCACTGCTGCTGATTTACATTTAAATGACTGTAAATCTGCTGTAAACTGCACATCATCAGTCCTCTGCTGTTAAACTACTGTTTATTTACTGTTGACCAACATTACGTTTCCATTTCTGCTCTATTGTCCATACTGTGATTCTACTTACTTTTGCATATTTCTATTTGTACATGTTTCTATTTACTTAATGTGTATTTATTATTATTATTATTGTTTTATTTCATGGTAGTTTTTACTTTATTTATTCACTGACTGCGTTTTAGGGGGTTTAATAAAGTTCTGGTAATTTCGCCTCTTGCACAGTTTACCAGGTAAACAGTAGAAGTTTACATTAGTTATGGATATTTAATGGTAATTATCACATTTTTGATCATCAATAATGAGTGGATGTCGGTTCAGGATCAGAAGGGCTGAGGCGCAGAGCGTAACAAGGTGAGGTTGCACCTGTCACGGAGAGCCGTGAACGCACCAATCATCATTTGCTTGAACCGAAAGGATCGAATTTTCAACATGGCGCTGAACGCATCTCTACCGCCGCACGAGCTCTCTGACTTACGGTGTCACAGTTTATATATTCAACATTCTACATGTATTATTCTCACCTGTCTGCTCACCTGTAAACACAACAACAACTCACATCCACGTTTTATAAGAAGAGCAGCGACAGGTAGGAAACCAGAGTTTTGTGATCTAGTCTGGAGAGATGCATTGTGGGAGAAACCGAGGTAAAAGCAACAGCGACGCCTCGCGCTCTGGAGGAGAATAACACCCCATAATACTCATAATGTCCCTATTTTAATAAAGTCGTTGTAGAAAAGGTTGTGTTCACTGTCACAAACCAAATTATTAACACACACAGTTATGAAACAGTCCTGCTCTTCAAATGTGGTTTAACTATTTCAGGCTAACATGCTAACATGCTGCTATCAGGCTAACATAATTCATTCTGATGAAGCTAATTTGGTTCTTTGAAGGCAGGTTGAGGACTGATGATTAATGCTGGATGAAGATTATTCATCCTTGATAAAGATTATTAATGCTGGATGAAGATTATTAGTCCTGGATGAAGATTATTAATCCTTGATAAAGATTATTAATGCTGGATGAAGATTATTAGTCCTGGATGAAGATTATTAATCCTTGATAAAGATTATTAATGCTGGATGAAGATTATTAATCCTTGATAAAGATTATTAATGCTGGATGAAGATTATTAATCCTTGATAAAGATTATTAATGCTGGATGAAGATTATTAGTCCTGGATGAAGATTATTAATCCTTGATAAAGATTATTAATGCTGGATGAAGATTATTAATCCTTGATAAAGATTATTAATGCTGGATGAAGATTATTAATCCTTGATAAAGATTATTAATGCTGGATGAAGATTATTAGTCCTGGATAAAGATTATTAGGGCTGGATGAAGATTATTAGTCCTGGATAAAGATTATTAGGGCTGGATGAAGATTATTAGTCCTGGATGAAGATTATTAGGGCTGGATGAAGATTATTAGGGCTGGATGAAGATTATTAGTCCTGGATAAAGATTATTAGGGCTGGATAAAGATTATTAATGCTGGATGAAGATTATTAATCCTTGATAAAGATTATTAATGCTGGATGAAGATTATTAGTCCTGGATAAAGATTATTAATGCTGGATGAAGATTATTCATCCTTGATAAAGATTATTAATGCTGGATGAAGATTATTAATCCTTGATAAAGATTATTAATGCTGGATGAAGATTATTAGTCCTGGATGAAGATTATTAATGCTGGATGAAGATTATTAGTCCTGGATAAAGATTATTAATGCTGGATGAAGATTATTAATCCTTGATAAAGATTATTAATGCTGGATGAAGATTATTCATCCTTGATAAAGATTATTAATGCTGGATGAAGATTATTAATCCTTGATAAAGATTATTAATGCTGGATGAAGATTATTAGTCCTGGATGAAGATTATTAATGCTGGATGAAGATTATTAGTCCTGGATAAAGATTATTAGGGCTGGATAAAGATTATTAGGGCTGGATGAAGATTATTAGGGCTGGATGAAGTTATCTCGAGTAAGGAAAGCAGAATAAGTTGAAACCATGATCAGCATTCATGTGATTGGCTGAGTGCTGATCATGTGATTGGCTGTTAAATGAGGCAGGTGTGTTCCTGCTGATATTTTGTTCTACATTCTGCTCCACAGTGTGTTCACACTGCCAGTAATGTTGGTGCATGACTGGAATGATGTTGGAATGAGTTTGTTATGAAAATGAAATTATTATTATTAAAACATCCCAAAGAGCAGCTATAACTGCTTTAACATATTCCAGCCAGTGAGGTCTGCAGTTAACCATTTAACTGCTTTCAGTGTTTCAGTTTCAATATATTTGAAAACAACATAAAATATAATTCATGTAATTCATGAAATTATATTCAAATGCACAATAAATGTAAAGGGCAGTAGAATGTTTATGTCTGGATTAGGGCTGGGTATCGTTTCAAAAATGATGATACTAGTACCCTTAAGGTGATATCGATACCAATAGAGTACCTCATTTGATTTTTTTTTCTACTTGCCTAAACTAAATGCCACCATTCCTCCCCATGCTAATGATTTTTACACAAATACGTTTTAAAAGTGTTCAAATTATTGAAATATCTCTAAAATAACTGTACAAAACTGTACAATGAAGTATTATCACCACAGGCTGTATGGGTTGTAGCTGCTGTTGTAGTGGGCCAATCACATGTTGCATTAAATTGAAGAACGCTTGCATTGATTGGCTGCGAGCAAAACCATAATAATAGTTATTTTTTTCTAGATCTGTGTGCAAAAAGGATCGAATGCAGATATCGATTAACTGGAGAAGTTTCCATACTACTTGTACTGAGTACTGATAGTAGTAGTATCAAGTAGCATAAAATGGAAATACTCAAGTACAAGAATTTTGATTTGTACTTAAGTACAGTACTTGATTAAATGTACTTAGTTACATTCCACCTCTGACAATAATAATGTTATTATAATGAAGTTATGACTATAATTGGCATTGCCAATGTAAAGTGGTTCATGTTTGTGACACTGATGAAGGCCAAAAACTTTAAAGTGACTCTTTGTCATGTCAGCATAACAAAGATAATACTTTCATTTTTCTGAGTGGTGGAAACAGAATAAAGTCACAGACTCCGCAGTGAAAAAACAGAGAAATGGTTTATTTTAGTAAATAGTGTGAGCTCTTCACTGCTGTACAACACTGGCATCTGTAGTTGGCACTCTTTAAAGGGACAATCCACCCAAAGAAAAAACAAAAAAACAGAACAGAATTCACGCTCGTCATCACCTCTCTGGTTTCCATTAAACTGATAACAGCTGTGAGCTCTGTTTGTCGGGGGATATCTTTTTATTTCTTCTTTTTTTTTCCTTTTTTATTTTGCTCAATAACCTCCCAAAAATACCAGCCTCTGGGACACACAGTACAAAATGAAACAGGGAAAGAAAAAAGAAGAGAAATAAAATCAAAGGCACCCAAAGCCACAACAGACAGAAGTCAGCCGAACAACTGAAAACTACACTGACATGCAACTCACATCGATTTACACTGAGCTATATAGGCATGCAAAAACAACACTGCTCTGAACAGGCGCTGATTGACAGCACACACACACACGCACACGCGCGCACACACACACACACACACGCGCACACACACTATAGATCAACAGCTTTCTGTAAAACGGCGTGTCGGCTGCTGCACAGACAACTACTGACGGGAGGCTAAAGATCGACCCAGATGCAGTTTGTTTCCCCCACCACCCAGGAGTCTCACTAGGACGTCAGATGCATTGTGGGTAATGCTCCCATAACATCCAGGTAACGGTTAATAATAATATTAATAATAATAATAATAATGGCAGCTGAGGAAAGTTCAGATGCCACTGACTGAAAGTGATGACACAAATACTTTCTTTTAACTGTTAAATATTCTGCATTCAGGACCTAAAACATCTTTTTCAAATTTTGTTTTCTTTTAATCACAAAATGATTAATTATGATCTGAGAGAACGTAATGCTGAGATCACGGAATAAACTGTTTCTGTCATTTCTACAGTAGATGAATAAAGTTTATGTTGAGATCACAATTAATGATTTTATTATCACCAGAAAACAGAAGATGCATCTTAAATATTCAAATGAGAACTTTTCTGCCATGAAGACGCTCTCTAGAATCAGAACATGTGGGCTTAAATTATTTAACAGATGATGTTCCACAATATTAAAACAACTGATTCTACAACCAGAACTCCAGAACACTACAGACTCCATCCAAACCACTGCAAGATTTGTTCTACAATTAGAAAGCGTGAGTCTCCATGATCTAGAATCTGAAGCTGTGCTCCCTTCAGAAGGAAAGCAAATGAGTTCATCCTTCAATAAGATGTTTTTCCACAAGAACACTGTAAACATTTTATGGGATGTTTCTGATTATCAGACCACAGATTCTACAGCAGTAATGGATCTGCTGAGAAGCTAAATTCTAGAATCAGACAAGTGATTTAAATCTGAGCAAAATGTTGTAGATCTCTCACTACAATGAGGAAGTGTACATTACAACTGGGCGTGTTCTAGAATCAGAACCCCCAGTGTGGGTCTGTATGTTCTTAAATCTGAGGCTGTGAAGAAAGGAAAATATCCTTCAACAAGATGTTTGCTGGTCAGGATGTGACGGGTTCTCAGTTTTATGGGAAAACAAATCAAATCAAATGATTCTAGAGCAGTAGTGTAGGTGTTTGGTTCTAGAACCAGAACAAGTGATTTCCAAAACTCACAACAATGAAGCCGAGCACGTTCTAGAATCAGAAAGTGTTTTCAGGAGTCTCCACGTTCCACAACCTCAAATCATTCTAGATTCAGAACAGCTGAGTGTGTTAAAACGCTGGATTATATTTGAGATTTTCTAGAACAGACTCAAAATCAGAGGACAGACGTGTGTAAAACATGTTCTAGACTTGTAACGTGTTCCATGTAGAGTTTCCACGTTCTAGAATCTGAAGCTGTGAATTGAAGGAAAGCAGATCTGTTCATCCTTCAACGAGATGTTTTTTGATCAGAATGTGAATGTGACGGTTCTAACATGTTCCACACTATCACATGACCGATTCTAGAGCAATAAATGTTCTAAAATCATAGATTCCAGAAACAAAATAAGTTAAAAAAGGAAAAAAAAAAAAGCACCACAGACTCTAGACCGAGAATGCAAACATCCCAACAGAACAGGTGTTAAAACTCATGTTTTAAAAACAAACACTAAACTTTCACACTCGAGAAACTCTGTGTTCTAGAATCAGAATGTGATGGAACCTGTTCCACAATATCCAACAAAAAAGTGATATATAAATCTGAATGACATGTAGTGGAACACACACACACACACACACACACACACACACACACAAACCAGGAATGTTCTAGATTTAAAACAGCTGTGATCCAGAATGAAAATGGTTTCAAACATTTTGTTTCAGATCTTCCCTTCAGGCACACGGGATGTGGAACAGGCAACATGGCTGTTTATGCTTCAGCTGTTTGGTGTCCACAGATGCTGAGTGACGTCTACACACATACTGTGGCGGGTGGAGCTACATCAGCTCAGAGCAGAGGATTGTGGGATGCAAAATGAACGAGACGGTTCCTTCCCAGCATCCCCCGCCTGGATTCAACCAAACACTGAGGAGGGATGCCGTAAAATGGCTGTAAGGGACGAGTGAGAGTCCAAGAGCGTTATTTAAGCATTATTTTAAAATTCTACACGTCTAATAAGATCAGTGGAGCTGCAGTTGGGATCAAATCTTCAGACCTACAGCTAACTGGGTGAAATACAGTTTACACAGGACAGAACAGGAGAGGGTAACATAAATCCAAAGAACAGATCATATACAGAGAAAACAAGGCAATCAGCTGATATAAACATATAAACAGAAAGGTAACTATACAGCGCGTTGATATGCAGCAGAAGAAGAAGAAGAGCTACGAAGGGGACAGAGTTTAAAAAAACAAGACCAGGTCAAAACCTGATGTATGGCTGGACCATGTATGAAATGTTAGAGGGCTTTGTGTGAAACTACAGATTCAGGAAATGGCGACACTCAGCCAGAGCGACTGATGAAGTCAGTTTATCACTCAGTCAGTTTATAGTTTATAGTTTATAGGGCGCCCTGCTGTTGTGGTCCAGCCAAAAAAAAACCCATATAAAACATAAAATCAACTTTAAACAGATGAACTCTGGTTTGGGTTCTGTGCTCCTGCAGCTGATCCTCGCTGGGAAACAAACGCTGCTTTGCTCATATGACACTAAGAAACAACCAACCAATCAGAAAACAGCGCTCAGGTCAGCCTCGGCCAGGGGGCGGGGCTTGACAACTGCTACAATTTACCTTCACTCAGGTTTCAGTGTGCTGGCTTGTTTTTGGTTTTATTAAACTGAAGAGGGGCGACGTGGATCAATGATGTTTTAGAACTGATCAATACTGCTTCAGCTGTCTGAGGGAGGCCATTAAAGGAACATTCAGACATTTTGGGAAATCCTCTTCAGTCATTTTGATATCAGCTCCCTCTGCTTCCAGTCTTTGCTCTAAGAACATGTTCTTCTCATCTGACAAACAGGAGAACTTCCAAAAATATCAGGTTTGTTCCTTCAACCTGAACAAACTCTCATCTGGACCAGAAACCATCAACGCTTGTACCAACATTTAAGGTTTAATTAGAGGAAACACCAGCATCCTGGCTGTTAAAGGTCTAGAACACTTAATACTTTTTGGCACAAAAATGGTCAAATAAAACATTTGTGTCGAAACTGCACCAGAAACAGTTTTAATAACCAGAAAAATGTAGAACTGCTGAACAGACATGAGTCTGTTAGGATGACTGCAACTAACCATTATTTTCACCATCAATTCATCTGCAGATTCTTTTCTCGTTTAGTCTGACTGGTCAGAAAACAGTGAAAATTCTGTCTTATAATTTCCCACAGCTCAAAGAGATCAATTATTAAAATATCATGTTTTGTCTGATCAACAGTCCAAAACCCAAAGATTTTGGGTTTACTGTCACATACGACACATAAAAGCAGCAAATCTTCACATCTGAGAAGCTGGAACCAGAGAATGTTTTGGCATTTTTGTTTGAAAAATGACTAAAATTATTAATTGATTATCAAAATAGTTGCAGCTGTAACTGTTTCCAGATAACGGTGAAGAAAAGCTCATGGTGACGTCATCATGAGCATGTTTTGTTCAACTAATTCAAAGATACTGAATTTACTGTCAAATAAGACAAAGAAAAAGCAGCAAAATCCTCACAAACAGACTGGAACTGGGGAATGTTTTGCATTTAATGCTTTAAAAATGGCTCAAACGATTGATGATCAAAATACTTGCAGAATATTTTTCAGGTGATCAACTAATCGATTAATCGACTGATCATTGCAGCTCTGTCTGTTAGCATCATTAGCATTTCTACTAAAACTGAATCTGGGCAGCAACCACGAGTGCTAACTTGTGACTAACGAACAAACACCAACAATCTGAGAAGTGTGCTTCTGCAACTGATGTAAAAACTAACAAAGGCATTATGGGTAATGTAGGAATCAACAGCAACAAGACATTTTATTTTTAAGGTCCTCTAATTTTATACTAATTTCCTGAGTAGTTTGCAGGTATTTAACAGTTGTTTTTTAGGTCATTTTACAGAGAGGGTGGTGCAGTTTGGTACAAATGATAAGAAAAAACAGAAAAAAGTGTTAAATTGGTTCAGTTGGTAATTACCCACTCATTATATTTGGGTTCATATGTAGTTGTTAATTTGCAAAAAATATGAATAACTTACACTCTTAACAGACTGACAGAAAATACTTTTCAGTGTTTAGTTTTGTGTGTCAAACTACATATTAGCATATTAGGTTGAGATGAGAGTGTTGTGTGTATTCTAGCAGATTACATAACACTCTCAGAGAAATGTCACAGCAGCTACTTTTAGGAAACTATAGAAAAAGTAAAGAAAAGAAGGATCCGTGAAATAAAGTGTTACTTGTTGATAGACGCTCACTCAGAGTGTTTTTAAAAATAACCTGTATGCTAATATATCGTCTGAGTATTTTCTGTCTGTAAATAACTGTTCAGAGTCTAATTTATGAAGAATTTTTGCAGTTTACCAACTACATATGAACCCAAGTATAATGTAAAATGTCCTAAAAATGAACCATACCTGCATGTTACTCGGGAAATTTATGGCAATTAGTATAAAATTAAGGGACATGTAAAATAAAGTGTTACCAAAAAGACAAAATGATAAAAGAATGGAAACAATAAGAGTCTGTGTTCTCTGGTTTTTTTGCCACGCAGCGTTTCAGTCCGTCCACAGGTGACCTGCAGGGAGGCGGGGCCACGGAAACGCTCTGCTATTGGACACGAGTTCCTCCTGTGCATCCTCAGAAAGCAGAATAGTCACGTTCCACCCTCTATGATGGAGAGCAGACAACGGTTCATCTAAAAAGGTCAAAGTCCCATCCCTTCATTAACCCCGGCAGACTCAGACCTGTCGTCCCCCCTCCTCACACAGCGCAGGTCTCCAACAGTCTGACAGGGTTTCAGGAGAGGGGGTACGGCTGCAGGTGTCGAAGTCGGGTTTCAGCCACGTTTGTGTTTGTTATTAAAATCAATGCAGTTATTCCAAATGACTTTGAGCTATTTAGTGTGTCAGCAGCCAATGAAGAATCCTAGAAGAGTCTAAAGCAGTCTGGAGAAAAGTGATGAACGATCGGTTAAACCTGCTCGCTGGTTTCTAGTTTCTGGATTTTTTCCGTTCTTAAGGCGCTTCATAAAAGAAAGAGGAAAGAACTGAAGTCATCTGTCTCAGACTGTGTCACAGGATGTTTTAAACCCTAGTTTTTCTTCACAGGTAGGGGTGGGGGGTTGGGAGCAGGTGGGGGGGTTCAGTGGGTCTAGGCAGGTCTCAGTAAGTCTGTTTGGGGTCCTGGACCAAGTGCTCTGGTCTTAGGAGGTCTTGACCAGGTCGTAGACGTAGATGTGAAAGTCGTCATCGAACTTGATGAAGTAGACGGAGGGCTTGGCCTCCACCTGGTGGATGACCATGCCCGACCGCTTCCCTCCATCCTCTTTGGCGTATTCCACCTGTTTGCCCACCAGACTGTCCACCACCTCGCCGGGCTCCCGCTCCGCCGCCACGCTGTCATCTGCAGACACACAGAGAGGGACAGTGAGTGTTACTGTAATCCTGATTATTACACAGACACTACATGTCCAAACGTATGTGGACAGCTGACCACTGGACATTAATTTGGACACAAAAAGCTGCTACAAATCCAAAGACTGCAACAGCTGTAGCCTCAAATAGTCAAAGGACATAACAAGACATGTTGAACTAACAATAATCAAATGACTAAAATGAGTCTAAACCGAACATATAAAACTAAACCAGGTCCCATAATGGCCTCTGCTGGTTAGAGTGCGTTGACTCACTGGAGTCGGGCATGATGCGCAGGTCTCCCTCCTTATAGTCGTCCAGCAGCTGGTACATGTAGAGGACCGGGTCTTTCTCGTAGGTGATGTAGAACCAGGAGGTCATGATGGGAGCCCGGGCCAACACCATCCCCCTCCACTCCTCCTTCGGCCCGTCCTCCGTCTCAAACATGTGCTCCACCGCCTTCCCGATCATCGTCTCTGCCAGCAGCGAGTCGCTCACACGGGCCGGAGCTGAGAAACCAGACAGAGTTTATATCTGTGCTCCGGTCGACACTTTAACAACATCCTGACTACAGATGAAACGGTGTGAAAATAATATAATCATGATTATAGTCACCAAAATTATCTCAGTTGTGCTGAAAATGTTCTTATTTAAACACATGAAAACCGTATCAAATGTGCATTAACATTAGAGATGGCACCATGTGGCCATGAGAGGTAACTGCACTTTGCACTGCAGCAAACAGGAACATATGTATGTACTGTAATCCTGTTCTCATTGAGCTGTTGCTTTTCTTTTTTCCACTTTTGTTGTTCAGCAACATACAGGAGCGCCTCAGCTGCATTCAGACTAAAAACAGTCCTGTGTTAAAATATGAGGGGCTGTGTTGGTGTGTGCGTGTTGTTTAAAGTGCTGCTGAGACAATGAAATACAATCCAACAAGTCGTTCTAACAGATTATTTATGAATCAGAGAAACACTGCACAGCGGTTTATAATACTCAGACTGGATTTTACAACTCTGGAAAGTATCACGCTGCAGCTCATGTGAAACATATTGTGTCCGTGGACCTCCAAAAAAAATTTGAATGGAACTGTGTGCAAGACCAGCTGTCTGCGGATGTGGAACACGGAAAGCATAAATTGGCCTTTACTCCTCTTAAAGGGCTGAAAAGTCTCCGGAGCGTCATTTTCATTGACACAAAACAAACCCACGCTGCATGCTGCGCCTGCGTATGTGAGACAGTTGCTAACTTTGGTTGCTGGACAGTATTTACTGTCTTTTCAAAGCGCAGTAATCAAACACGGTTTTAATGGTAATTCAAATTTGCACAGTAATACTAAGTGCTGGGAATCTTACTGTGGTTTATCATGAAAACGGTAACCGTTAAATCCATAATCAGGACTGTAGAGACCTTTTCTTCTTTAACCAGGTGTTCAGATCTTGGGTCTGATTTCTGCTTTAAGCTTTGTTTTTTGATGCAGAACCTGTAAAAGTTTTTGTATTTTTATTTAAATGTTATTGCTTTTTATAATAAGGTAAATTTTCATTGGAGCTGTAGTTTTTTGTATGTATTAGTGTTTAACTTTGTTAAAAGGGTGAAGGTTTCAGTTTCTGAGAGCAGCTGCTGTAGTGGAGCCAAGTTGTCTGAGAATATGGAAAATAACCTGCAGGAACAGATGAAAGAAACGCTGAATGAGAGACTGTGTTGAGTTATAGAAGTTCCTCACCCACTCTGTCGGGCAGGACCTCCAGCCCCACCACCCGCTCGTCGCTGTACAGCTCCAGGCCGTAGATGCAGTCGAAGCCGTCATATTTGATCAGGTAGAGGGACGGGTTAACGGGAACCTGGTCCAGGACCGTCCCCTTCCACTGGGACGACTTACCTGCAGGACAGCAGAGGGACACACAGAGCAGAGACACTCACTCATCAGTCACCTGGAGACTTTCTCTGGAGCTGCTCAGTCATCTTCCACATCAGAGAAAACTGAACATGAACCAGTTTAACAAACGTTCCGTTTCTCCCAAACATCCTCACAAACTCTGCAGACCTGATAAAGGACGAGTACCATCTGTAAACCTGTGTTAACTGATGTTTTCATCAGAAACAAGCAGTGAGCACAACTCTGACACATCATCATCTTTTAAGTTGATATGTTGAACTTGTTAGCAAACAGTTGCTTATTTCCACATCCAGCAGTTACGGAGCAACATTATCATTCATTAGGAGTCGTGTTTCTGTCCACCTGGTGAATGTAAGTCCAATATTCACTCTCTGTTAGCTGTTTCTGCTCTCTACCAACTCCTGAGGGAAATATCTGGCTCTTTAGCTGCTAAATGCTCCACTATGTTCACCAGCTAGTCTACAGCTAACTGTGTCTGTTTGCTGTTTGGTGCTGAGCAGGTAGTGTACAGTGGCTTTTTACAGCTTTTTCTCTGAAAACAGCTGCCTGCTGCGGCCCAAAACGACGCTATGAGAACGCTGAGAGTGAACCAAAACAGTAAAGTTGCAGCCGGACAGCTTCTTTGCTTCTTTTCTGTTATAATAATTTGCCTTTGGACTTCCCTCCCTGTAGGAATTATGGGAATAAAAGGACAAACTTGCCCGTCAGTGGCTAAACAGGGGTTTAACAAGCAGTAAACATCAGCTTTCAATAGTTTATGTCCCAAAAATAAAAAATTAATGTCTGTAAATGCGACTTACTGCCCTCCTTCCAGATGTGCTGGATCCTGCAGCCCACGATGTTCCTTCTGGGCTGAGCCAGAGTCTTACTGGGACCAACACTGGTCCTCTGTTTCCTGCAGGGAGGAGAGAAGATGATGAACACAGGCAAGGAAAAGAAAACAGCAGGAGAGGAAATACACAAAGGGGAGAGAAGAGGAGGAGGGGATGAAAAGAGAAAAGGAAGAAGAGCAATAAATAGTAAAGAGAAAGCAGGAAAAGCAGTATGGAAGAAGAGTAGTAAAGGGACAGGACAGAAAAAATAGAAATTGTAATGGGGGCAAATAAAATTAAGGGAGTAAAAAAAGTAATATATGATCTTATTTTGCTTCTATGAAAAAGTATTTCATATAAACATGTACAAAACCACGTATTCAGTCAACTTACTTGTGTGAATTCTTCTTCTTCATCATGTTTGCAGAGACGCCTGAATGCCCTGAAACACAAACACATCCAGCATCTGTCCTCCTGTTCAAGGACGCTCCGACAGCAGCAGAGAAACATTCATCTTCATCACTTTCACAGCATCCATATTTTATCATTGTTTGTCATACTGTAGCTTCTTTCTACAGCCAATCATCAACCCTCAGACGTCTGAGGCGTCCTTGAACACACCGACTTCTGTGAGGTAGTGAATTAAATTACATGAGTAAAGATGGTTCCAGTCTGTACTGTTTATTGTTTCTAAATTCTTATTTCAGAGTTTTCTTTTATTGATCTCATCAATGTTTCTCAACACGGAAACACAGAACTTTCCAGCATAATGTGACCAGACTGGAGCTGCCAAATTAACAATTATTTTCATTATTGAATAATCTTCCAGTTGTTGTGGAAGAAGAGTTAAAAATATTGTCCAATCTTTAGTCTCAGTTTTTTTTAATTTTCATCTATTTTATATTTATACTTTTAAATAATATTAATAATAATACTAAAATGTATTTACACAGCACTTTTCAAAACAGTTTAAAAAGTTTAAAAGTACTTTACATGGAAGATTAACATATAATGTCTTGATTGTTTTAGTTATTGGTTATAATTTGGTCTTTTAACTGTATTAGTTTCTCACTTATCTGATTTGTTTTTCATGATTAATGTGAAGTAGCAGCTGCTCTAACACTGAAATTTCTCTTTGGGATTCATAAAAGTTAGTATCAATATATCATATCTCAGATTCCCTTCACTATTTATTAGAGCGCAGAGTGAAGTCTTTTCATCCAACAGCCCAAAACCCAAAAATATTCTATTTTCTGTGTTGTAAGACAAATAAAAGCTGTAAATTCTAAAATCTGAGATCCTCAAACCATCAAATAATTATTTTATTATATTATTTGGTTATCAAAATAGTTATCAATAACCTTTCTGTCAATCAACTGATCAATTAATGTTCTCACCATCAGTGTGAATTATTTTGTTTCTGTCAGTTTGGTGGACAGCTCTAAATACTACATTACCCATGAGCCTCAGCTGTTGTTGCTATGGAGAAGAAGATATGAGTCAGAGGTGAAGTGAACTCAGAATGCTTAAACCTGTCGCCATGGTTACTGAAGCTGCTGAATGTGTCATCAGGTTTCTCTTTATCTCACTATTTAGCAGAGCACACAACGGAATGAGAAGCTCTGTAATTGGATGTTTGTTACTGAAATGCATCCTGGGAGTCACAGTTAACGTTTGTCCCTCAGTTTTTATGTCCACAGGCTTCGACTTTTCATCAGAGAACCAGATATTTTCTAACTCAGTTGTTCATCAGATGGTCATGAAGCAGCAGGGCGTCAAGTGTTTGAGGTCTGACATGTTTTGTGACTCACCCCCGTCCGCTCGAGGCCGCGGGGCCGCTGGGCTCTTGAATGGGGTCTTCATTCATCCACCTGTAGGGGGGCAGCCTGCCAGGCCACCGGTTGGTGCCAAACGCTGGGAGCTGGGCTGAGTGACGCCGGGCCAGGGGGTTTGGTGTGAGGTGTGAGGTGTGAGGAGGGATGAGGATGGAGGGAGGGGGCAGGGGGGGGAGGAGGGTAGGGAAAGGAGGGAGGAGGAAGAGGAGGAGGAGCACCAGGAATTAGGCCGGGCCCTGAACAAGCTGCATACAGGCTGGGTACAGACTAACACCTGGAGTCTGAGGCGACGTCACAGCTGATGAGACGGAGGGTTCAGCCTGAGAACAGAAATCAGAGGGAGAAAATTATAATTACAGCTTCTGTTCAGTCCAGAATATCACTTTTACTTCCTGTTTCTAGTCACATATGATTTTATCCTCACAGAGTAAAACACTACAACAGAACATCTCAGCAAACACATTTCTACAAAGTTAAATGTTTTGTAATGGACCAATTTGTTGCTGCCATTGAAACCCAGTCCAGGCTTTTTTACTACTAATATTATCCATTTCTGAAAAATCAAGAGCTGTTTCCGACACACAAACACAGCGACACAAAGCGGAGCTTTTCCAAAACAGCCTCCAGAGTGTGTAAATGTGAAAACGCCGGTGTGTGTACGGGGAAAACAGAGCTTTGAACGCCGTCATATCGCTGACAGAACAGATGGTGGCAGTAGCGCAGCATTTCACTGGAAGAGGAAGAAGAAACACAACAACAATAACAACAATGGCGGACGCTTCGTGCGAGAGTTGTTCTCTTTATTGTCTCCTCTGACAGCTGGTTCAGAGTTAATCGCAGCTATCTGCCACCTTTCTCTGCTCACACTGTTGGAATCTGCTGTAATAAACTAAATGTCAGGAAGCCGCTGCAGAAACAGAAACAGTATACTGTTTCTTCTTCGCTGGTTTTCTGTGGCTGACTTGCTTGTCTGTCCTCTGCACATGCTCAGTAGGAGGAGAATTACCCGTTATGGAGTTTTAATGTGGACGGAGGCGTTTACAGAAACAAGCTGAAATTCCTGCTGTGGACACGTTGGTTTAACTCAAAAACAGCGTTTTAGAATTTAGCGGCTCATGTAGACGTAGTCTGAGTCGAATGTGATTTCTAGTGGCGGCTGTTGAAAGTTTCTAGAGTTTTCTGACTGATAATTAGTCCTGATGTGTTTGTGTTCCTCAGATGAAAGCACAGAAACAAACAGCATGCTGAAAGGTTCGGAGGTTCAGGCCTGAGTGATGAAGATCACACGGAGAGACTTTTAACGAGCTGATTGGCAGCGTGTGATTCTGTTCTGAGCTCAGGAGTCGGACATCTTCCTCCATCACCCCCCCGACTTCATCTGAAGTCACTTTTCTACCATTTTAGTCTCAGTTTAACTTTTGAATTCTTTGTTTAAGAGTTTAAACTGTGAGGAGGAAACATTTGGGAAGTTTTAAGCTTTAACTCTGAGTTTGAACTCTGTGAATAACCCAACCCAACACAACTGCAGGTCAACAGGCAGAGGTCAGAGGTCAGGGAACCCTCCACCCTGCTGCATTCATGTTTTTCATCCTATTTATATGAATTAAGGTGGATTAAAAACACCTCAGTATCACCCAGTAACCAAACTGAACATTAGGGAGGATTTGTTTTTTAAATCACTTCTTAAAAAGCCTTTTTCATTAATGTTAACCCAAAGTTTTATGTTTCCAGTTTTATTGTTTTATGCATTTTATATGTTCATTTTACAGTTTTTATTTTCTCTATACCCTCGTATTAATATTGTTTTATCCAGGTGTACCTAATAAAGTGGAATCTGGATGGTTTATTATATATTTGGGTGAAAAGGTTTAGTGATCATTAGTGAAGAATGTTAATAACCTGCATCATCAGATATTCAGTTCATTGATTGATAGAAAATTAATCAGAAACTATTTTAATAATAAATTAATTGTTTTGATTCATTTTTTAAAAGAAAAAGAAAAATCCCAAATTCTCTGATTTCAGCTTCTCTGATGTAAATATTTTTCTGCTTTTCTGTCTTCTGTGATAATAAACTGAATATGTGTGATTTTACAGACCAATCAATTAGGGCTGCAACTAACAAATTATCTTTTTCAACTAATCTGCCAACTATTTTCTCAACTATTTGCTTTGTCTATAAAATGCCTGAAAATAGTGAAAAATGCCGTCATAGAGCCCAACGTGACGTCTTTTTCTGTCTGATCCCAAAGACAGTTTACTGTGAGATAAAACTTGGTCTGAGTGATAAAATGATTCACTTCACTTCATCAATAGCAATAAGAAAACTGTTCAATAGTTTCACTTCAATGCATTAAATGCAAACCGCCATGAAAGCACATAACAAATACGCAAAGTTCTGTTGCATGAACAAACCCCAAGCGTGCTCCCTCCCTGGCTCATAAACAGCCTATCATATCCCTTCATAATGCAGCGTGCCTCGAGTAACACGCAAACAGCCAACCAGTTAACAGGTGTGTTGTTCAGTTACACCATCGACATGTGACACAACAACAGAAACAGCCTGCAGTGAGAAAACGAGGAAATAGTCGATAAAAAGGACCAGTCAGCTTAACTTCCTGTAGAGCGATTCATCGGTTAATCGTTATACCTCCAGCTGTGAGCAACGCTTAATGTCTCTTTAATCTGATATCTGTTTTGGATGTTGTGCTGTCAGGTCACATGACCTCCTCAAATATGTGAGAAATGTATAGAAGGTTGGAGCTGCAACAATTAATCGACTGAAATAAAATTAATCAGCAACTATTTTGATAATTGATTAATCATCTTTGGCATTTTTCTTTGGTTCCAGCTTCTGAAATGTGAAGATTTGCTGTTTTTCTTTGTCAAACATGTAAATTGTAAATTGAATATCTGAAGGTTTTGGACAAAACAAGCAGACATCACTGTGGCCTCTGACATTTTTCTATAGTTTTTAGCATTTCAGAGACAAAAGAACTGATTGAGAAAATAATGGGCAGATTAATCAATAATGAAAATAATCTTTAGTTGCAGGTGTATGAACCCCTCAGGACTGTTGACGTGTATTAGAGCCTGCTACAGAAACTGCAAGTAAACGGACAAAACAGGAAATGGAACAAATGAAAAAGGTTAAAATAAAAACTAAAACATTTCTACATTTAAATGTCTCCTCGAGGCAGCAAACAGAGCAGGAGAATAATAATTCTGCTCTCAGTCATTCAATGCATAAATAGACACAACATATAAAAATCTGGATGAACTTTAATCTAACAGGCAGCCAGGGGAAAATCCCCCGATAACCAGAAACACTCTGTCTTACAAGGTCATAAACAGACAGCAACAGCTATACTGAAACACACAGAAATACAGAGAGCTGCTTTATAAAAATAACCCATCAACACAGAAGAGTTGCGATGAGCTGCAAGCTGCACAACAACAACAACCACAACACAAACCACAGAGCTGCTGCTGCTGCTGCTGCTGCTGCTGCACACACACATGCAGCGCTGCAGTAACACAACACCACAGCAGCACACACTGACGTCACACCAGCTCAGGTTCAACCAGGATTAAAGCCAGACGCACAGCAGGAGGACGAAGGTCTGCTGCTTCAAACATCCTCACACTGAAAACTGAGGCTTTTCTACAACTACAGCGGACACTAGTCAGTTAACTGATTAGTAGATTAGCAGCGATGATGTGGATTAAATGAATGATTTCAGTACATGTTTAAGGAAAACCTCTGTGGATCCAGCGTCTCTATGTGACAGTAAAATGAATATCTTTGTGTTTTAAGACTGTTGGTCAAACAAAACGAGACATTTGAATCACAACTGAAGCTAACAGTTATTTTAATTATTGAATAATCTATTTTTTTGATGAATCGTTTGGTCTATATAACATTACAAAATAGTGAAAAATGTAGACCAATTAGTTGATCGACAGAAACTTAATTGCCAACTATTTTGATAATTGATTTATCATTTTGAGTAATTTTTTTTAAGAAAAAAAAAGTCCAAATTCTCTGATTCCAGCTTCTTAAATGTGAATATTTTCTGGTGTCTTTAGTCTCTATGACAGTAAACTGAATATCTTTGGCTTGTGGACAAAACAAGACATTTGACGTCATCTTGGGCTTTGGGAGACACTGATCAACATTTTTCACCATTTTCTGACATTTAATGGATCAAACAACTAATCGATTAAACGAGAAAATAATTGATCTGACAGATTTGACACACTGAGGTCTTGTTTTGTCCAACCAACAATCCCAAATCCAAAGATATTCAGTTGAAGATACTCAGCTGTCATAGAAGACAAAGAAAAGCTGAAACATGTTCAACTGGAGAAGCTGGAAGCAGAGTTAGCAGCAGACCTTCCAAACTGAAGACATAACCAGACGACGTTTCGTCGTCAAACTTCTCAGGTTACCTGACTGTAGTTTCTGTCTTGATGTTCAGAGACAATAAAACTTGTCTCACTGCTGAAACTACAGGACAGCAAATAAAAACATCAGACATGTCTGATAAGACTCAGGATGTCCCAGCTGAGGACAGGAAGACAGGCCAGCAGGAGAACACAGAGAACACAGTATCTGTATCACATTCCTGTAACTAACTGTACCTTCAGTATTTACTGCACGCGCTGTGCTGGTTTTCTTTATAGGAAGCATCAGGTTTAAGGTCAGACTCATACATCTAGAGCTGCAACCAACAATTATTTTCATTATCGATTAATCCGTCAATCATATTCTCGATTAATCAATTAGTCATTTGGTCTATAAACATCAGAAATTGGTGAAAAATGTCCATCCCAGATCAAGTTAACACCCCAAAAATTGTCCTGAGCAACAGTCCAAAATGTAAAGACTTTCATTTTACTATCACAGAAGACTGAAGACACCAGCTGGAGCCAGAGAATGTCAAGAAATATGACTCAAAATGATTAACTGATTATCAAAACAGTTGCCGATTAATTATCTGTCAATCGATTAATTGCTGCAGCTCTACATACATCTGTACAAAAACTGAGTTAACATTTTGACTTACATGAAAAGAGTTCAGTGTGTTTCCTTACAGTTCTGAGCACATAATTAGTACGATTTACAGATGAATCTGTCAACTATTCTTTTGATTAATTGCTTCGTTTATAAAATAACAAGAGTTTGAGGTGGCATCTTGGGCTTTGGGAAACATTAATCGACTTCTTTCACCATTTTCTTATATTTTATGGACCAAACAACTAATCGATTAATCTAAAAAATAATCAACATTGTTAATGAAAATAATCATTAGTTGCACCTGGACAGTATGCACGTCCTCAGTATCTGAGTGACCTCACCTCAGGCTCAGTGTACCTGACAACATGTTTGCAGACTTTTACCTGAGTGTCCTGCCTTCATCTTTCCCACAGTATTTGTGTATTTGCAGGATAGTCATTACCCCCCCCAACCCCCCCAGAAAAAAAAACCTCTGCACACAAACACAGAGTGTGTGTGCTGAAGCAGAGGACACTTAAAGTAATTCCAGTGTTTTTGTTAATATAACTGAGCTGCTGCCGCTGCTGCTGATACCCATCCAGAGGTCACCGTCCCGGCTTGCGGTTACCTGCCCGCGTCTCTACCTGCCCTGCTGCTCGCACTGATGTTAAAATATGCGCACAGGTAATTAGTGAGCCCTGCAGGCGGCAGCCATATTGCGCCACTATTTACAAACCCCGCATCCGTGCAGAAACGGCGCAGACGAACAAAGAGCGGAGGTCTGTGCGGGAAACACGGGCGCTAAGCTAGCTGCTCTGCGGTAAAATGTCTGGGCGAACAAACTGCTCGTGAAACGGTTCGTGCGGCGGTGCAGGAGGCCTCCGTTTCTTACCGATACAGCAATCAGCGTCGCCGCATAATCCCGATCAGCCGCCGTGACTCCAACTGATCCGCTCTGCCTCTGTTTAGCTCGCCGCTGCGCCAAGCTAGCTGCGCCAAGCTAGCTGCGCCGAGCTAGCTGCGCAAAGCCAGCTGCGCAAACATAGAGCAGGGCGGAAGAGAGGTGGCGCGCGCTTCAAAATAAAAGCACGAATTTTGATGCAGTGAAATAAAGATGATTATTATCGATTAATCTGTCGGTTATTTTCTCGATTCATCGATTAGTTGTTTGGTCCATAAAATGTCAGATGGTGAAAAATCAGTGTTTCCTAAAGCCCAAGATGACATCCTCAAATGTTCAGTTTACTGTAACAGAGGACTTAAAAACCAGAAAATATTCACATTTAAGAAGCTGGAATCAGAAAATTTTTAGTTCTTTTTTTTCTTAAAAAAATAACTCAAAATGATTAATTGCTTATCAAAATAGTTGATTAATTTCATAGCTGGCAACTAATTGATTAATCATTACAGCTGTAGTTCCAGGTGCTCAATTGTTTTAAATACAACACATTGTTAAAGATGAAACCAAACCACTACGTTTACTGTAATAATTTAACTACATCAAGCTCATAATACAGTTCTTTTACTGTAGTAGGATTTTTCATGCACTTTGTTTTATTTTATTTATTTTTTACTAATTGAGTATTTTTACATTGCTGTATTGGTACTTTTACTGTAGTAAATGATCTGAGTACTTCTTCCACCACTAATTAAACCTCATTAAATTTGGAAGAAATCTGTCAGCGCTTGTACGCAGTCTTTTATTTTAAACCCTCTAACCGGAGATGTGGTGTTTCCCGTCGGTTACCTTGACGCGGGTTGTTGTTGTGCGGGTTCTTCCATCGCCGAGTCCCGCCTTTCTCCTCTTGCAAAATAGTGATCCCGGAGAGTGATGGCAGCGCGGTTTGCAGCTGATCTTCCTGCGAAATACTGAGACTCTCTGTTGACCTGCTTTTTCTCTCAGTCGGAGCAGAACTGCAGAACAGCTCAAACACGAATAGCATTTGGTCTTTTTTATGAGCTCAGATTCTAAATTTAACGGCACCGCACGCGTTAGACATCGTTAAGCTAATCAAACGGCCACTGCATTGTAGTGAGGCGGCGGTGCGACAGGCGGCGCTGTGTGCTGGCTACAACGAGAGGCGGTAACTGTAAATGTGTTAGCTGATCCAGAGTCAGATCTAATAGCTGCTAAATGTGTAAAGGAGAAACCTACTTAAATAAGGGATGATCTGGGAACAGCTCCAGTTACTGTATCATACGTTGGAGGCGGCGCCGCGCGCCAGGGAAATTGCGTTGGTTTTGATACCATTTACAGTCCGTACGGGCGGTGATTGTCAATATAAACGGTAATAGACGGAAGCGCCGCTCACCCGCGTAACCCTGTTGATAAAAACACAGTGACAAACTGTTAAATTGCAATCAGAGCGGAGGAATTTTGGTGAAAACGAAAGCCGAGCCGTCTCTCACAGTTTACCGCTCCGTTAGCGAGTTTAGCTGAAGTCCATGATAGCGCAGACACGTAGTTATAATTCACACAGCGGGACACCCTGGAAGAGACGGAGACACCTCAGGAGGATGGACGGCAACACGGACTCCATGTGAAAATCGTCCCGGCAGGATGTGAGATGAACCGGGAGAAAACCGCGACCGAGGCCAGCGACATCATGTTGGTCCGGAGCTCGGTGAGTTAGCTGGGTTAGCACTGTCGGCTAATGGAGGTCTGTTCAAAACGGCCGTTAAAAATGAAAGATAAACAGCTGACAGCGGCCGGAATCTGGTGGATGATGTTACACAACAGTAACACAATGGAGATGTTCATCTGTCATGTAGGTGAACGACATTTCATAATTCGGACGGTTAGTTAGCTAGAATGTGAGGTAACTTAACGGTAACCGGTAATTCCTCCGTTTCAGTTAATTTAGCTAGTTAACGGTAAGTTTAGGCTAAAGTGCAGGTCCACAATTTATCAAGTGTGTCCTAAAATAACAGTCAGGAGCCCAAATGAAGAGTGAAACCTGTTTTTCTTGCTGTAATCATTCCTCCTGTTCATACTGACCATTAGAAGATCCCTTCATAATGCACTTACAATGGAAGTGATGGGGGACAAAATCCACAGTCCTCCTTCTGTGCAAAAATCTATTTCAAAGTTTATCTGAAGCTAATATGAAGCTTCAGCGTCCAAATGAGTCAAATCAAGTAGATATCTTTCAACGTTACAGTCTTTTTAGAGCCAAAGTCCCTCTTTTTGTTACTATACTTCCACCACAGCTCAACAGGGAAACACTGTCCGAGGAAACACAAAGAGGGAATTTGATGCTAAAAAGACTGTAAATGTGGCAGATATCCACTTGATATGACTAACTCAGACTGCTGAAGCCTCATATAAGCTTCACATCTACTTTTAAATGACTGTGTGGACACACTGTGGATTTTGGCCTCCATCACTTCCATTAAAGCACATTTGAAGGGGATCTTTTAATATCCAGTATGAACAGGAGGAATGATTACAGAGAGGAAAACCTCTTTCACTGTTCATATGGACACCTGACTGCTATTGTGAACATATCCTTTAACCACAATAATTAGATAACGCTGCATTGTTTCACGAGAACCAACATATCTGACTCCTCTCTGTTTGGAGAAGGGAAGTTGAGGAGTCAGATGTTACCTGATAACAGTTTGTACACCTGAGGACATCTGCTAATGAAGGCTGTGTTTATCAGTAAAGGTACACACACAAGCTCTATACAGAACAAGCTTTGACCCTGTTAAATAACTTTCATACCAATTTTCATTGGTATAAATTTGCATGTAACTGATTCCTCAAAGGGCCGTTTATATTGGTTTAGCATTTTACAGCTGCTCACGGGTGTTATAAAGAGAAAAGCGTCATATAAACCAAATGTAAAAGGTTAAACTTTGTGTTGAAAGTGGCTCTTACTGTAATGCATAAGTACTTTTATGGAGTTCTGGTCTTTCAATGAAAGCATGATGCATTTGACAGTAACTATTTCTATATATAATCATCAATGTCTTGTCCAAATAAAATTTTCTGCTGGACTATTAGTTGTGAAACACATTCAGCTTCACATCAGACAGTTTAGGGCTGCAGCTAACTATCACCTTAGTCTACAAAATGTGAGAAATGTGAGTTAATTCCACCACAAGTTCCCACAGCCCCAGGTTCAGGTTCAAATGCCTTATTTTCTATGAGCAACAGTCTAAAACCCAAAATCATTCAGTTTACACATTGGAGAAACTGGAACCACAACATTTTTAGTATTTTTGTGTGACAAATGAATTAAACATAACGGTTTGTGATTAGCTGGAGGACGTGGCCAGTGTAAAAGGATGTCTGGGTTACCTTACCTTTCTCAGTCTGATGCCACTGTGACTCTGTCTCGGATAAGGTTTCTGATTCATTTTCTGTCATTTGACAAATCCAATTAATCAATGTTTCAGCTCTAAAATAGTCCAGAAATAGTTTCATTTTGATTTCACGTGAATTTGACAAATGAAATTTTGTCTTGCAGCTCTCTATGCAAGGATGATAAACACTTAGCTTATAATGACTGTAAGGACTGTGGTCTGTCTGTTGTAGAAACTGGTACGAGCCCATCATATTGTATTACCTGTTTACCTGTGAAGACACATCACATACAGCTCCACTGAGAATAATAATGGGAAAGTATAGAAGAGCAGATACAGCGAGGATATCAGCTTATTTATATCAGCTCCTTTACACTGTTTAGCTTGTTAAAGCTTTTCTGGTTTAAACATAAACACATGTTTACTCTGTAGAGAGCAGTACATTTAGATTTGTCAATTTGTGTCATCACTGACAGCTGTGAAGTCACACAACCGTAATTTTCACATCTGTCAGATTTGATGCATTGTATATTAGGAGTGTTAGCAGGAAATGCTTTTTTCATTCTGCTGTGTAAATCTTTCAGGGCACTATGTAGAGCATAAAATTCACACTCAGAGTTTGGATACTCAAATAAAATGGTGGATAGTAGATGATTGAATATTATCTTTCATACAGGTCTGCCTGATAACAGCATTTTGTATCTATAACCTCAGTTTTGTATGCTTATACATTTAAGTTTTGCCTGTAAACTTTGCTACAATCATGCATATTCATATATTCATATTCATTCATGCAGGCTGAATAGTTAGATTTCTCCCTGCAAAACCTGTTTTTCAAGTTTGTGTGTTCAGTTACACACTTTCAAGTTTACTTTCACAACCTCTGGTGCAAAAACATATACAAGCTTGTAGCGCAGAGTTTACAAGTACAAACTTAAAGGATAAGTCTGGCCATTTTCTTTTTTTTTTCTTCTTGTCAACAAATCTCATGTTTGGATCCAAACCAACAATGAACTGATCTACTAACAGTATTGTGTGTGTATCAAAGCCTGATATATCTTATTCCTCTATTGTCCAAAAACTATTAAAACCACATCAGTGAGTCACACCGCTGCACTGGGTCACATGTTCCTTCACCATGAAGAGTTTGGTCACGTTAGTTACTTTTTAGAAACTGATCTGACTTGTATTAGCAGATAATCAATATTAAAGGACTCGGATCGGGATCATGACATCACTATTAAACATACAAGTGTACAAAACTACAATTACAGCTACAAAATCCTGTTTTGTTTTTTGTTTGTATTTTTAAAGCATAGTATATCATATTCCATAGTAAATATTCAGAAAATAATTATATATATAAATAAAAAATTAACTTCTGGAGGTTTTTTGACTTTCTTTGCATACAAACAGGAACTGCGCTGCCATCTGGGCTCCCTCCATAAATATCAGACTAAATGTTTAACAGTTATTTTATATTTTGTTTTTGAAACTTCAGATTGTACGACACCACACAATACACACATATTTCTATATAGATTTCTTGAAAAACATGACTATATATCAAGTTTTCTACAGCTTTTAAGTGCTTTTCTAAATCTCTTATCCAATGACGGCAGCGGACCATTTGTGGATCACAGAAATGACGAAAAAACAGTAGCGAGGTCAAAGGTCAGATTCATCATCCAGTCATAATGTCGGAGCAAACTGTTGGTGGAAGATGTAAGAGGCGAGCAGTAGAAGACATTAGTTTTGATCTGATCATACAGGAAGTGAGGGGTTTCCCGCAGCTGAATCTTTAATGTGTCTGCTTCTCTTCTCGCCGCAGCACGGCCGAGGACGAGCCAGAGTGACTCATGCGGTGGTGGTGATCTTCCTGGAGTTCTTCGCCTGGGGGCTGCTAACCACGCCCATGCTGACTGTGAGTAAACACGACAAACATCCCCTAATAAAGTGAACATTCACCAGCAGCCGCTGTGATAGTTTACAGGTTGTTTATTCGGTTTACTTGTCTCTCTGTACAGAAGTACACAGGTTTCTTGTGATAACAGTTGATTTTGTTTTTCCTGTGAACAAGTCGCTTCTCCCCACTTTTCTGTGTGAGTACTGTACGTTGTATTTATCAGGTGTTTGTGTGCAGAACAGGTACATCAATCACACAAAAAACAGCTGTTCTGCAGCCTGAATATGTTGTGAATCACAGATAAATTAACAGTATCTATGAGATGTCATCCAGTCAATCATGTGTTGAAGGGAAACATCCCAACTCCTCCTGTAAACGTCTGCACCATGATGCTCGTCCCAGTTTACTGCTGGAATTAACCTTCAGACTGAAAATAACACACAGGCATCGACGAGAAGATGAAATATAATTGAAGAAGTTCAGCTTGAGTAAAGGCGGGCAGCCTCTGTATGGATTAAAACCCGAATTGGTCACCTCGACTAATTTCGGGATCGGGCTGAATTTCTGTCATAGTGGTTGTTGTTTGACATTCTTTTTGAGGTCACAACGTCTGATTAATCACCTAATCGATCAATGATCTGGCTGTCGGACGATCAGTTGGATTTCTGGTAGGTCAGAAATTAATTTTGGTCGTCCGGCTGCCGTTACAAACTTTAGTGAGCTTGTTTGAATCTGATTGGAGGATATTTGATGTTGTGGTTAAACTAGTCTGACTGAGATGCTTCGATAGAAAACTGAACTTCACATCAGATTGTTGTATCTTCAGACATCTGTGGCTCCACATTTTTCACTGTTCACAGTAGAATTGCATAAAGTAACGCTGCCTTTCTCTCTTTTCTGTTGTTGAGGACGATGTCGTCTTCTTTGAATAAACTTTATCGGAATTGTTACTGGACAAACCGACTGGTGTTTCATGCTTACATTCAGTGTGAGCTCAACGTCGTGGACACTCAGGTGATCGGTACAGTGTGAAAGTAAAAGTTGCACTTCTGGCCGTGCAGAAAGGAAGATTAAAACATGTAATGTGAGTTAACACAACATACAAGCTTGATAATAATGCACAGTGTCTGCCCTGATAAACATGATCCTTGACTCTGAAGGTTCATCAGACACCAAACACGCTGCACAGAAATTTATAATACTGGGATTTAACAACTCTATTTTATCCTCTGTCTCCACCATCACCAAACAGTGGAAATACTTCATTCATGTTAAAGTCCTGGAATGTGTGCTAGTGTATACTTGATTGGACAACAGTGTGTGTTACCTGATGACGCTGCATTGAGTAGTGGCAGGCTTGTTTATCGATAATGATTAATCGATAATGAAAATAATCGTTAGTTGCAGCTCTTGTCTGAACACTACATAAAACTGCAGTCAGGCCAGATTTTGCTTCATTTTGCTTGAAATGAGTTCAGTCTGATTGAACTTTGATTCACAAAATCGCAGGACTCTCGACTGTCCGGGCGGTTTGAGAGAGAGAGAGATGCTGATGACAGAAGTTAATGACACTAAAATGTTTGATAAACACTGTATAATTTACAACTTGGTGTGCTGTTAGCACGCTAGCTTCCGCAGTTTATGTTTTCAACCCTACCCACGTTATTTCATTATACGATATAGTGACCAAAATTATCATGATTATCAGTATTATTGCAATATTGTTAAAATGTGCTGAAAATATTCAGAAAGTACTGATACACACACTGAAATCATTTTACCAAGTTTTATATTGAAAACCACAAATAAAATTGTGTTTGCATAAACACTAAAATAACAACATAGCCAATACCTTATGTAAACATATCAAATGTGCATTAACATCAGAGATGGCACCATGTGGCCATGAGAGGTGGCTGCACTTTGCAGCCCTGCCAACCTGTACACATTTTGATATCAAAGTACGCTGGTACGAGTTGTCGCTCTAAACTACACAAAAAGCTGCTGATGCCTGTGAGGTCAATGCACGTGCAGACTTTTCATAGTACTTTATTCATAATTACTATTATTGCAGCCAAACTCGTAATGAGAGGATCAGATCATGGCACGATGAAACAAAGTGAGTGCATGTACCGTAGAAATAATGTTACCTGGAGTGTGTGTGTGTGTGTGGGGGGGGGAATCATATTTTCAAAAGTCAAAATGGCTTTAAGTTTGATTATAGTGAAGGTTTAAACAATAGAAACTATATAAATGCAGCAGTAGTGGGAGGTTAGTGTGTAGTCTCAGTGAAATGGTGCTCCTTGGTAAGCTGTGTTTAGGCAGGTAAAAGACAAATGGACAAACGGGCATAAATGACCAACTAACAGTATCAGCATATGCAGATATTTTTGTACAACAATCTGTTAATGGTATCAAGAATTTTCATATCATGCAAATTATGTGCAATAATTCATTGTGCGAACAGCAGTCATTTGCATCTGACACATCTAGGTCACCGAAGTGGTGCTCAAAATGTATCCAGGGTTGGCAGGTCTGACTGCAAACAGGAATGCCTGTCTCCTCTACTGTATGTATGTATGTACTGTATTTCTGTTCTCATTAAGCTGTTGCTTTTCTTTTTTCCACTTTTTCTTGATGTTCAGCAACATACAGGAGCTCCTCAGCTGCATTCAGACGAAAAACAGTCCTGTGTTAAACAATATGAGGGGCTGTGTTGGTGTGTGCGTGTTTAATGTGCCGAGACAATGAAATACAATCCAGCAAGTCCGGATGGAGCAACAGATTATTGCGTTTAAAGGCTAATCAGAAAAACACAGCAGTTTGTAATACTCAGACTGGATTTTACAACTCTGGAAAGTTGTCAGGCTGCAGCTCTGTTTGCTAGTGCGCACATGTCTGTGTCCCGGGTCTCCAAAAAAAGTATGAATGGAACCACATGCACATGCTGCATGCTGCACGTTGTTGTTAACTTTGGTTGATGCTGCACATTAGTAGTAGAGTTTTTCAAAGCACAGTAATCAAACATGGTTTTAATGATAATGAAAAATTTGACACGGTTATACTTAGTGGTGTAACGGAACATAGTTGATCTGTGATCTGTACAGATCTCCCCACACGGTTCAGCACACATGTGAACCGCGGATTAATTGCAAAATTGAATGTATCACTGGAGACAAAGTAAACGAACTGCTGTAGCTACAAGTCATGGACAGACAGTTTGTGGCTAACAGGGATTTTGAAGAGCAAACCAAACCAGCATCAGTTTAACTAGTGACCGTGACCGTCAGTGTGGATACTGTGACGAGATTCAGCGTTTCATCTCAAGCAAGCCATTTAAAAAGATTCATTTCAGAAAAATAAGTCTCACTTCGCTCTAAATCCAGACGCCACAAACGGACAAAAAAAACATCCAAACGAGGCAGGAGGTTTTTTTTTTCCTTCCTGATGAATTTTATTTTATTTTTTCCCGAGCCTCGTGGGCCCTTTTTTTATGCCATTGGGCCGGGAGCTTGAGCCCCGGTAAGCCTGTGCATTAAAACAGCGTTGATGCTGATTTGTCCTGGGAGGGCCAAATTCCTGGATGGGCCTGGCCCCCCAGGGCCCGCCCATAATGCCAGGACTGGTTTACATGCTGTTTAATGTGCTGCAGCTGAGCAGCTAACTAGCTATCTAGCCCTTGGTGCACTTTTCCCTGGTGAATGTTTGTTTGGTGGCTCGTTCAACAAGCTGAGCTGCAGGACGAGACGTGTTCATGTTTATAAGTTATCATCAAGTTTTGATGATGTGGACACAGGCTGTTGTTTCATTCACTACCATGTTTAAAGGAAGAAGGTATCATGCCTCATATTGCACTTTAATTTAATAGTTAAGTATTGAATATTTTATATATATTAAGATTTTATTTTAACATTGGACATCTTGAAAGTTGTTTTCATTTAAGACTTTTTTTTTTTTTTGTTGATCCGAAAAATCTGTGACTCAAAACTGTGATAAGATCCAAACCATGAGTTTTGTGATCCTTTGCACCCATAGTAATACTAACTTTTGGGAAATTTACCGTGGTTTATCATGTAACCAGTAACCAGTTTCATCCCTACACACAAGTAACTTTCTCTTGATGGATTTTAGTCTAACTGCACCAAAAGACTTGAGCGTTTCTGCTTCTAGTCTTTGTGCTAAGCTAAACACATTCTGGATCATGTTACTGGACGCACAGAGATGAAGCTGATATCCACCTGAACTCCCATGAATGAAGTGAAGCTTCTGAAGTCAGAGTGAAGATCTGTCCTGTCCTGTTGTGTCTGCTGGTGTATCACGGTCTGTATCATGCAGATAAAAAGGCTCAGTATGTATTACAAGTGTGTAACAGGCGTGTTAAGTAATGTTTCCACAGTGTATTTTTTACATTAGTCACATAGCTGGCTCATTAAAATACTCTTTAACACGCTCTACAGCCATTGTGTGTGAGGAATGTGGAAATGAAATGTGTGTCAGTGAGAGAAGATAAGAAGTTAAACTGACGTCAACCCTGAAATAAAGAACATGTTTGACATTCTGTTGTTGTTTTATTGTTTCAGGTCCTTCATGAGACGTTTCCTCAGCACACCTTCCTGATGAACGGCCTGGTTCAGGGAGTGAAAGTAAGATCTCTGTCACAGCACCAACACATCAATACCAACACATGAACCCTCTGGGGTCTAAGACATTTTTTTACTATTACTGGTGCCTCGACTCTCTTAATACATAAACATTTGTATAAATTCACTGCTGTAAGTTACAAGCAAGTAATTGATATAATTTTTTTCAGCTCAACATTGGCTGTTAGAATATGTATGCTGCAGTGACATCACATGACATTATACAAAGTTATAAGACCAAGAAGTCAAAAGAAAAAGTTTTATTAATTTTCCACAACAAAAAACTATGTGTAAATGATTACTGTCTTCACATTTGTAGCCCAAAGCTTCA
Organism: Scomberomorus guttatus; assembly: GCA_038419695.1. Classification (NCBI taxonomy): domain Eukaryota; kingdom Metazoa; phylum Chordata; class Actinopteri; order Scombriformes; family Scombridae; genus Scomberomorus; species Scomberomorus guttatus. The sequence continues at coordinate 33,445,106 of CM076450.1, forward strand.
GCTGAAAAACAAAAATAAAGTCTATTACACAGAAAAACAGAACTATTAACATTTAATATTTATCAAAACTGTCCATATTCATTTCTCAATTTTTGTTCAGTAATAAAATGTTTGCCACCAAACAGAATAAAAACACATATTTCACTGTATGCTAAATGTGCGCACACTCCAGTGATTTCCAATCTTGCACAGATGTCGAAACATGTCTCTATGTAGCTCAATAAACTTCAGATAACTACCATAACACATTACTTACTCTCTTAAGGTCGCTTCCATGTTGCAGTAGATTTTTTTAAAATGCTCGGGACGCAGCATATCTCTCCAATCACGCTTGAAAATTGGCGATACGCCATTTTGTAACAGTGATTGGTTCAGCTCTTTGCACACAGTTCACCATCTGATAACACAGCTTGTGATTGAATTGCTTGTGACAGTAAAGAGTTGTTTGTACAGTCGATATTGGATAAATAAGTACATAAAATTAAAATAACAGTGGTTCTTTGGATTATCAATCCCCTGGATGGATTATAAGAACAAGTGACAGCTTGTTGTAACAGCTGAACAGCACGCTGCAGGACAGTTTTTAGTTAGTCACATACATCTGTTACAGAGATATTATTAAAAGTAACAGTGAGTGCTTTTGTGATCGTAGAGGACTGATACGACTCCAGAGGGTTAAAAAGAAAAGAGAATCAGACTAAACGGTTTAGATATAAAAGAGGGACAAGTGGTGGTGAGAGGATGTAAACCTCTTCTCAAAAATAAAAAAAAATACTACAGGCACAAAATGTGATAATAAACTGCACATGACCACTCGGACTGTTACGTGTGAACGTTGGTTTTTTTAACGCTTTTCTGTGTGACCGTTCAGGGCTTCCTGTCCTTTCTGTCGGCTCCTCTGATTGGTGCGCTGTCAGACATCTGGGGCAGAAAGTCCTTCCTCCTGATGACGGTCTTCTTCACCTGCGCCCCCATCCCCTTCATGAGGATCAGCCCCTGGTGAGACGATCTTTATCTGTGATCTGTGTGGAAAGTTGATGCAGTGTTGACTCCTGAGGAGAAATTCACAGGCGGCGTTTCTGCATTTGATTTTATAGTTTTGAGTCTGTTGAAGCAGTATGAGGTGACATTCAGCAGCTAACAGGAAACAGCAGCACAGCCTGAGGAAGGAACAGCATGTATGAGCAGTGTTTTGGCTCTTAATTATTTAACTTGAATGTCATTTAAGTCAAGTCAAGTTTATTTATTTATAGAGCACATTTAAAACCAACAGGAGTTGACCAAAGTGCTTTACAGAAATGTGTAAAATACAGTTAAATAATTCATACAAAACAAAAAATAATTGATAGATAAGGAACTGTGACAGACAAAGTTAACAATTTTATCATGCTATTAAAAATTAAGGGAACTTAAAGCGATTCTATGAAGGAGGGTCTTTAGCTGGGATTTAAAAGTGGTGATAGACGGGGAAGATCTGACAGTGAAGGCAAACTGTTCCACAGTCTGGGAGCAGAGATGGAAAAAACTCGGTCACCTTTGGATTTTGACCAGGAACGTGGAACAGAGAGAAGTGATCAGAGGATCTGAGGGCTCTGGATGTAGAATATGGACTGAGGCTGGTGCCAAACCATGCATAGCTTTAAAAACAAATAAAACAATCTTAAAATCAATACTATATTTCACTGGTAACCAGTGGAGGGAGGCCAGTACAGGGGTGATGTGGTCTGTTTTTAACCACTTGCAGGTGAGACAGAGGACTGACTGAGTCCCACATAAAGGGAGCTGCAGTAGTCGAGACGTGACGTAAAAGAAGCGATTAAAACTGTCTCCAGATCACCAAAAGAAGGAAGGTTTTAAAAAAACTTCTGCTGATGACAGAATTTATTTATTTCTCAGATTTTTAATGCAGAGTCAAAAACAACATCTAGATTTCTGTCCTGTGTGCTGAGGTTGGAGGACAGACGGCAGAGAGTCGGCAACATCAGAGGGGACGTTTTCAGGGCCCATTTTAAGATTTAGTTTGAGCGTCCTGTGTTGGAATTGAAATGACTGAATATCATTTTATATCATTATAATGTTTCACCTGTAGTTGTACACGCCAGAGCTGCAACAATTAATCAATTAGTTGATCGAAAGAAAATTTATCAACAACCATTTTTATAATCGATTAATTGTTTAAGTAATTTTTCACCCAAACATTTGATGGTTCTGTGTTTTCAAATGTGAGAATTTACTGCTTTTCTTGGTCTTACATTACATTATATTAAATTAAATATTATTGGGTTTTGGACTGTTGGTCAGACAGAACCAACATGCCATTTGATGACATCATCCTGTGCTCTGGCATATTATTTATATTATATTTATATATGTTAATTATATTATTTAACAGCATCATTTTTCACTGTTTTCTGATTATTTATAGATCAAATGATTGACTAATTTATAGTTTTATGCCAGCATTAATTACCAGTGTACTTCATAATGGATATTTATCTGTATGTGACAGTTTTTGTGCATTTCTTTTCCCAAACGAACACGACTCAGCCTCGTCTCGTTTCCTGGGAGACCTCTGATGTCAGAGTCGGCGCCAGTCTAAATCCATCTGAACATGGAGCCGCTTTCTTTACTTTCTAACTGCTGTTACTGTTGGTCTATCAGACAGCTGGCTCACAGCTGTTTTCTGATCTCATGAAGTCAGTTTGTTCCTGGAAATAATTTAAACTGATCCACTGACATCAGATCAGATCATGTTACGATACAAACTCAACGTTAGTGCTTCTTCTGTTCTGAGGTGTCTCCTGTGTAGCAGTGACTCTGCAGGGTGACGTGTTTGTGACCAGGGCTTCATCAGTGATTCATCTGTTGGCTATGTTTTATGATTATTGGTTTCAATTTATAAAACTTTTGTCAGTGTGCGGGCAGTCCTGAAGTCTGAACTGTTAATCTATGAAATGTCCAGAAGTGGTGAATAATGCCCCTCACAGCTTCCCACAGTCAAAGGTGACATCTTCAGATGTCTTAATTTGTCTGACGAACAGTTCCAACCTCAAAGATATTCAGTTTATTATAATGTCAGAAAAGGAAAAGCAGCAAATCCTCACATCAGAGAAGCTGCAGGCAGACGACGATCAGTATTTTTGCTGGATAAATTACTAATAATGTTTACTCAAAGTGGTGATTCATTTTGTCAGTTGTCTAAATCAGTTTGTTTGTGACCAACCACTTTTACAGTAAAATAAATATTTTAATAAAACTGAGATGTGGGTCGCTGAAGTTCTGCTGTGTTTGAATACCAAACTGGACTCATGTACAGGATCTGTCTGAAGTGTTTCAGATGGAGTCGTGTGATTTTGACATTAAATTAATTTTCTTAAATGCTGAGTGTTAGTCACACCGTGGAGTTCAGGCCTGCAGACGTCCAGTGAGTCTGATGTGTTGGTAGAGTCAGTGGAGAATCTGCTGAACCCTTTTGGCTCCTCAGGCAGGCAGGAGTTTACAGTCACATGCTGCTCATGTGAGCAGCTGAGGATCAGAGCAGCAGCCAGGCAGGCAGGCAGGCAGGCAGCAAACATGTTCACCAGAAACCAACTTTCCTCTCCTGCTCAGCTTCACACTGCTTGTTTTCTTCATGGAACGTGCACACTGCAGATCCTCAATGTATTTCTAAGAAATCAGCCATGAAACATGAGCAGAAGAGGAGTGTTGACTATCCTTTGTTTCCCTCTTAAGGCTCTGGATTACAAGATGGCATTAATATCTAGATCACAGATAATGTTTATTTGAGTTTATTTTAGCATAAAGTTCAAATATATTTGTTCAGACTAGACTTAAAGTCTTAAAAAACCTTTTAAGCAGTGAATTTGGTCCTTAGCAGGTATAAAAGTGTTAAACTTCCTGTTCAAAGGTGCTGAATATCATCTCTTTCCTGCTGTAGACAGTAACGTTAGTTGTATGTTTTGTATATGTTTGCTGTTGGGAAACACTCTGCATCTATAAACTGAGACGGTGTGACAGTGGATTGTGCTGCAGGAAGCTGTTTACTCCTTTTTTGTACAGTTTCAGTCAGCAGCATCAGTCACGACTGCAGCTACAGGAAGCTGCTCCACTCACTGTGGACAAGAAGAGTTTAGACAAAACTTAGTTTAATTATTATTTTCTGATTGGTTAAATCATCCTTCAGATCCCTGAAGATCTGTGTCCAGGTTACATTAATTGATTAATTATAATACTATGAAGTTTTGTCATACAGCTTAGAAGTACTGACAAATGTGATATAAATGTTAATAAATTCATGTACTAAATAATTGTAGGCATTATTGTCTTTCTTTGAGTGGTATGATTGTGAAAAGGGTCTTAAATGACGTTTTCTGTGATATTAAAAAGGTCTTAAATGTTGGTGAACACTGTGCCTGCTGTCTGTTCGCAGGTGGTATTTTGCTCTGATCTCAGTCTCAGGGATCTTCGCTGTGACCTTCTCGGTGATCTTCGCCTACGTCGCCGACATTACAGAGGAGCAGGAGAGGAGCACCGCCTACGGCCTGGTAATTACTGCCGCACACTGCAGATGAAATCACTCACAGTCTGTTTTAACTTTAGCTTTGACCCAAAACACTTCAGAGACAAAAACCAAAGTAACCACTAAAGAAACTTTGTGAGTTAGAGCTGGTGTTTGTTCCTCACAAGAGACTGAATGTTACAGTTATGCTGATAAACCTCTATCAGACATACATTTACCAAACCAACCAGTCAGTCTTCATCCTTTATTTTGTACCTTTTGTACTTTTTTGACATCACAACTAGCTTAAAGCCAATCATGGTCCAGTATGCAACTGACACAAGTGTGACATCGTTAGTTGCAGCTCTAAATACAGAGGTTTACATGGCATTTATGTTTTTGTTAAACTAACATTATCACAGAAAGCTTTTTTTTCTTACGTCATTGTTTCTCTCCACTTCTGACACCAAACGGACTCCCTGCAGATCTGAGCTGGACTGTGTATCTAGATTCATATATTGAACCGTCTGAGAGGGAGATTTAATGTGGACATAATGGAGCAGCGCTGTAGACCACATACTTACTGTAATAGCATATTGTGTGTGTATATACAATATAATGGAGGTTCTGCTCTGCACTGGCAGGGCTGTTTCATGGTGTTTCCTGCTATTATGGTGCTCTGCAGTGAAGCAGGGTCACAGGCAGGACAGGAAGTGCACAGAAAAATGAACTCTTTGAGTTGTCCGTGTGGATTATGTTGAGGTTCAAAGACTAATAGTATCATGTCAACAGATCTGAACATTATTTTTAGAATAACGACAGTGCACGGCCATAAAGTGTACAGGTTTATCATTGTTTTATTCCATAAAGACAAATGTTTCTTATTCACTCATTTTTTCCCACTTTAAAGAAACCCAAACCCAAAATGCTAGAAAAACCTCCAACTGTCACATATTTATACCTATCCCACCCAGATACAGTCCCTGTCCTCCTCTGAGTCAATTACACATGAAGAGGAACTGATAACAGACATTAATAACATTAGTCCACTGACCACATATAAAAAAATAGTTATAATGATTAATCGATTAATTGCAACTATTAAGTCATCACTAGCTATTTTAATAATCGTTTTGAGCCATTTTGTAAAGAAAAAAAATGTCCAAATTCTCTGATTCCAGCTTCCAAATGTGAATATTTAGTTTTTTTGTTTTGTTTTATTTAGTCCTTTATGACAGTAAACTGTCAAAACGAAAAATGATGCCAAATAATTTAATAGTTGGAAACTAATCGATTAATCGACTAATCGCCGCAGCTCTAAAAACAAATGAAAATAATCAGGAGTGAAGAGATCAGCTTACTGGAGAAAGCCGACTGTAACAATGACTGAAGTGTTTTATTTCAGCTGCTCTGTCAGATTTTGAACCCTCTCTGTTAAATTACATCACAGGAATGCAGCGGACAGTCGTCTAACCTCGCCGGATTGTAGAAAACCTGAGTTAATGTTTCATGTGTTGTTGTGAGATCTGAGTGTGAGAACAGAAACAAAAACAGTTCTTATCTTCATCGTTTATCTGGAATCCAAAGCGACCAGATAAAAGATGATTATACCAGCGTGAGGTCGATGACTGGAGCTGACACTGCTTCATGTGCATCCTATTAAACAAGCACAGAACATGCGTCTATAATCAATGACACATGTTGTCATCTGCTTGTTTAAGGACAGACTGATGACACAGGTCATGTGACCAAACAGTTTCATGTATGAAGAGAATCTAAGAGGCCGAGCTGCTGTTCTGATGTTTTTACTTTACTTTCTAAAACACAGCTACAAAGTGCCTCATTAAGACAGAAAGCAGGTTTAACAGAAACGAGCTCATTTCAACAACCGGAGCTTCCAGGCTAACGGATGAATTATCAAATCTTTTAATGATGTTTTTACTGGCAAAGAACAAATCATTCAGGTTGTAACATAACAAATATATCCTGTTTATGTTATCACATATATGTTCTCAAAATGTCGACTCAGAAGCTTATCGACTGATGCATCGAATCAGCGACTTTTAGGAGGCAGACCTAAGTAGCTATTAGTTTTTTGCTGAAGTGCTAGAATACAGATACATAACTTTATTTTTATTATTTACCCTGAGCAGGTTTAACTTGAACCACATTGATCCTAAACTTTCATACACGTGCACTTTAAGATATAGAGTCTGCAAATTGTATAAAACAGAGAAAAGCAGCAAATCTTCACATTTCAGAAACTGGAACCAACAAATTTTTGGCTTCTTGCTTGGAGGAAAAAAAAACAATTAATGGATTATCAAAATAGTTTCCGACTTATTTTCATGCTATAATGCTTTTTGTCTTCATTTCATTCCAAATACATTCCCACCTGATTGAGTTTGAACAACCTGCCGTCAAATGAATCTGTGACACAGTTTAACTTGGTAACAGTGTTAAGACGTGTTTTTGTGCTTTCCTTCACAAACAAGTCAACTTTTTATCAGATAAGATTCAGAGAAAAGAATAATGTTACTATTACGTAACATCATCAACAGGATATTTATCAGCATTTCATATTTTCTGCCCTTCAGCTCATTTTCAGGTTGGAGCTGCAGGTTATCAACATTCATTAGACTGACACTCTGAGTATTAATAGTTTTAGTTTAAGTTAAATGCAAATTAAAAAAAACTGAACCTGAATAGATTCAATAAATGATTTGTGAAAGGATTTGGATTTAATAAGTGAATTAAATGCTGGATTCAAATCTGATAAAACACCATGGAGCTCCAGCCCTCACCTCCTCCTCCACTCATCAGGTCTCTGCCACCTTCGCTGCCAGTCTGGTGACGAGCCCGGCCATCGGGGCCTACCTGTCGGCGCATTATAGCGACAGCCTGGTAGTCCTGGTTGCCACGGTGATCGCCGTGGCAGACATCGCCTTCGTGTTCTTCGTGGTTCCGGAGTCGCTGCCGGACAAGATGCGGCTGACGTCCTGGGGCTTCCCCATCTCCTGGGAGCAGGCCGACCCCTTCGCTGTGAGTTCAGTCAACGTGCTGCTCAGCCTCATTTTAACTAGAACTGTGCAGTCCTACAAAGGCTGATCATGTGATTTATCTTCAGCTGCAGATGAAGCCGAACAAGCCGAAAACAAAGTGAGAAAAAATAATTTGGTCAAAGAGTTTGAAAAAGTATAAAATGTAATTGATGATTGGCAGTTTCAGACAGGGTGACAGGTTCAGGTTCCAGCAGGGTGACATTGATTCATACTTTGTATGAATGTGTCTGCCAGACATCAGCTGATTGATTGATTGACAGCTGTATTGATGAGGTGTATTGACAGCTGTTTGTGTGTCCAGTCTCTGCGTCGTGTGGGGAAAGACACCACAGTGCTGCTGATCTGTGTCACGGTGTTCCTGTCCTACCTGCCCGAGGCTGGGCAGTACTCCAGCTTCTTCCTCTACCTAAAACAGGTGAGACACACACACGCACACACACACACACACACACACACACACACACACACACAGTCTTGTCTTCCTGAAGTCAGACAGTAGCCGACATTGTTGTGACCAGAATTTGATCCATACACTCATGATGGTAAACTGAGCTGTTCAGGATCTCATGAACTTCCTGAAAACCTTTGTGGTAGAAATACACAGAACGTGGTGAGACAGCCGGGAACCGCCGACACCTCCTGTACTCATCGAGCTGTCAGTCAAAACACAGGCTACTGCATTTTATACAAATACAGTAACTACATTAACTGAGTTAAGACCAGAATCTGAAGTCTTGACATCTGTTTTACCATTTATAAAATTATCATGCCTAGAAATGTTTCATTTCTATATCAAGTGAAAGATAGGTGCTGATACAGTTTTAGCTAAAACTAAATGTCTGGTCTGGTCTGTGTGTGTTTCAGGTGATCGAGTTTTCTCCTGCAGCCATCGCCGCCTTCATCGCCATGGTGGGAATCCTGTCTATAGTGGCTCAGGTACAGAAACGCTCAGCTGACACCATGTTGGATGATTTGTTAGAGAGTTGGTCCTTCCTGCTGACCGTCTTTCTGTTAACGTCTGTAGCTGTATGTACAGTATATGACCAGTGTGAAACGCTCACAGTGAAACTGGAGGCCTTGATACATCATTATAGAGTTTAATAAGTTCACAACTTCTCACTCATATTCTAATACAAACACAAATCATGTTACCATCCAAATGAGCTGCAAACATGTATTTATGCTTGTTCAGTGTCATCAGAACAACTCTGAACTCTAATAAATGAAGCTGCTGAAGAACAGAAGCTTCTTAAATGTGTTGTTGTGTTTACATTCACTCTGACTCTCTGTCCTCTGTCAGACTCTGTTCCTCAGTGTTCTCATGAGAACCATCGGTAATAAGAACACGGTTCTCCTCGGTCTGGGCTTTCAGCTCCTCCAGCTGGCCTGGTACGGCTTCGGCTCTGAACCATGGTGAGTCCACAGAGTGTTTCTGTGTCATCAATATCAGTTTTCACTGGGTGTGACTTTTGAATATCAAAATGTTTGGGATCACATTAACTCATCATGACTGTCTGTGTTTACACTGAATAACCTTCCTGTGGTGAGAACAGTCTTTTATTTTTAAGGTTTTAATTCTCACTGCATTCACCGCTTTGCCTGTCAAAGAAAAAGACATTTAATTTAGTATCTTCCAGCCCTTCAGAATCCAGTTATCAGTAGTATTGATCAGCTCATCAGTATTCTTGCAAAACTAAATCATGACGGAATCAAACAAAATCCATATTTTAGCTCACAGTCCTGATTAGAGCTGCAACTAATGATTTTCATTATCGACTCAATTAATCGATTAGTTGTTCGGTCCATTAAATGGCAGAAAATGGTGAAAAATGTTGATCAGTGTTTCTCAAAGTCCAAGCTGACGTCCTCAAACGTCTTGTTTTGTCCACAACACAAAGATATTCAGTTTACTGTCATAGAGACTAAAGAAACCAGAAAATATTCACATTTAAGAAGCTGGAATCAGAGAATTTGGACTTTTTCTTCTTAAAAAATGACTCAAAACGATTAATGAATTATCGAAGTATTTGGCAGTTAATTTAACAGTTGTCAACTAATCAATTCATCGTTGCAGCTTTAGTTTTATTATATTTTATTCATAATTCAAAGATTCATTGTGTTGTGTTTTCAGGATGATGTGGGCAGCAGGAACAGTAGCAGCCATGTCCTCCATCACCTTCCCAGCAGTCTCTGCTCTGGTGTCACACAGCGCATCACCTGACCAGCAAGGTCAGTCCCCCTGTCTGTCCACCTGTCTGTCCACCTGTCTGTCCACCTGTCTGTCCACCTGTCTGTCCACCTGTCTGTCCACCTGTCTGTCCACCTGTCTGTCCACCTGTCTGAAGGAAGGAGGGGAACAAAGGAGTCATCTCTCTGTATTTCAGTTTCATGTGTTTGAAGCTTTCTAACTGTGTGTGTTTGTGTGTTTTCGTTTTCAGGTGTGGCCCAGGGGATGATCACAGGTATCAGAGGTCTGTGTAATGGTTTGGGTCCGGCTCTTTATGGCTTCATCTTCTTCCTCTTCAACGTGGAGCTGACTGATGTGGAGCCTGTGGCAGGAAAACCCGCACAGACCACAGAGGTACACACACACACACACACACACACACACACACAATAACGGGGATTATGTGATTTTAGTAAAACCTGTCTGAATCCCCAATTCTGTTGTTTCAGACCTCTGACTTTAAGTTGTTTAATTGGTTAATTGATCCAATCATCTGTTGTTTTTCTGCTGTTTATCCACGTCCAGGTCAGGATTAATGAGTTATTAGTTATATTATTGGGAAGTAATGACAAACATTTAAAATAAATTTAAATATATTGACATTTATTTCACATAGTTGGTAACTGATCAGTTAATCACTGCAGCTGTAATTTTAATCAAATCTCTTGTATAGTTAAGTTTTTCATTTTTTAGTCATTTTCCAGTTTCAAATAATTTTCATTCACTTAGAATAAAACTTTTGTTTGATTCTTGAGATTTTGTTGAATGATTATGAAAACTAATCTGATCCCACACCAGCTGAAACTGTCCTTGAATATTTGAATTTTTAAACATTTTCTGACTAAATATACATTTTCTCTGTCTGTAGAAGTCGATCATCCCCGGCCCTCCCTTCCTGTTCGGAGCGTGCGCCGTCTTGTTCGCTTTGCTCGTCGCCATCTTCATCCCCGAGCATCACCGATTGGCCGACATCAAGACGTGCTCTGCCCGCAAGTCCAGCAGCACCTCCACTGCACACGCTCAGGACAGCTGTCCTCTGACCACGGCCACCAGTGACGCGGAGGACATCGAGCCGCTCCTACAGGACAGCAGCATGTGACTGACAGCCGGTCCGGCCAATCACAGTGCTGAGGCCTGAGCTCTTCTCTGCTGGTCCCGCCCACTTCAGAATAAATCCACATTTTATTTTAGTTTTTTTTTTATTTAATTCAAATCCAGACTGTTCAGATCGACGCGTCGGGCAGCGCTAGACGGCAATCACACTGACGAGCTGAAGGAAGTTTCTTTAGTTTATTTCCTCACGATCCAAAGACGATGTTTCAGCGACTTAAAGCCGCTGTTTGTTTTTGGTTCTCACAACATTAAATTCATATTGGGATCAGATTTAGTTTTAAAATTCAGTAAAAATATTAAATGAGCAGTTCTGTCGTCTCATTTAAAATCTCCTCGACTAAGAAACTAAAACTGCTTCATCATCTTTTCATAAATCTAATATAACTTTGTTAGTCTTCATGCGCCCCCTGCTGGTGTAACTCAAAACAACCATAGAGAAAAACAGAATTAATGTTTTTGTGCAACATATAACATTTATATTATTATAATAATTATTATAAGTTGTACCCTTGTTTCCATTTTAATCAACATCTGCCACTTTTAGCACCTTGCTCAGATGTGCTTGGGCAGGTATCACCAAAGGTTTTTGAACTCAGATAATTAATTTGTTCGGATAAATAACCATCAGGATGTCTGACACCATGAATGCCAAACAAAGCAAAATAAACATCATATTCGTGAGGAGCTTCAGTAAATGTTGCTGCTGTCTGGTTTCCTCAAACCAACAGAAAACTTTATTTTATTTATTTTCTTTTGCTGTTAAAACTTTTTACTTGCATAACAAGACAAAGTAACAAACAACAACAGACATAACAGGGTACGTACAAATGATCAGTGGGGTGGTAAGTTACATGGCGCCCAGGCTTTTATCTCCATGTTTAACAAGACAGTTCACTCCCTCCAGTTCATCAAAATTATTATTAGACACATCCCAGCGTCAAAAGATAGTTAGATAAAAAATTAGTAGATTATAACAAACTTAAATCACAATTTCAGCTGCATATTTTCACTTTTGAATCAGATTTGTGGCTGTTTTCTGACAGGAAATGGGGAGAGAGGAGGTGACGACATGGAACAAAGGTTCAAATCTTAACCACCAGGACATCCCAGCATATTTCCAGTTTAACTCCAGTAATGGAGAAGTGTTTCTGTTTTCACTGGGACCTCCAGCCTCCCTCTGGAGATGCTGACGTATCCGACTGTGTGAACGCACCACATGATTGTTGTTTCGGAGCAGTCTGTCAGTGTTAAACCGTAACAGTCTGTCTGTGTGATTGCCGCCTAAACACTCTGCTGTCAGTTTGCCTTCCCTCTGTGTGTATCTGCTCTGTCTCCACCCGCCAGGTCTGCAGAGGTCAGCAGATCAAACACTCCCTGCTGTTCCTGTACAGCAGGGAGGTGGAGGTGCGTTGAATTCACTGCACAGCTGAGGCCAAGTGTCCCCAAAACCAGACTGTTGTTGTGTTAACTGAAACTTTTCACCCGGACGGAGAAACGGGGGAGAGGACAAACGGCGTCAGAGCTGCTCGGGATTGTGGGATACGATGCAGAAGAGGAGGCCTCCACCTGCAGGGGGCAGCGACGGCTCAGGGCGTTTGTTTCTGTTCTTGCTGGTTGTGTATCATCTCAATCAAACTCCACACACCCTGGATGCAAATAATGAGACTCATGGATAACTAGTTACTATGGCAACAGCTCTGACCGCCTGTGACGTCATCGTCCTCTCCTGCTCGGTGTTTCCTTGTTTTCACATCGAGGAAAAGTCAGAGCGTCTGTTCAGATATATTTAGGAAATGAATTTAAACAGTTTGAAGTGTTTTAAGTGCGCTTGATTTATCTCCAGATTCATAACAGCAGACGTCTCATCTCTTCTTCTGTTGTTTAAATACTTGAAGTGTGTCGAGTCCGTTAACCGCTTCAGTTCCTGTCAGGCTGTTTTTTGGGGGCTTTTTTTTTTTTTTGCTCCCCCCACCCACCTGCCACTTCAGGTAGCACAAATCAAGCGCTCCGAGTTACTGATGTAGTTTGAACGTGTGTTTCCAGTCGCGGCCGGCAGTGAGACGTCTGTTCAAGTTTGATTTTAAAGCGCAGAAACGATCGATCACAGGAGAGTTTCTAACCTTTGGCAGGTTTTTAAAAACCAAATCGTGCCATGATTTGTTTTTGTTACTTTGTTCTTTAGTGTTTATTTTTAAGAGGTCAAAGGTCAAACCACGACATTCCAAAATAAATCCACACTCCTCACTTCAGTCAGAGCCACTAACTACAGCGTCTGATACAGAAACACACCTGTTACCATGGCTACAGCCAGCGGTCCGTTAAAATCATCAGTCTCTGTGACGGACGCTTCGCCTCTCACCCAGTGCATGCTGGGAACAGCTCCAGCCCCATGTGACCCTGACTGGGATGAGCAGGTTAGAGAGTGGATGTATATCATTTTTTAAAGGACCATATCAGTAGTTTTTCATGTTTTGGCCTGATAACTTATATATTTTACATTGCTGCTGAGCAGTTGCATCAGTTTTCAGATTTCTTTCCCTTCAGGCTGCGTTTGATTTCACTTCATTTCACAAAAATCAACCTGCAGAGACTTGAAACTGTCTTTGATGGTAATTTAAAGCTGCATTAATTTTTTTTTTTTGTTTGCTTTGTTCAGAAAATCTCTCTTTAGCTGCGAGATGTTCCACTTTGTACACAAACTCGTCTCTAACTGTGTCTCTGCTGTTTGCTGCCTACGGCTGCAACAAATGATCATTTTCTTGATTAATTGATTTGTTTATATATTAAATTATATATAAAATGTCTAAAATGGTGAAAAAGCCCAAAATGACGTCCTCAAATATCTTGTTTTATCCACAACACAAAGATATTCAGTTTACTGTCACAGAGACTAAAGAAACCAGAAAATATTCACATTTAAGAAGCTGGAATCAGAATTTGGACTTCTGTTTGACTCTAAGCGATTCATTTTTAAAATAGTTGGCAACTAGTCGTTGCAACGCTAATTTGATCCACAGTTAATACAGAAATTGATTTGTGCAGCTTTGCTCTGACATCGGTTGTATTAGTTGTGTGATTAACAAGCGATGAGCTTTACATGGTTGAATCAGGACTAAAACATTTCAGGACAAATCAGATCATTAAAAAAAAAAACAAAATTGATTAAAATATCCAACAATAACAAGAGAAAACATTGATATGAAATAAAAGTGCTGGAACACACCATGAGCAGAGTTTTAAAGTGGTTCTTTCTGCAGCAGGTTGATTTTCACTGAAATAAACTGAACCACAAATCTGTCTGAAAGGAAAGAAATCTACAAACCAACGAGGAATAATCAGCAGGCATCGAAAGTTCTTATTTACTTAATATATTTACCCCCGTACAGGCTGAGATGATCCTTTTTTGTTTTTTTTTTGTTGTTTTTTTTTTTGGTTAATGTAAAAATGTTTTTTGAGGGCTTCAGCCAGTTATCACATGTTCCATAAATTCAACATCAGCTATAAACTTTGAGCTGACGTGTTGATTTTCAGTCTGTTGCTTTATTGGAATATCTGATGTGGGAAATACAGGTTTCTGACTGGGGAAGGTGGCTGTTACAGTTGGATGATGTCATCCAATAATACAGGATGTAAACAAACACCTGAGTGTCCCGATCAGGAGGTAGATGATGGTGTGAAGCTTCATGAAGCACAATCGTGTTACAGACGCAGTGGAGTCGTCCTTTAATGCAGCAGGAGGGTTCCTTCAGACTGTTAGAGACGTTTTCTAAAATTCAGATTTAATCTTCACACTTCTGTTCTGTCTTCATCTCTAAAATATCTCGTTTTTAAATCTTGAGCTCTCCATCAGCTCAACAAACTTCTCTTTTTTTTTTTTTTTTGGAACCAAACTTTTGTGTCTCGACTTTAATCTCGTCTCTTGTTTCTTCTTCTCTCCTTTCACTGACCGTTTTTTCTCAATTATGATGTCAAACAAAGACAAAAATGGACCTACAGTATATTTTTCTACAATCACTCTGAAGCCCTGCAGGCGTAACTGACTGAATGTCCCTGAATCCACCGCCGTGATACTCGCCAGGCATCCCGTCTCTCTGGTCTTTATGCTGCTGCCACGTTCACGTCTCATTGGAAGGTTTTTCTCAAGCTTTGCTGCTCCAGCACGCTCATGTTTTCTCCAGATTTATAGTGAAAATGCACAATTGTTGGATCTGCAGATTATTTTCTAGATTATTTAGTCTTAATTTTTTTTTTTGTTGTGGAAAAAGGCATTCACAGTTTCCTGGATGTCTCATGATGTCTTCAAGTTATTGTCACATCTGAGCAGCTGAAACCTGAGAATATTTGGCCTTTTTGCTTGAAAAATGACTCAAACCATTAATAAATTATCGGAAGTTGCAGATTAATGTTCTGTTGAACCAATTAATCGACTAATTGTTGCAGCTCTATCAGGAATGAAATAGTATCCAGTGTTTCAGATGTTAAAAGGAAACCAGAGTGAAGATCACAAATCAATCTTATCAATATGGGAAAACAGTTTGATCTCTTCATCACAAGGAAATAATCGTTATTCCTGCTCATTAATGAGATTTGAGTGTTAAGCATCGTAAAGATCAGGTGGATATTTTTTTTAGATTTTTCCAATGAGATGTTGAACGCCGAGTCAGCAACATGGCCGCCAGAGAAACAGACGCTGTGTCCCAGTTCAGACGCCGCACTAACTGCTCACTAATCCTGAAACACAAAATACTCCAAACACAGCTGATTCTAAATGTAGCAAAATGAAAACTGAGGAGACGCAAACGAGAAAACGTCAATAAATTTCAATTAACGGTGAAAAATCTGCAGAAAGATCCTGAAAACTAAATATGTATTAAATCTCAGAAAACTGCTTTTAATTATGTGAAAAATCATGTTGTATAAAATTTAATTATGTGTGTTTAACACTGCAACTATCAATTATTTTCTTAATTAATCAATTAGTTGTTTGGTCCATAAAATGTCAGAAAATGGTGAAAAAATGTTGATCAGAGTTTTCCAACCTGACGTCCTCAAATGTCTCGTTTTATCCACAACACAAAGATATTCAGTTTACTGTCACAGAGACTAAAGAAAGCAGAAAATATTCACATTTAACAAGCTGGAATCAGAATTTGGACTTTTTTTCTTTAAAGAAATAAGAAACAAAATAGTTGGAGATTAATTTAATATTTGACAACTAATCGAGTTTCGTTGCAGCTGTTTGTTTTTAATGTACAAAAACAAACTGACAGCTGCAACTAACTGTTATATTTTCATTACAGCTGCAACGATTAGTCGATCAACTATCAGCAACTATTTTGATAATTGATGAATGGCTCAGTTTTTATTAAATAATTTATTTTGTCTTAAATGTTAAACATTTGATGGCTTCAGGTTCTTAAGTCTTCTTTCTGATGTTATTCTCACTGTTTGCTCTTGACCAACCAAAGTCAAGACATCTGAAGGAAATCATGTTCATTTCAGTTTATAGACCAAACGATTAATGAATAATGTAATTAATCGTTAGTTGCAGCCCTAATTTTCATTATAATTTGCCAAATATTTTCCTGATTGATTGTTTGGTCTGTAAAATGTCAGAATTTGCATCACAAATACAAGAACTCCAAACTCCAGACATGACGTTTCTGCTTAAGTGGCGTTTATCAAAGTTTATCAGAATGATCGTTATCGATTGATTAATCGTTGCAGCTCTAAATGAGTATATGATGCTGTGTACAGTTAGTGTATAATATGGATTTGGGACACGGCTAATAACTGAACTGATATTTAAAAAGTGTTACTGAAGCTTTTTCAAACCTTTTGTACTTGAGCACTTCTGTGAGATATTCTAACGGTTTACTGAGAAGATTTGACTTTGTGTTTCAGCTGATGATCGTTAGTAGAGCAGAAGTGGAACATTTCCCTCCTCTGTGTACATGATGCAGAACATTTGCTGCACTTTAATTTCTCTGAACGTGTGCCTCTAATCATTCTTCATGTTCATATCTGTTTTTATATGTAAACAGACGTGTTGTGCATTTGCAGTTGCTTTCTTTTATCTTATTAAGAACATAATTTTGAATAATATCTATGATGATGATGATAATAAAGAGAAATGTATGGTATTTGAAACACGGACTTGATTTGTTTTTATTTGAAGTTTTTTCTTCATTGATTTTGTGGTTTTGAATGATTAATCGAATTATCAGACTGAACGATCAAACATTTAGAAATCAAAGTGGAAACTGAAGAAATCATTTGACATTTTGGGAAATACAACTTTATTATTT
The DNA here is from genome assembly GCA_038419695.1 of Scomberomorus guttatus. Lineage (NCBI taxonomy): Eukaryota > Metazoa > Chordata > Actinopteri > Scombriformes > Scombridae > Scomberomorus > Scomberomorus guttatus. The sequence continues at coordinate 33,462,314 of CM076450.1, forward strand.
TTGATTTAAAAACAATTTGATTGTTGGAGATAATCAGTGGTGGAAAGTAACTCAGTACATTTACTGTACTGTATTTTGAGGTACTTGTACTTTACCTGAGTATTTCCATGTGATGCTACTTTATACTTCCACTCCACTACATTTCAGAGGGAAATATTGTACTTTCTACTCCACTACATTTATTTGACAGCTTTAGTTACTTTTCAGATGAAGATTTGACACAATGGATAATATAACAAGCTTTTAAAATACAACACATTGTTAAAGATGAAACCAGTGGTTTCCAACCTTTTTGGCTTTTGACGTCTTACAAAAAGCAGTGTTGGTCCTCGACCATGAGGTCAGACAAAGGCAGGCCTACATGTAAAACCTGAAGCCTGACCACGAGGCTTCCTTTGTCCTTTGTCCCCTGAAACAAAGGGAGCAGCACCAAAATGCTGCTCGCAGAGCCCTCCTCCCACAATGCTTTGCCAGTTCGCACCTAAGTGAGAAATCACAGCGGGAGCTCAAACCCAGGTCGCGGATTGGCAGAAATCCGCAACCACCACCAGGAGTCACGGCAACACAGCCGTGACGTCACCGCCCCCTTAAGAAGCGACTGCACGGAGTTGCCGTCGCCTTTCCACAGTAACCGCGCCAGGAGGAAGTTCGCTTTCTTCACCGGCCAGATTTGCTACGGAGGTAACCGTACACGTGTATTCCCCCTTTTCTTTTGGAGTTTCTCCCCTCGCTGGACGAGACGAAACCACGACCCGTGTTCATCCAGAACACAATCATCGGATCCACAGAGAGCGCTGTGTGCAACCCAGCCCTCTCACCTTGCCTGCAGAAGGAAGAAAGGATTTTCTTCGCGGAGAAGCGGATAACTTCTATGCCCCGCTATCTACCGACCACGTCGACCACCCTGAAAGAAGAGGGATTTTCTCGCGGAGAAGCGGATAACTTCTATGCCCCGCTGTCTACCGACCACGTCGACCACCCTGAAAGAAGAGGGATTTTCTCGCGGAGAAGCGGATAACTTCTATGCCCCGCTATCTACCGACCACGTCGACCACCCTGAAAGAAGAGGGATTTTCGTCACGGAGAAGCGGATAACTTCTACGCCCCGCTATCTACCGACCAAGTCGACCACCCTGAGTTTCCTCGCTGCCCCACCGAGAAACCAGCCGCCGTTGTTCCCGAGGAATTGAACGGCACCGCCAGTATCACACACCGAAACCCCCCCGTGGTGCATACCGACGGACTAACACACATCAGTTCGCTACAAAGAGCGACACAAGTAAGAGGTTGTCTGGGCAGAGACTATAATATTTTGTGTGTGTTCATAAGCTTAGTGCTTATTGTATTTTGTTGATGTTTACCGGACCGCCGAGTCCTTGTTTGTTTACTCTAGCGAGTAATTTGAAGTTGCTGCCTGTTTAGTTAGTGTTTACCACGCTAAACTGTTGTTTTGTCCCGATCGGGACCATTGTGCTTGTGCCACCGTGAGAGGAGAGTAAGTTACTTTATCCGCTAACCACCAGACAACGGGCGCACAGATTGCTATCCGTGCGCGCGCTCTCTGTAGATAAAGTAACCGCTGTCTTCCCCCCACGGTCGTGAGACTCCGCCGAGAGTCGGTTTTTCCCTTTCTCTCTCTTTCCCCTCTCTCTCTTCTCCTACTAACCCGCACACACGCACACCTACATAACCACACACATCTCTTACACATCTGGCGGTAAGATAACGTGGGACATAGCGTTGCTCTGTCCCTCATTATCCGCCATCAGACACGTGTGCTTGTGAACATAAATTGGGTGAGTGCAGAACCGCCGATTGCTAGGTGGCGCCATTTTGCCATTGTATTGTTTGAATACCGCGGCACTTCCGCCGGTTCATTGTCGCGTGACGTGACTTCCTCACGAGGCCACGCCCGCCATCTCAATTTCGTACAACGTCATCTCCCCAGGTCACGCCCGCTACCGTAAGGTGCGCGACGTCAGCTGGTCAGATCACGCCCACCATTCCTGGTCCTGCACGACCACTCACTCATACATCCACTCACTCACATACACGCGCACACACACATACACATACACATGCACACCCACACACACACACACATACACACCCACTTTGCTTACACATGTGGAACTTGTTTATGCTGTTATCTGTGTATTTGTTGTAGTATTAGCTGGTAGTGCAGTGTTAATTGATCGAAACATTCGTTAACTTTGTTGATTTTGTGGAGATTAATAAATACTGTTATAGCTTTAAAGAGAAGCCTTTCTGTCATTATTGTGTATTTGTATTGTGATAAGTGGCTGATTGAGAGAGTCAGAGCTCGAATTCAAACCTTCTTTGTTCACCTTAAATGTGGATGTCACTCAGACTCTCACATCCAAGGTGAACACTTTTATGAGACTACCTTTCTACCTGGTTATTGGTCCCGGTTTCCGGGTGGTGCCCCGTAATTGTTAATCAAAATTAATAATTTTATTTGTTTTATAATTAATAATTATCTCTGATAATCATTAATTATTGCTAATAACCAGCCGTGCTCCTTGAGAACCAACAAATTGGTGCCCCGTGTGAGGCTCTTGATATATCAGCCCTGTCATAATATTGATTCACAATAATCCAGAATTAACAATTTAGTTAAATTTTTCTTTCAAAAATTTTTTTTGAAATTGTGATTTCTCTAGTGCTCTGCCAAGCATATGCTATAGAGTAGTTATACGGTATACAGTGTGCACTAGTAGTTGTTTACAGAGAGTTACGAGCAGTTGCATGCTAATAGGAATAATCCCTAACACAACACCGTTATTGGTTGAAATTCATGTTAGTGCTAAAAGTCACTACTAAGGTCCTGCTAAGACAGAAATAGGTTGCAGTCCTTGAATAATCAACCGTGTAAGTCACAGGTTAACCTCTCACCTGTGCATTTAACAACAATTAACAGGAGTCACAACATCCAGCCACCGTGTGGAGTGTGCCAACATGAGCTACCAGAGACCCCACGTGGCTGGAGCTGAAGCTCTACAGTGGGAGGACTCATACATGCAGGATGTGGTCTCTAACCTCATTTGCCTCTCCCCACAAGAGCGGTACAACCTGGCTAACTGTAGCCTCAATGCATGCAATGACATGCTCAAGGAACTGAGGGATTACATAAAAAACCCAGCCGGGAAGCCCGAGCATGCCCTCGCACATGCGATGGGGCAAATGCTCCTGCTCAACCAGCGCAGAAACCAACTGCAGGTAGCTCAAACCCAAGAGCAGGTAGCTCAAAACCAAGAGCAGGTAGCCCAAAACCAAGAGCAGGTAGCCCAAAACCAAGAGCAGGTAGCCCAAAACCAAGAGCAGGTAGCCCAAAACCAACTACAGCTAGCCGAAGCCCAAATACAGGAGGCCGAAACCCGACTACAGCTAGCCGAAACCCGACTACAAATAGCCAAAGCCAAACTACAGATAGCTCAGCTGCAGCACAGGAACAAGACTAGGCAAACTTCCTACTTCAAGTTGCCGCAGGAAGCCACAAGCACCCAGGCTGACCTAACCCAAGTGAAAGGGGACACGGAGAGCCTGCGTTCCCAGCTCAAATGTCTCCAACAGGACAGCGACGAGTCCCAAGCCATCCAGGTAAGGGAGCAGATGACCCCATTCTTCCAGGAGGTGCAAGCTAGAAGCCTAGCAACCCCTGGTGATGCAGTCGCTGACCTTCCCAGCCCAGATGACTGCAAGGTACCTCCATCAGCCCACCTGATGGATGTAGGTGCTCCACCCCCTGATGGTGCGCCCCTCTCACTCCCCAGCCAAAGCCTGCTCCAGGAAGCCGCCCAGGTAACGGAGCCGGTGACTCCAGCCCACCAGGGGATGCAAAGCCTAGCAACCCCTGGTGATGCAGTCGCTGACCTTCCCAGCCCAGATGACTGCAAGGTGCCTCCATCAGCCCACCTGATGGATGTAGGTGCTCCACCCTCTGATGGTGCACCCCTCTCACTCCCCAGCCAAAGCCTGCTCCAGGAAGCCGCCCAGGTAACGGAGCCGGTGACTCCAGCCCACCAGGGGATGCAAAGCCTAGCAACCCCTGGCGATGCAGTCGCTGACCTTCCCAGCCCAGATGACTGCAAGGTGCCTCCATCAGCCCACCTGATGGATGTAGGTGCTCCACCTTCTGATGGTGCACCCCTCTCACTCCCCAGCCAAAGCCTGCTCCAGGAAGCCGCCCAGGTAACGGAGCCGGTGACTCCAGTCCACCAGGGGATGCGAAGCCTAGCAACCCCTGGTGATGCAGTCGCTGACCTTCCCAGCCCAGATGACTGCAAGGTGCCTCCATCAGCTCACTTGATGGATGCGGGTGCCCCACCCTCTGATGGTGCACCCCTCTCACTCCCCAGCCAAAGCCTGCTCCAGGAAGCCGCCCAGGTAACGGAGCCGGTGACTCCAGTCCACCAGGGGATGCAAAGCCTAGCAACCCCTGGTGATGCAGTTGCTGACCTTCCCAGCCCAGACGACTGCAAGGTGCCTCCATCAGCTCACTTGATGGATGTAGGTGCTCCACCCCCTGATGGTGCACCCCTCTCACTCCCCAGCCAAAGCCTGCTCCAGGAAGCCGCCCAGGTAACGGAGCCGGTGACTCCAGTCTACCAGGGGATGCAAAGCCTAGCAACCCCTGGTGATGCAGTCGCTGACCTTCCCAGCCCAGATGACTGCAAAGTGCCTCCATCAGCCCACTTGATGGATGTAGGTGCCCCACCCTCCGATGGTGCACCCCCCTCAATACTCAGCCACGCCACCTCCTGCCCTGACCAAAGGGGGGAGGATCACGCCCAAGCTGAGAGCGGCGTGGGTGCCTCCGGGCCCCCTTTAACCAGCGAGCTGCATGCACCGCAGAGCTTGCACCCCTGTCCTGATGAGACTCCATCCCTACCACGAAGGAGGAGAAGTCGCCCTCCTCGCCATGACGACCTGAGCGACTCTGGAGTCTCTGATCTGTCAGACAGCCCGCCGCCACATCGACACAGAGGCTTGCACACTCAACAGCTTGAGTCCCCTGCAAGCAATGTTGAATGCCTCAACCCAGATAATCATGAGTCAGACATCAATGATTATCTCAGGGAAGTCGAATGCTGCCCGGGTGACTCACCTCACCCCAAGCGCCCTGCCAGAGGGCACAAAGACCATGCTGAAGTCCTGTGGGTACACACCTCAGCAGACGCCAACCTAGTGCGGGAAGGCAACAAGACGCCTCGCACCAAGATGGACGGCAGAACAGGACCTCTCAGGCACCGACCACCTCGCAAGTGGGGTGGGAACAATACCAGCGGGATGATGACCAGACCCATCCCCCAGCTAACCTCCCTGAACTGTGTCTACTCTCTAAATGGGTGGAGCAGCCTCCACACCGAAGGGGGGTGGACCCACCATGGTAGTGTCCCCTGCAGTTAAGCTTAGCGTGCTGTTTCCACAACCGCAGCATGCAATAATGCTTAACACCGCTCCATCCGGCACCATAGCTCCCATTAAGTGACATCCTGTCCAACCCACATCAGGTTCTGTAAGCCATTCGCACCCCCTCAAAAGGTGGAGCAGACTCAACTCCAAAGGGTAGAAGACGCACCACAGTAGCGTCATAGGGACAGCTGCATGCTTCAACTCACCCATAAACATGCACTAACTCCTAATACCTTCCCATCCAGAGATGTAACAGGGACTCCCCCTCTAACACCGTGCATGCTTTAGCTACTATGTCAGAAGTGTGAAGTCAGAAATAACTTAGGTGAGTATGTAGTTTAGACTAAATTCTTAGCTCGGCTACTACCACTGTTATGCAACCTTCACAAACACATCTGGTATATGGTCTTGGCAGTGCACTCCTGCAAATCCTGTTAGGACTAGGATTCACACATCACCTACAGGTACACCCCAAACACACACAGGCCAGACTAGACCCCCTCCTTCCCATTCAGCACACCAGTCTGCGCCATTCCACGGGCTAACTCCAACCTCTTTCAGGAGTGAGCCTACTAACCTAACAACCTTTCTTTTTCCTTCCTTTCTTTTTATGATTTTGTGTTATTATGGATAACCAAAAGCAGCAAAAGAATTGTTTGTTAACATTTTTTGTGTGTACCTAGATGTAATTAGTAACTGCCCAGACATTACCTCAAGTTAGTAACTGCCCAGACATTACCTCAAGTTTAACTGTCCAGACATTACCTCAAGTTTAACTGTCCAGACATTACCTCAAGTTTAACTGCCCAGATGAACCTCTGCAAACCCATGAACTGTTGAACTGACTTTCTGACTCTCCCCTCAGGGATTAAGGACTCTGTGTTTCAGGAACATGGACTGTATAACCCATAGGTCACGCACCCTGTGTGGACCAGTCGGCCATTGGGTTGCTCTGAAGATTGTGGCTGGCACCCCATTCTTCAGACCAAAAGGGGGGATGTTGGTCCTCGACCATGAGGTCAGACAAAGGCAGGCCTACATGTAAAACCTGAAGCCTGACCACGAGGCTTCCTTTGTCCTTTGTCCCCTGAAACAAAGGGAGCAGCACCAAAATGCTGCTCGCAGAGCCCTCCTCCCACAATGCTTTGCCAGTTCGCACCTAAGTGAGAAATCACAGCGGGAGCTCAAACCCAGGTCGCGGATTGGCAGAAATCCGCAACCACCACCAGGAGTCACGGCAACACAGCCGTGACGTCACCGCCCCCTTAAGAAGCGACTGCACGGAGTTGCCGTCGCCTTTCCACAGTAACCGCGCCAGGAGGAAGTTCGCTTTCTTCACCGGCCAGATTTGCTACGGAGGTAACCGTACACGTGTATTCCCCCTTTTCTTTTGGAGTTTCTCCCCTCGCTGGACGAGACGAAACCACGACCCGTGTTCATCCAGAACACAATCATCGGATCCACAGAGAGCGCTGTGTGCAACCCAGCCCTCTCACCTTGCCTGCAGAAGGAAGAAAGGATTTTCTTCGCGGAGAAGCGGATAACTTCTATGCCCCGCTATCTACCGACCACGTCGACCACCCTGAAAGAAGAGGGATTTTCTCGCGGAGAAGCGGATAACTTCTATGCCCCGCTGTCTACCGACCACGTCGACCACCCTGAAAGAAGAGGGATTTTCTCGCGGAGAAGCGGATAACTTCTATGCCCCGCTATCTACCGACCACGTCGACCACCCTGAAAGAAGAGGGATTTTCGTCACGGAGAAGCGGATAACTTCTACGCCCCGCTATCTACCGACCAAGTCGACCACCCTGAGTTTCCTCGCTGCCCCACCGAGAAACCAGCCGCCGTTGTTCCCGAGGAATTGAACGGCACCGCCAGTATCACACACCGAAACCCCCCCGTGGTGCATACCGACGGACTAACACACATCAGTTCGCTACAAAGAGCGACACAAGTAAGAGGTTGTCTGGGCAGAGACTATAATATTTTGTGTGTGTTCATAAGCTTAGTGCTTATTGTATTTTGTTGATGTTTACCGGACCGCCGAGTCCTTGTTTGTTTACTCTAGCGAGTAATTTGAAGTTGCTGCCTGTTTAGTTAGTGTTTACCACGCTAAACTGTTGTTTTGTCCCGATCGGGACCATTGTGCTTGTGCCACCGTGAGAGGAGAGTAAGTTACTTTATCCGCTAACCACCAGACAACGGGCGCACAGATTGCTATCCGTGCGCGCGCTCTCTGTAGATAAAGTAACCGCTGTCTTCCCCCCACGGTCGTGAGACTCCGCCGAGAGTCGGTTTTTCCCTTTCTCTCTCTTTCCCCTCTCTCTCTTCTCCTACTAACCCGCACACACGCACACCTACATAACCACACACATCTCTTACACATCTGGCGGTAAGATAACGTGGGACATAGCGTTGCTCTGTCCCTCATTATCCGCCATCAGACACGTGTGCTTGTGAACATAAATTGGGTGAGTGCAGAACCGCCGATTGCTAGGTGGCGCCATTTTCCCATTGTATTGTTTGAATACCGCGGCACTTCCGCCGGTTCATTGTCGCGTGACGTGACTTCCTCACGAGGCCACGCCCGCCATCTCAATTTCGTACAACGTCATCTCCCCAGGTCACGCCCGCTACCGTAAGGTGCGCGACGTCAGCTGGTCAGATCACGCCCACCATTCCTGGTCCTGCACGACCACTCACTCATACATCCACTCACTCACATACACGCGCACACACACATACACATACACATGCACACCCACACACACACACACATACACACCCACTTTGCTTACACATGTGGAACTTGTTTATGCTGTTATCTGTGTATTTGTTGTAGTATTAGCTGGTAGTGCAGTGTTAATTGATCGAAACATTCGTTAACTTTGTTGATTTTGTGGAGATTAATAAATACTGTTATAGCTTTAAAGAGAAGCCTTTCTGTCATTATTGTGTATTTGTATTGTGATAAGTGGCTGATTGAGAGAGTCAGAGCTCGAATTCAAACCTTCTTTGTTCACCTTAAATGTGGATGTCACTCAGACTCTCACATCCAAGGTGAACACTTTTATGAGACTACCTTTCTACCTGGTTATTGGTCCCGGTTTCCGGGTGGTGCCCCGTAATTGTTAATCAAAATTAATAATTTTATTTGTTTTATAATTAATAATTATCTCTGATAATCATTAATTATTGCTAATAACCAGCCGTGCTCCTTGAGAACCAACAGCAGTGTGTAGTCGGGGTCACATTTCAGATGTCTATGAGTTGTTAACAGCTCCACCAAATAGTGATTTTTCCCTCTAAACTTCTCACATGGTTTCATTTCAATAAATGTTCAAATGATCCAATATTTCAGCAAAAATCAAAGATTAGAGAAAAAGTCCAAAAAGTGAAAACAGATTTGTGTATCAGAACTTTGTTTTTTCTTATTTCCTCTCCCATTAATCATCTCACGACCCCTCAGATTTATCTGCTGACCCTTTGGAGGGGCCCCAGACAATGACAATGTGAACAAAAAAAACACTATTTTCACAAACATCTACTAAAATGAAAAAATATTTCAGAGACAACACAAACACACTTTTCTCAAAGCTTCACACAGAAATCAGTCACGACAAATAAAAATATAAAAGTAAAAACACTTTTTTTTCTTCAAAGGAAGAAACAGAAACAAACCAAACCAGGAAATAAAAATCAAAAGCTTTGATTAGTAGGAATTTATTTATTATACTTTATACAGAGATCCACAATATGTTCAAATAAATATTAGTTTCTCTATTTTGACAGTTGTAACTGAATTTGTAGTTTCAACACAACTTTAACAAACAGAAAATTTACCAAATTCTTAAACAATGTGTCTAATAGATAAATATGCTGTATATCGATATATCAATGTGTTAATAATGTAAAAATGTGATCAAGTGTTTCAAGTTTTTAAAAGCTTTTGGATATTAGGCTATTTTTTTATTGTGGTTCAGATTAAATTGTGGTTACCATGGAAACAGTCAGCATCTGTCAAACCTGCAACTCAGAGCTCCGTGAAAACATCTGCAGGAGTGTAAAACCTCATTTGCACAGAAACACTAAGAACAAGCAGCTGTGTGATACTCGTCTGCAGTTCAGACTTTAAACAAGAGTCCCATGACTGATATTATTCTATATAACATCAGATGCATCAGTGTGTATTAATGATATATCAGTCACAGCCCAATTTTGTGCAAAACAAAATTATAGACGAAATTTAAACCTATTACAGAAAAAATGGAGACAAAGTTGTGAAACTGGCATTTTAGTTTGTTTTTGTTGTGACGCAGTTGCTGATTTACAGAAGAAACATTTGGAAAATATAATGAACAGCTAATTGAATAAATAAAATGTGATTTAAAGAATATTCTGAAGATGAAAGTGTTTGTTTTGGATGTTGGGCTGATTGTACTTTTGTGCACATCAGATCAAAAACTCAAATAGAAGAATATCAGAAGTCCATATGGACAATAACCAAGATGGACACAGTAAATTACAGTGTACAGTTCCACAAATTACAAAAGAGTCCATTTCAAAACATTTAATTTACAGAATTTACAAATGACAGAAATCTCTCGTGCTGTGTTCTGTCTTAGTTGACCTGCAGTTTCTGTAAATGTGCTTTTCCAGTGTGTCTTAAAGCAACAGTCAGGAGCTCAAATGAAGAGTGAAACCTGTTTTTCTTGCTGTAATCATTCCTCCTGTTCATACTGACCATTAGAAGACAAAATCCACAGTCCTCCTTCTGTGCAAACGTGTTTAAAAGTTTATCTGAAGCTGATATGAAGCTTCAGCCAACAGGTAGACTGATTAGAGATTTGTTTCCATTCCCGCCCTGATGGCACCTTAGTGCTCTACCAGCGAAATGAAACAGATTATTTTCAAAGACCTGCAAAACACAGGACCATGACCACTCTGGTGCCCTGCAGCACAGACACAAGGAATACAGAGAGATCACACACCAGCTGAAGGGACATAAGACAAAGTTCAGATCCTCTCATCCTGCAGTGCTGAGAGTGTATCTGGACCATGATGAGATGTGGGAAGCTGGAACATCTGAGCATCATGGTGCAGCTTTGTGAACCAGACCTCAGAGAGCAGAAGCTCCAGCAGTGAGCAGGACGCTCCGGTGTCACACAGGAGCTCCTGACAGACATGGAACCACTTCTGGTTAAGTGCATCCAAACTAAATGAGTCAATTCACAAAATGGTAACTGACTCACTCTTAAATAAGGTGAAAGAATAACTACTACTACTTTTATTCTTATCATCATTTTATTTATGTTCATTTTTATTTCTATTTTTTCCACTCATCATTGTGGAAATACACAGTATTGTAAGAGTCAGTGCTGAACGACCCACTGCAATGAGTTTCCTATGAGGCACCAGAAGAGATATGACAGTTTTCCCCTGCAGATGGCACCAGGGCCACAAGTAATCATGGTATGCCTTAAAGTAGATCCATGCCACATGAAGGGTTTGTATAGCCCTGTTAAATGCAGGGAAATATTAGACCAGCTCAAATAAATGCAAGGTGATGTAGCCTACCTCCAGGAAACACATCGTCTGACAATGAACACAAAAACTGTCCAAATTATATAATATTTCCCCACATTTAGAAGTCTGGACTCAAGTAACTGAAACACTTGAATTTCTCATCACTACAATGGAAAAGGGGGAACGATAATTACTGATTCTGAACCAACACACTCAGCAACACATTGGATGCTTTATATGTATTTACAGCCAACTAACTAGGCTGATTACAGCTGTGTTTATGGCTGTCGGCTAACACAGGAGTCCGTTTTGATAAGAATTCTCAATAAATGATTCAGCATCTGAATTCTCTTCCTACTCAGTCAGCTGGTGTAGAGATGTGTGTCTATATGGAGCTTTATAATTACAATTTACAATTTATATTAGCAAATGCTTTTATCCAAAAGCGGCGTCCATGTGAGAGCTGATACAACACTGAAAGGACGTAGGAGCCAACAGGCGGCGCACAGAGACAAGACAGACTGCATAGAAGCAGATTTTTTTTTTTCTTCTTTGGTCCATCAAGTGCAGAGGACTTCATGACAGAGCTGGGTCTTTAGTCTTTTCTTAAAGATTGAGAGGGACTCTGCGGATCGAGCAGTTTGGTAACTCGGGGAACTACAGAAGAGACGAGTCTGACTAGTGACGTAGGGCCCTGCTGTGGTACCAGGCGCCTTTCATTGGCAGAGTGTAGTGAGCAGGAGGGAGCGTAGACCTGAATGAGGGAGTTCAGGTAGGAGCTGTTTTAGTTGTGAGTGTCGGGGTTTGATGTGGGCAGCAACTGGGAACCAGTGGAGGGATATGGACAATGGGGTGATATTACAAGAGCCTGGACCAGGAGCTGTGCTGCATGCTCAGACAGGTAGGATCGAGCCGTCAGAGCCCAGTCTTCACAGATTCACCAGTCTCACCAGTCTCAGCAGAGGTCATCAGCCACCACCACCAGTGTCTGGACTCCATGGGGGGATTTAATTTGCTGCTGCTCAGGACTGATGCTGTTAAAGGATCAGTTAGTGAGATGAATTATTGATTCTATGTAGTTCACGTATCAGCTAAAGTTACTGTAGTCGACTGCTGTTTCCTGACTCGTTGTACTACACCTTCTTTAATTATTAGCAGTGTCTACAGAGTTTGTAACTGCTGATATCCATAAATCTGAAAGGGAATTAAATTGAAATTGGAAGTTTACTGTAAGACTATCTCACGTGAAAAAACTCACTACCTCAGCAGTCAGTCAGTATTAATGCATTTACATGCAAGCAGGTCCAAAGACAGCATGTTTTCTGACAGCCTGTGCAGCTGTTAGAGGCTGTGACATCAGTATCACATGATGCAATGAACAGACACAGATGGGACTCACACAGTCAGTCCACACGTGTGTCCATCTGTGCGACACCCCTACATCCTGTTGAGCAATGCTACTGTGATTTGGTGAATTTTACTTAAACCACAGGAAAGAGGAAAGAACCAGACAACTGAAATGGAAAATGTTGACCCCACTTTGCACTTGCACATAGCCGACTCAGCACATGTAAATTTGTTTTCATTTATTTGGTCAAGCAGAGCCCCCCCTTCCTGCCCCCAGCCCACATACGAAGCGATAAATGACTTTGTAATTAATAAAGCACTTTAATAAAAACAGGAACTGAGGAAACACCATCACAAATCTCATCAATTTGCAACAAGGAAACACCAGAAGCAGGATTAGAAATAGATAAAAACTCAAAGTAGCAAAATAAGGTAATAATAGAAAAGTGAGCTATGAAAATAAAAACGAATAAAAACGGTTTTTGTTCTGACTTTAATTATAATTAAAAGGCCTCTAACAGAACACCAGAGGGTTCATAGGCTGAAAGGAAATCTGATAAATAGGTAGGACCAACACCATGAAGAGCTTTATAAACCAATAAAAGGATCTTAAAATCAATTCTGAGGTAAACAGGTAGCCAGTGCAGAGACTTAAAAACTGCTGTAATGTCTCTCTTTCTGGTTCTAGTCGACACACGTGCAGCTGAGTTTTGAACTAATTGGAATTGAGCTTTATTCTTTGTAGGGAGACCAGAAAGCAGAGCATTACAATAGTCAATCCTGAAGGTAATAAAAGTGTGCATCAGTGTCTCTGAGTTGGCTTTAGAGAGAAACGGTCACATTCAGGCAATCAACCCAGTCTCAATAACACGGGTTTACACTTTAAAAATACGTGCAATGTGTATACTGCATTAAATCAAGTAGTACTGATACAGAAAGTTTATTCATATCCATATTGGACCTGAAGTCGTTTACAACCTTAAGCAGTGCTGTCTCAGTACTGTGGTTGGTCCCAAAACCAGGTTGGTATTTTTCAAAAATATTGTGGGAGTTCATAAAATCATTTTTTAAAACATTTTTCTAAGGGGTCACAATTAAGCCAGAAAAGGTTGGGAACCTGCGGTGCTCAGCTGTTCAGCCAAATTGAGAGTCTCATGCTGTGCAGTCAGCACTATCTTGGAATGACAAGACTACTGTATGCAAGTTTAACGATTGAATAATTGAATAATTAATTGAATGAATTCCCTCAAAGACCTCTCTTCTTCATGGATGCAATATTACAAAGGAGCCATTCTGCAGAAGGATTCTCTGAGCCAAAGTCTCTGGATAAGAAGTGTGAGTGATTCTGAGAAACAGACTCTTTTAAGGAAAAAGGAAGGAGCAGAGAAAGTGAAAGGCAAACTGTGAAGTGAAACCATTGCATCATGCTGTATGGCAGCTCTGTGTGCTGTTATTCTGTATAAAAAGAGAGAAATCCTCTGAGCTGAACCATCAGAGTCCAGACTGAAGGAAGACAGTGGAGTGTGAGTCAGCATCTGTCTACAGACACAACTATGAAGTCAGCTGTCATTGCCTTTCTCACCTGCCTGCTTGTCCTCTCTGTACAAGGTTAGTGCTCCGTGATCGTCTCGTCCTTTGTGATGTTTGTGTTTTAGAAATGCTCTGTAGCATAAAGTAGCATAAAAAGTGAATCTGAAGTCTGTTAAGTGACGTAAAAGATGATCAGCAGCTAATAAGGTCGTGTCTTTTCTTCCTGCAGGACAATCAGACAACACTTCTAGTAAATGCAGGTGTTTAAACGGTTTTGTCAGCCGGATCAACACAAAGCTCATCATGACAGTGCCAGTCATACACAAACCAAGTCCCTTCTGTCCACACACAGAGATTATGTAAGTTCATGAGCTGAATTAATCCACATTAATGGACATGTCATTCTTCTGCATTACTCAGCTTCTCTCTAACGCGCCTCTTTCTTCTCTCCCAGTGTCACAATAGCAGATAAGGAGAAGTGTGTGAATCCACAGTCACCAGTGGGAAAAATCCTTCTGAAAAACATGAGCAAGTAAGTTCAGCTTGACTTCACTAACTTCAGACAACAGAACAGTGTTCATGATCAGATGATACTAATAGTGTGATGTCATATGTTGATTCAGGGACAGGAAGAACGGAGCTGTGAGCACGACGACGACTTCCAGTCAAACTAATACACAGAGTTCAACGAGTCTCCACACAGCATCCACAGTGTAGAGCTGCTCTAATACTTTTATCATGTAAATACAATAAGTGCTATTTAGTTTCTGTTCTCTTACCTTAAATTCTCATTGTGTGTATATAGTAAATACATCATTTGTATATATTTTTAAATACTTTTTTGGTACCAAAAATAAAACTCCTGATTGAACTTCTTGTGTTGTGTGTTTTGTTACACAAAGTGAACCTGTGCTTACCTTCACCTCTCAACAGAATGTGTTCACACTGAGATTACAGATAACTAAGAGACAGTAGATACAGTAACACTCAAAGCTTTGGACTCATTCAAGGCTTTTTCTGGATTTTTTTACTATTTTCTACATAGAACAATACTGAAGACATCAAAACTATGAAATAACACATATTGGCAATGATGTCCAGGATTTGTCATGAAATGCAGAGCAGATGGACCCAAACGTGGGACACAGCAGGCACAAGGACCTGAAGAAAACATTTATTAACCAACACAGGAAGTGCAGGCAGACAACTAAACCAAACTAATGATCCAACAAGCCTGAACTGAAAATCAGGACTTAAATACAAACTAAACCAATCAGACAACAAGGAACAGGTGGCAGGACACAGGGGCAGGCTGGGAGCTGATAGGCTGGGAGGACACTGGGAGCAGGGCGGAGCTATCGAGACTGATACAGGGCAGGTGTGAAGGTAACAGCAGGATGGGGAAAAACACTGAAAGCAGGGCAGAGCTAACGAGCTGGATGCAGGGCAGGCGTGGAGGGAAAAACACCAGGAAGACACAGGGAACAGATTAACTAGTAAAGGCAACTAAAATAATAAGACACCAAACCATAAGACACAAACAAGCTCAACTCACAAGTTCACATATTCCAATATTAGATTTCTGTCCATCTACACAAAGTAAATAACAGAACATCATAAGAAATGATTCAGCACACTGACCAGCAGAGCTTAACCAAATATACGTGAAAATACAGAAGTACAGAAGTAACACTTCTCCCACTCAGGCCAGTATTCACCAAACAGAGAAAAGGTCTGAGAGCATCTGGTGGACAATGACAACCAAGGAATATAGAGTCAAACTCTCTGGAGTCTCAAGAGTCAGTGACAGAACCATGACATGATTTCCTTCTCAGTGGGAGGATTAAAGCTCTGGACAGAAGGATAGCAACCTTTCAGGAACTCAGATGGAGACCCAGCAATAGGACCTATCCTTTCTGACAGAACTGTACCCATATTGACAAAATAATTATTGAAAGCAGATGAAATATGGGATGGTTCTGTGTATACTCTATTTTCATCAACAAACTGGGACGAAAGAGTGGCTGAAACCTTTTTAGGAGCTGATTAATGACTCCCCGTGTAGTCTTCATGTTATTTGAGGCTTCATTAAACTTGTTGGTGAAGTATTTTTTCTTTGCAATTCTAATTCAACTGTTGTATTTGTTTCTATACTTCTTATAATTGGCAATATTCACAGGGGATGGATTTCTGATCAATTTCTTATACAACCTATTCTTAGTGCAGCCTTGTGGAGACCTGGAGTAAACCAGGGTTTTCTGAATGTGTGACTTTTTGTATGCATACTGACCAGAGAAAACACCTGTTAAAAGAAACTACTGATGACTGATAGGCTAGTTCGCCATCATCACGAGTATATACGTTATCCCGTGGAACATCACCAATCAGCTCCTCAAATCTTTCTTTTATTGATCACTCTAACCCTTAAAGGTTTCTCTGTCTGTTTAACTTAGGTGGTTGAAATGAAATGAAATATTGGGAAATGATCAGATATATCAGAGTAAAGGACACAACACATTACTAAGCCATTTGGTAAATATATTATCAATAAGGGTTGCAGATGAAGACGTTAACCTAGTTGGTTTAGTGACTAAGGGGTGAAGGAAACTGGCATACAGTGTATTCAGAAAGTCTGCAGTGAGTGAATGAAACTCACTGTTAAACAGATTGATGTTAAAGTCACATAGAAGGAAACATACTTTACCTTCACGGTTACTTTAGTCCAAGACACAAGCAAGACTAGAATTAAGGTTTTTAATGTCTGGAGGCTTGTAAAAGCAACCTATGATAACACTTTTACCATCAGAGGTCTCACAGGAGGATATTTCAAGGAACAGCGATTCAACATCATTTGACTCAGAATTGAGAGAGAGATCATCTCTATGCTAGTATTGAAATTCACTGTGTAAATATATAGATACACCTCCACCAGTTCTTGCCATCCTACATTGATGCAGAGCAGCATAATTAGGGATGCCAGTTTTGCTTTGGTCCATCTGTAGCTTCTCCGACAGCAGCTTCTTCACTTTGTCCTCAGAATCAGACCATTTTTCACTGACTGATTCATTAATGCCATCAATGAAAATACTGTTTCATCAAACCGACCTTCTATATAATGAGTTTAATCACCGAGTGAGACTTTTGCAGATTGTTTTCACATCATTCTTGGTCTCTTTGCAGGTATCACCACATGTCTTGCAGTAGTGTTAAAGTCATGAGATTCCTTTTGAGTGAACTCCAGACTAACCCTGAGGTCATGGACTTCTCTCAGAAGCTCTTTTGTTTGAGGAGTCAACAAGACTTTCAACACAGGATTTGAAGTTTTTCTCCTGTTGTTCTAGAAGAGTTTTATAGAAGTCCTTTTGCTGCTCAAGCAATTCATGCACTAGAGCCATGGAGATAGTCTCCTCTGGATTGTTGTTGGAGCTTCCTTTAGGTGGCATGGCAATATGAAGATCAGGTCCACTGAACCACTGAAGCCAGAATAAGGCCTACAAGGCCAAAGGCCTGGATGATCTGAGTCCCACAGAATTACACATCCAGAACTGGATTTCTGGCCCAGATTGATGATAAAGTTGGTGAAACCTCTGTTTGACTCTGTTTGTATGAATAAACCAAAGACAAATGAAGGATTCAAGAGATAGAAAGAGTCTAGTCAGTCTCACAGGAGCACAGCAGCATCCCTACATCCTGTTGAGCAGTGCTACTGAGATTTGGAGAAGTCCCCTTAAACCACAGGAAACAGGAGAGAGCCAGACAACTGAAACTGAAAATATGAAAATATGAAAATATGAAAATATTGGCCTATTTAGCACATAGTCGATTCAGCACAAATGTAAATTTGTTTTAGTAGAGCAAAATTGTAATGGTGATTTCCTCATGATAAATAAATGATATAGAGTTTAGGAAAATTCAGCTTCGTTTTCTTGTGAATTATTGAATAACTTTACTTTTTCAAGACTAAGAATACAAAAATAGTTTAAAAAACTTAAAAAAGAAAAAAACACTCTGTGGTGAATGTATAACAATTGAATTAGTATAATTAATTGAATGAATTCCCTCAAAGACCTCTCTTCTTCATGGATGCAATATTACAAAGGAGCCATTCTGCAGAAGGATTCTCTGAGCCAAAGTCTCTGGATAAGAAGTGTGAGTGATTCTGAGAAACAGACTCTTTTAAGGAAAAAGGAAGGAGCAGAGAAAGTGAAAGGCAAACTGTGAAGTGAAACCATTGCATCATGCTGTATGGCAGCTCTGTGTGCTGTTATTCTGTATAAAAAGAGAGAAATCCTCTGAGCTGAACCATCAGAGTCCAGACTGAAGGAAGACAGTGGAGTGTGAGTCAGCATCTGTCTACAGACACAACTATGAAGTCAGCTGTCATTGCCTTTCTCACCTGCCTGCTTGTCCTCTCTGTACAAGGTTAGTGCTCCGTGATCGTCTCGTCCTTTGTGATGTTTGTGTTTTAGAAATGCTCTGTAGCATAAAGTAGCATAAAAAGTGAATCTGAAGTCTGTTAAGTGACGTAAAAGATGATCAGCAGCTAATAAGGTCGTGTCTTTTCTTCCTGCAGGACAATCAGACAACACTTCTAGTAAATGCAGGTGTTTAAACGGTTTTGTCAGCCGGATCAACACAAAGCTCATCATGACAGTGCCAGTCATACACAAACCAAGTCCCTTCTGTCCACACACAGAGATTATGTAAGTTCATGAGCTGAATTAATCCACATTAATGGACATGTCATTCTTCTGCATTACTCAGCTTCTCTCTAACGCGCCTCTTTCTTCTCTCCCAGTGTCACAATAGCAGATAAGGAGAAGTGTGTGAATCCACAGTCACCAGCGGGAAAAATCCTTCTGAAAAACATGAGCAAGTAAGTTCAGCTTGACTTCACTAACTTCAGACAACAGAACAGTGTTCATGATCAGATGATACTAATAGTGTGATGTCATATGTTGATTCAGGGACAGGAAGAACGGAGCTGTGAGCACGACGACGACTTCCAGTCAAACTAATACACAGAGTTCAACGAGTCTCCACACAGCATCCACAGTGTAGAGCTGCTCTAATACTTTTATCATGTAAATACAATAAGTGCTATTTAGTTTCTGTTCTCTTACCTTAAATTCTCATTGTGTGTATATAGTAAATACATCATTTGTATATATTTTTAAATACTTTTTTGGTACCAAAAATAAAACTCCTGATTGAACTTCTTGTGTTGTGTGTTTTGTTACACAAAGTGAACCTGTGCTTACCTTCACCTCTCAACAGAATGTGTTCACACTGAGATTACAGATAACTAAGAGACAGTAGATACAGTAACACTCAAAGCTTTGGACTCATTCAAGGCTTTTTCTGGATTTTTTTACTATTTTCTACATAGAACAATACTGAAGACATCAAAACTATGAAATAACACATATTGGCAATGATGTCCAGGATTTGTCATGAAATGCAGAGCAGATGGACCCAAACGTGGGACACAGCAGGCACAAGGACCTGAAGAAAACATTTATTAACCAACACAGGAAGTGCAGGCAGACAACTAAACCAAACTAATGATCCAACAAGCCTGAACTGAAAATCAGGACTTAAATACAAACTAAACCAATCAGACAACAAGGAACAGGTGGCAGGACACAGGGGCAGGCTGGGAGCTGATAGGCTGGGAGGACACTGGGAGCAGGGCGGAGCTATCGAGACTGATACAGGGCAGGTGTGAAGGTAACAGCAGGATGGGGAAAAACACTGAAAGCAGGGCAGAGCTAACGAGCTGGATGCAGGGCAGGCGTGGAGGGAAAAACACCAGGAAGACACAGGGAACAGATTAACTAGTAAAGGCAACTAAAATAATAAGACACCAAACCATAAGACACAAACAAGCTCAACTCACAAGTTCACATATTCCAATATTAGATTTCTGTCCATCTACACAAAGTAAATAACAGAACATCATAAGAAATGATTCAGCACACTGACCAGCAGAGCTTAACCAAATATACGTGAAAATACAGAAGTACAGAAGTAACACTTCTCCCACTCAGGCCAGTATTCACCAAACAGAGAAAAGGTCTGAGAGCATCTGGTGGACAATGACAACCAAGGAATATAGAGTCAAACTCTCTGGAGTCTCAAGAGTCAGTGACAGAACCATGACATGATTTCCTTCTCAGTGGGAGGATTAAAGCTCTGGACAGAAGGATAGCAACCTTTCAGGAACTCAGATGGAGACCCAGCAATAGGACCTATCCTTTCTGACAGAACTGTACCCATATTGACAAAATAATTATTGAAAGCAGATGAAATATGGGATGGTTCTGTGTATACTCTATTTTCATCAACAAACTGGGACGAAAGAGTGGCTGAAACCTTTTTAGGAGCTGATTAATGACTCCCCGTGTAGTCTTCATGTTATTTGAGGCTTCATTAAACTTGTTGGTGAAGTATTTTTTCTTTGCAATTCTAATTCAACTGTTGTATTTGTTTCTATACTTCTTATAATTGGCAATATTCACAGGGGATGGATTTCTGATCAATTTCTTATACAACCTATTCTTAGTGCAGCCTTGTGGAGACCTGGAGTAAACCAGGGTTTTCTGAATGTGTGACTTTTTGTATGCATACTGACCAGAGAAAACACCTGTTAAAAGAAACTACTGATGACTGATAGGCTAGTTCGCCATCATCACGAGTATATACGTTATCCCGTGGAACATCACCAATCAGCTCCTCAAATCTGTCTTTTATTGATCACTCTAACCCTTAAAGGTTTCTCTGTCTGTTTAACTTAGGTGGTTGAAATGAAATGAAATATTGGGAAATGATCAGATATATCAGAGTAAAGGACACAACACATTACTAAGCCATTTGGTAAATATATTATCAATAAGGGTTGCAGATGAAGACGTTAACCTAGTTGGTTTAGTGACTAAGGGGTGAAGGAAACTGGCATACAGTGTATTCAGAAAGTCTGCAGTGAGTGAATGAAACTCACTGTTAAACAGATTGATGTTAAAGTCACATAGAAGGAAACATACTTTACCTTCACGGTTACTTTAGTCCAAGACACAAGCAAGACTAGAATTAAGGTTTTTAATGTCTGGAGGCTTGTAAAAGCAACCTATGATAACACTTTTACCATCAGAGGTCTCACAGGAGGATATTTCAAGGAACAGCGATTCAACATCATTTGACTCAGAATTGAGAGAGAGATCATCTCTATGCTAGTATTGAAATTCACTGTGTAAATATATAGATACACCTCCACCAGTTCCTGCCATCCTACATTGATGCAGAGCAGCATAATTAGGGATGCCAGTTTTGCTTTGGTCCATCTGTAGCTTCTCCGACAGCAGCTTCTTCACTTTGTCCTCAGAATCAGACCATTTTTCACTGACTGATTCATTAATGCCATCAATGAAAATACTGTTTCATCAAACCGACCTTCTATATAATGAGTTTAATCACCGAGTGAGACTTTTGCAGATTGTTTTCACATCATTCTTGGTCTCTTTGCAGGTATCACCACATGTCTTGCAGTAGTGTTAAAGTCATGAGATTCCTTTTGAGTGAACTCCAGACTAACCCTGAGGTCATGGACTTCTCTCAGAAGCTCTTTTGTTTGAGGAGTCAACAAGACTTTCAACACAGGATTTGAAGTTTTTCTCCTGTTGTTCTAGAAGAGTTTTATAGAAGTCCTTTTGCTGCTCAAGCAATTCATGCACTAGAGCCATGGAGATAGTCTCCTCTGGATTGTTGTTGGAGCTTCCTTTAGGTGGCATGGCAATATGAAGATCAGGTCCACTGAACCACTGAAGCCAGAATAAGGCCTACAAGGCCAAAGGCCTGGATGATCTGAGTCCCACAGAATTACACATCCAGAACTGGATTTCTGGCCCAGATTGATGATAAAGTTGGTGAAACCTCTGTTTGACTCTGTTTGTATGAATAAACCAAAGACAAATGAAGGATTCAAGAGATAGAAAGAGTCTAGTCAGTCTCACAGGAGCACAGCAGCATCCCTACATCCTGTTGAGCAGTGCTACTGAGATTTGGAGAAGTCCCCTTAAACCACAGGAAACAGGAGAGAGCCAGACAACTGAAACTGAAAATATGAAAATATGAAAATATGAAAATATTGGCCTATTTAGCACATAGTCGATTCAGCACAAATGTAAATTTGTTTTAGTAGAGCAAAATTGTAATGGTGATTTCCTCATGATAAATAAATGATATAGAGTTTAGGAAAATTCAGCTTCGTTTTCTTGTGAATTATTGAATAACTTTACTTTTTCAAGACTAAGAATACAAAAATAGTTTAAAAAACTTAAAAAAGAAAAAAACACTCTGTGGTGAATGTATAACAATTGAATTAGTATAATTAATTGAATGAATTCCCTCAAAGACCTCTCTTCTTCATGGATGCAATATTACAAAGGAGCCATTCTGCAGAAGGATTCTCTGAGCCAAAGTCTCTGGATAAGAAGTGTGAGTGATTCTGAGAAACAGACTCTTTTAAGGAAAAAGGAAGGAGCAGAGAAAGTGAAAGGCAAACTGTGAAGTGAAACCATTGCATCATGCTGTATGGCAGCTCTGTGTGCTGTTATTCTGTATAAAAAGAGAGAAATCCTCTGAGCTGAACCATCAGAGTCCAGACTGAAGGAAGACAGTGGAGTGTGAGTCAGCATCTGTCTACAGACACAACTATGAAGTCAGCTGTCATTGCCTTTCTCACCTGCCTGCTTGTCCTCTCTGTACAAGGTTAGTGCTCCGTGATCGTCTCGTCCTTTGTGATGTTTGTGTTTTAGAAATGCTCTGTAGCATAAAGTAGCATAAAAAGTGAATCTGAAGTCTGTTAAGTGACGTAAAAGATGATCAGCAGCTAATAAGGTCGTGTCTTTTCTTCCTGCAGGACAATCAAACAACACTTCTAGTAAATGCAGGTGTTTAAACGGTTTTGTCAGCCGGATCAACACAAAACTCATCATGACAGTGCCAGTCATACACAAACCAAGTCCCTTCTGTCCACACACAGAGATTATGTAAGTTCATGAGCTGAATTAATCCACATTAATGGACATGTCATTCTTCTGCATTACTCAGCTTCTCTCTAACGCGCCTCTTTCTTCTCTCCCAGTGTCACAATAGCAGATAAGGAGAAGTGTGTGAATCCACAGTCACCAGTGGGAAAAATCCTTCTGAAAAACATGAGCAAGTAAGTTCAGCTTGACTTCACTAACTTCAGACAACAGAACAGTGTTCATGATCAGATGATACTAATAGTGTGATGTCATATGTTGATTCAGGGACAGGAAGAACGGAGCTGTGAGCACGACGACGACTTCCAGTCAAACTAATACACAGAGTTCAACGAGTCTCCACACAGCATCCACAGTGTAGAGCTGCTCTAATACTTTTATCATGTAAATACAATAAGTGCTATTTAGTTTCTGTTCTCTTACCTTAAATTCTCATTGTGTGTATATAGTAAATACATCATTTGTATATATTTTTAAATACTTTTTTGGTACCAAAAATAAAACTCCTGATTGAACTTCTTGTGTTGTGTGTTTTGTTACACAAAGTGAACCTGTGCTTACCTTCACCTCTCAACAGAATGTGTTCACACTGAGATTACAGATAACTAAGAGACAGTAGATACAGTAACACTCAAAGCTTTGGACTCATTCAAGGCTTTTTCTGGATTTTTTACTATTTTCTACATAGAACAATACTGAAGACATCAAAACTATGAAATAACACATATTGAATTATGCAGTAAAGAAAAAAAGTGTTATCTTTCATATTTTAGGTTCCTCAAAGTAGCCACTGTTTGCCTTCATGACAGCTTTGCACACTCCAGGCAATATGTTAACCAGCTTCATGAGGTCGTCACCTGGAATGGTTTTCAGTTAACAGGTGAGAGGTGCACAACGTACAGGAAAACTCTAACTTCTCTAAACACTCGATATATTTAGAAGTCCAGACTGGAGTAACTCAAACACTCAAACTTTCCAGCACTACAATGGAAAAGGGGAAATGATAATTAATGATTCTGAATCTCCAGATTTATATGGAACAGTAAAAAACTGCAAACAAAATACTGCACATTACAAGTGGCCAAAGATAAGGGTGGTATGGCACTCCCAAATTTAAAAGATTATTATCATGCGGCACAACTGGGACCAGTAACCAAGTGGTGTGACATAGACTATTAAAACTATTAGAAGGCATTACAAGATTCAATAGACCCAATAAATTCCCACACACTGAATACTTGGTTTAAACTAAATAAACAGTACAAATCAGAAAGGAAAGTGAGACTGTTGTGCTGGTTTGCTTATGATGACAGATTTAAACCAAGTTTAAGTGACCAAAACCTCAGAAACTGGGAGAGAAAGGGGATCACAGCAATGTGCACAATAACCAAGAATGGAGATATAATAAAGTTTCAGGAGCTGAAAGAGAGATATGGGTTAGAAAATGAGGACTTCTTTAGATATTTACAGTTGAAGGATTATTTTATAAAGGAAATACAAAGACCAAAAACCTTAAATGGAGTACTTGATGTAATGATACAGACATACAGTGGGACAAGATTTAAGGAAATCTCAGTGCTAAACCAAAATCTAAGAGACTGTAAAGCTTCCTGTACTATGTACATCAAGTCTAAATGGGAGAAGGAACTAAACATTGAAATTAAAACGGACAAATGGCTCAGCATGTGTGAAACACAACACACCACCACAAATTCAAGAATATGGAGGGAGTTTGGATGGAAACATTTAAAATAAAGAGTAAACAAACTGGTTCACAACAATCATGTTGGTGGATGTGTGGGAACAGAGAGGCAAAACACACACACATTTTTTGGGAATGCCACAAATGATGTTCATTTTTCAGAAAATGTGCATTAAAATGAAAGACATTCTGGGATGTTTATTACCTATACCTAATACCTGGCTATAACGTTACTGACCTGGTCAACAAGTCTCTCCAGTGCACTGCAGAGGAAATGAAAATAGAAAATAAACACAGTGAGTGGCAGCTGATGTGCACACCTCTTGTTAATATTGATATGAGTTCAGGTTCATCCCACACAATGAGCCCTGCATGTTTCTTAATTAGCTAATGTGACTAACGATACAGAAGACACAACACAGTAACGTGGTTTAGCAGACAGCGGTCTAACACGCTGCTGTTAAAGGATCAGTTAGTGAGATGAATTATTGATTCTATGTAGTTCACGTATCAACTAAAGTTACTGTAGTCGACTGCTGTTTCCTGACTCGTTGTACTACACCTTCTTTAATTATTAGCAGTGTCTACAGAGTTTGTAACTGCTGATATCCATAAATCTGAAATTGGAAGTTTACTGTAAGACTATCTCACGTGAAAAAACTCACTACCTCAGCAGTCAGTCAGTATTAATGCATTTACATGCAAGCAGGTCCAAAGACAGCATGTTTTCTGACAGCCTGTGCAGCTGTTAGAGGCTGTGACATCAGTATCACATGATGCAATGAACAGACACAGATGGGACTCACACAGTCAGTCCACACGTGTGTCCATCTGTGCGACACCCCTACATCCTGTTGAGCAATGCTACTGTGATTTGGTGAATTTTACTTAAACCACAGGAAAGAGGAAAGAACCAGACAACTGAAATGGAAAATGTTGACCCCACTTTGCACTTGCACATAGCCGACTCAGCACATGTAAATTTGTTTTCATTTATTTGGTCAAGCAGAGCCCCCCCTTCCTGCCCCCAGCCCACATACGAAGCGATAAATGACTTTGTAATTAATAAAGCACTTTAATAAAAACAGGAACTGAGGAAACACCATCACAAATCTCATCAATTTGCAACAAGGAAACACCAGAAGCAGGATTAGAAATAGATAAAAACTCAAAGTAGCAAAATAAGGTAATAATAGAAAAGTGAGCTATGAAAATAAAAACGAATAAAAACGGTTTTTGTTCTGACTTTAATTATAATTAAAAGGCCTCTAACAGAACACCAGAGGGTTCATAGGCTGAAAGGAAATCTGATAAATAGGTAGGACCAACACCATGAAGAGCTTTATAAACCAATAAAAGGATCTTAAAATCAATTCTGAGGTAAACAGGTAGCCAGTGCAGAGACTTAAAAACTGCTGTAATGTCTCTCTTTCTGGTTCTAGTCGACACACGTGCAGCTGAGTTTTGAACTAATTGGAATTGAGCTTTATTCTTTGTAGGGAGACCAGAAAGCAGAGCATTACAATAGTCAATCCTGAAGGTAATAAAAGTGTGCATCAGTGTCTCTGAGTTGGCTTTAGAGAGAAACGGTCACATTCAGGCAATCAACCCAGTCTCAATAACACGGGTTTACACTTTAAAAATACGTGCAATGTGTATACTGCATTAAATCAAGTAGTACTGATACAGAAAGTTTATTCATATCCATATTGGACCTGAAGTCGTTTACAACCTTAAGCAGTGCTGTCTCAGTACTGTGGTTGGTCCCAAAACCAGGTTGGTATTTTTCAAAAATATTGTGGGAGTTCATAAAATCATTTTTTAAAACATTTTTCTAAGGGGTCACAATTAAGCCAGAAAAGGTTGGGAACCTGCGGTGCTCAGCTGTTCAGCCAAATTGAGAGTCTCATGCTGTGCAGTCAGCACTATCTTGGAATGACAAGACTACTGTATGCAAGTTTAACGATTGAATAATTGAATAATTAATTGAATGAATTCCCTCAAAGACCTCTCTTCTTCATGGATGCAATATTACAAAGGAGCCATTCTGCAGAAGGATTCTCTGAGCCAAAGTCTCTGGATAAGAAGTGTGAGTGATTCTGAGAAACAGACTCTTTTAAGGAAAAAGGAAGGAGCAGAGAAAGTGAAAGGCAAACTGTGAAGTGAAACCATTGCATCATGCTGTATGGCAGCTCTGTGTGCTGTTATTCTGTATAAAAAGAGAGAAATCCTCTGAGCTGAACCATCAGAGTCCAGACTGAAGGAAGACAGTGGAGTGTGAGTCAGCATCTGTCTACAGACACAACTATGAAGTCAGCTGTCATTGCCTTTCTCACCTGCCTGCTTGTCCTCTCTGTACAAGGTTAGTGCTCCGTGATCGTCTCGTCCTTTGTGATGTTTGTGTTTTAGAAATGCTCTGTAGCATAAAGTAGCATAAAAAGTGAATCTGAAGTCTGTTAAGTGACGTAAAAGATGATCAGCAGCTAATAAGGTCGTGTCTTTTCTTCCTGCAGGACAATCAAACAACACTTCTAGTAAATGCAGGTGTTTAAACGGTTTTGTCAGCCGGATCAACACAAAGCTCATCATGACAGTGCCAGTCATACACAAACCAAGTCCCTTCTGTCCACACACAGAGATTATGTAAGTTCATGAGCTGAATTAATCCACATTAATGGACATGTCATTCTTCTGCATTACTCAGCTTCTCTCTAACGCGCCTCTTTCTTCTCTCCCAGTGTCACAATAGCAGATAAGGAGAAGTGTGTGAATCCACAGTCACCAGCGGGAAAAATCCTTCTGAAAAACATGAGCAAGTAAGTTCAGCTTGACTTCACTAACTTCAGACAACAGAACAGTGTTCATGATCAGATGATACTAATAGTGTGATGTCATATGTTGATTCAGGGACAGGAAGAACGGAGCTGTGAGCACGACGACGACTTCCAGTCAAACTAATACACAGAGTTCAACGAGTCTCCACACAGCATCCACAGTGTAGAGCTGCTCTAATACTTTTATCATGTAAATACAATAAGTGCTATTTAGTTTCTGTTCTCTTACCTTAAATTCTCATTGTGTGTATATAGTAAATACATCATTTGTATATATTTTTAAATACTTTTTTGGTACCAAAAATAAAACTCCTGATTGAACTTCTTGTGTTGTGTGTTTTGTTACACAAAGTGAACCTGTGCTTACCTTCACCTCTCAACAGAATGTGTTCACACTGAGATTACAGATAACTAAGAGACAGTAGATACAGTAACACTCAAAGCTTTGGACTCATTCAAGGCTTTTTCTGGATTTTTTTACTATTTTCTACATAGAACAATACTGAAGACATCAAAACTATGAAATAACACATATTGGCAATGATGTCCAGGATTTGTCATGAAATGCAGAGCAGATGGACCCAAACGTGGGACACAGCAGGCACAAGGACCTGAAGAAAACATTTATTAACCAACACAGGAAGTGCAGGCAGACAACTAAACCAAACTAATGATCCAACAAGCCTGAACTGAAAATCAGGACTTAAATACAAACTAAACCAATCAGACAACAAGGAACAGGTGGCAGGACACAGGGGCAGGCTGGGAGCTGATAGGCTGGGAGGACACTGGGAGCAGGGCGGAGCTATCGAGACTGATACAGGGCAGGTGTGAAGGTAACAGCAGGATGGGGAAAAACACTGAAAGCAGGGCAGAGCTAACGAGCTGGATGCAGGGCAGGCGTGGAGGGAAAAACACCAGGAAGACACAGGGAACAGATTAACTAGTAAAGGCAACTAAAATAATAAGACACCAAACCATAAGACACAAACAAGCTCAACTCACAAGTTCACATATTCCAATATTAGATTTCTGTCCATCTACACAAAGTAAATAACAGAACATCATAAGAAATGATTCAGCACACTGACCAGCAGAGCTTAACCAAATATACGTGAAAATACAGAAGTACAGAAGTAACACTTCTCCCACTCAGGCCAGTATTCACCAAACAGAGAAAAGGTCTGAGAGCATCTGGTGGACAATGACAACCAAGGAATATAGAGTCAAACTCTCTGGAGTCTCAAGAGTCAGTGACAGAACCATGACATGATTTCCTTCTCAGTGGGAGGATTAAAGCTCTGGACAGAAGGATAGCAACCTTTCAGGAACTCAGATGGAGACCCAGCAATAGGACCTATCCTTTCTGACAGAACTGTACCCATATTGACAAAATAATTATTGAAAGCAGATGAAATATGGGATGGTTCTGTGTATACTCTATTTTCATCAACAAACTGGGACGAAAGAGTGGCTGAAACCTTTTTAGGAGCTGATTAATGACTCCCCGTGTAGTCTTCATGTTATTTGAGGCTTCATTAAACTTGTTGGTGAAGTATTTTTTCTTTGCAATTCTAATTCAACTGTTGTATTTGTTTCTATACTTCTTATAATTGGCAATATTCACAGGGGATGGATTTCTGATCAATTTCTTATACAACCTATTCTTAGTGCAGCCTTGTGGAGACCTGGAGTAAACCAGGGTTTTCTGAATGTGTGACTTTTTGTATGCATACTGACCAGAGAAAACACCTGTTAAAAGAAACTACTGATGACTGATAGGCTAGTTCGCCATCATCACGAGTATATACGTTATCCCGTGGAACATCACCAATCAGCTCCTCAAATCTTTCTTTTATTGATCACTCTAACCCTTAAAGGTTTCTCTGTCTGTTTAACTTAGGTGGTTGAAATGAAATGAAATATTGGGAAATGATCAGATATATCAGAGTAAAGGACACAACACATTACTAAGCCATTTGGTAAATATATTATCAATAAGGGTTGCAGATGAAGACGTTAACCTAGTTGGTTTAGTGACTAAGGGGTGAAGGAAACTGGCATACAGTGTATTCAGAAAGTCTGCAGTGAGTGAATGAAACTCACTGTTAAACAGATTGATGTTAAAGTCACATAGAAGGAAACATACTTTACCTTCACGGTTACTTTAGTCCAAGACACAAGCAAGACTAGAATTAAGGTTTTTAATGTCTGGAGGCTTGTAAAAGCAACCTATGATAACACTTTTACCATCAGAGGTCTCACAGGAGGATATTTCAAGGAACAGCGATTCAACATCATTTGACTCAGAATTGAGAGAGAGATCATCTCTATGCTAGTATTGAAATTCACTGTGTAAATATATAGATACACCTCCACCAGTTCTTGCCATCCTACATTGATGCAGAGCAGCATAATTAGGGATGCCAGTTTTGCTTTGGTCCATCTGTAGCTTCTCCGACAGCAGCTTCTTCACTTTGTCCTCAGAATCAGACCATTTTTCACTGACTGATTCATTAATGCCATCAATGAAAATACTGTTTCATCAAACCGACCTTCTATATAATGAGTTTAATCACCGAGTGAGACTTTTGCAGATTGTTTTCACATCATTCTTGGTCTCTTTGCAGGTATCACCACATGTCTTGCAGTAGTGTTAAAGTCATGAGATTCCTTTTGAGTGAACTCCAGACTAACCCTGAGGTCATGGACTTCTCTCAGAAGCTCTTTTGTTTGAGGAGTCAACAAGACTTTCAACACAGGATTTGAAGTTTTTCTCCTGTTGTTCTAGAAGAGTTTTATAGAAGTCCTTTTGCTGCTCAAGCAATTCATGCACTAGAGCCATGGAGATAGTCTCCTCTGGATTGTTGTTGGAGCTTCCTTTAGGTGGCATGGCAATATGAAGATCAGGTCCACTGAACCACTGAAGCCAGAATAAGGCCTACAAGGCCAAAGGCCTGGATGATCTGAGTCCCACAGAATTACACATCCAGAACTGGATTTCTGGCCCAGATTGATGATACAGTTGGTGAAACCTCTGTTTGACTCTGTTTGTATGAATAAACCAAAGACAAATGAAGGATTCAAGAGATAGAAAGAGTCTAGTCAGTCTCACAGGAGCACAGCAGCATCCCTACATCCTGTTGAGCAGTGCTACTGAGATTTGGAGAAGTCCCCTTAAACCACAGGAAACAGGAGAGAGCCAGACAACTGAAACTGAAAATATGAAAATATGAAAATATGAAAATATTGGCCTATTTAGCACATAGTCGATTCAGCACAAATGTAAATTTGTTTTAGTAGAGCAAAATTGTAATGGTGATTTCCTCATGATAAATAAATGATATAGAGTTTAGGAAAATTCAGCTTCGTTTTCTTGTGAATTATTGAATAACTTTACTTTTTCAAGACTAAGAATACAAAAATAGTTTAAAAAACTTAAAAAAGAAAAAAACACTCTGTGGTGAATGTATAACAATTGAATTAGTATAATTAATTGAATGAATTCCCTCAAAGACCTCTCTTCTTCATGGATGCAATATTACAAAGGAGCCATTCTGCAGAAGGATTCTCTGAGCCAAAGTCTCTGGATAAGAAGTGTGAGTGATTCTGAGAAACAGACTCTTTTAAGGAAAAAGGAAGGAGCAGAGAAAGTGAAAGGCAAACTGTGAAGTGAAACCATTGCATCATGCTGTATGGCAGCTCTGTGTGCTGTTATTCTGTATAAAAAGAGAGAAATCCTCTGAGCTGAACCATCAGAGTCCAGACTGAAGGAAGACAGTGGAGTGTGAGTCAGCATCTGTCTACAGACACAACTATGAAGTCAGCTGTCATTGCCTTTCTCACCTGCCTGCTTGTCCTCTCTGTACAAGGTTAGTGCTCCGTGATCGTCTCGTCCTTTGTGATGTTTGTGTTTTAGAAATGCTCTGTAGCATAAAGTAGCATAAAAAGTGAATCTGAAGTCTGTTAAGTGACGTAAAAGATGATCAGCAGCTAATAAGGTCGTGTCTTTTCTTCCTGCAGGACAATCAGACAACACTTCTAGTAAATGCAGGTGTTTAAACGGTTTTGTCAGCCGGATCAACACAAAGCTCATCATGACAGTGCCAGTCATACACAAACCAAGTCCCTTCTGTCCACACACAGAGATTATGTAAGTTCATGAGCTGAATTAATCCACATTAATGGACATGTCATTCTTCTGCATTACTCAGCTTCTCTCTAACGCGCCTCTTTCTTCTCTCCCAGTGTCACAATAGCAGATAAGGAGAAGTGTGTGAATCCACAGTCACCAGCGGGAAAAATCCTTCTGAAAAACATGAGCAAGTAAGTTCAGCTTGACTTCACTAACTTCAGACAACAGAACAGTGTTCATGATCAGATGATACTAATAGTGTGATGTCATATGTTGATTCAGGGACAGGAAGAACGGAGCTGTGAGCACGACGACGACTTCCAGTCAAACTAATACACAGAGTTCAACGAGTCTCCACACAGCATCCACAGTGTAGAGCTGCTCTAATACTTTTATCATGTAAATACAATAAGTGCTATTTAGTTTCTGTTCTCTTAACTTAAATTCTCATTGTGTGTATATAGTAAATACATCATTTGTATATATTTTTAAATACTTTTTTGGTACCAAAAATAAAACTCCTGATTGAACTTCTTGTGTTGTGTGTTTTGTTACACAAAGTGAACCTGTGCTTACCTTCACCTCTCAACAGAATGTGTTCACACTGAGATTACAGATAACTAAGAGACAGTAGATACAGTAACACTCAAAGCTTTGGACTCATTCAAGGCTTTTTCTGGATTTTTTACTATTTTCTACATAGTAGAACAATACTGAAGACATCAAAACTATGAAATAACACATATTGAATTATGCAGTAAACAAAAATGTGTTCAATAAATCAAAATGTGTTTCATATTTTAGATTTCTCATAGTAGCCACTGTTTTCCTTGATGACAGCTTGGTGCATAAAACTCTGTAGATTCATGACTAAAACTGTTTTTATGCACAGAAATATGTAGACGTATTCTTTTCATCAGATTTATAAAGCTGTGCGTACACATGGTTCTGTTTTATAAATCTGAGTCATTGAGGAAATGGGTGCATGAGCCTCATGTCCATTCCCACAGTTAGTCATAAATGGATGAAAATGCCCTGAACCAGCTGTTTTC
Source organism: Scomberomorus guttatus (assembly GCA_038419695.1). NCBI lineage: Eukaryota > Metazoa > Chordata > Actinopteri > Scombriformes > Scombridae > Scomberomorus > Scomberomorus guttatus. The sequence continues at coordinate 33,494,923 of CM076450.1, forward strand.
ATATCCAGTTACCACCTGCTCCTCCAGTCTGTACAGCTGCCAATGAAACAAACAGGAAAGAACTTCAGTTTCAGACAGTAAAAATAAAGAAAAATCTTGAATCAGCAGGTGCGTCCAAACTTTTGACTGGTACTATTAGATCAGACCAGTTAAATGTGGTGTAATCACATCTGCACTCTATATGTTCTATACTGTACATGGCCAAAAGTATGTAGACACCTAAACATTTCACCCTTATGTGATAGTTGAACATGTCATGTAATGATCAGGCCAGGACCAGCCCACTCATACTGGTCAGACCAGCCCACTCATACTGGTCAGACCAGCCCACTCATACTGGTCAGTGCTCTGATTATCCCTGCCTGCTCTCCCTGCACAGTGGCGGGCAGCTTCAGCATGCTGAGGGTCTGGGCAGCCATGAGTCCACTCAGTAAGCGGTTGCAGGCAGGCATGTTTCACATGTGGCACAGATCAATGACATGTATTTCAAAGGTAGAAAATTGCCAGTATAACTTACAAATTAATACAGAATATACATACAACTCATGATAAATATTTGGGCAGTTTCTACTGAGGGAAAGTTCAGTTCAGTGGGCTCATGCTGCATTCATATCATAGTTATTGTAATGACAAGTTTACAACTTGTAAATAAAGTTCACATCAACATGCAAGTAGCAATTTCGACAAACATAATCCATTTTTTACAGCCTCCTTATCAAATGGATTAAGTGTAAGATCAGTGTGAGTGGCCTGCATGTATCTGAAGAAGCAGCTGCTCAGCTTCTTCAACCTTTGAGCGTGAAACCAACAAGGATCAAGGTTTGGTTTCATGCTCGAACAATTTGTTCCAAATATATTTATTTTACACACACTCAGAACTATTTGTAACAACTTATTCTTTATTTCATTTCCAGATGAGATTAAATTCAGTTTAATATAAAATGTAAACATCATTAGGGTTCATCACATTGACATATTTAAAATAATTTATAATCATGATTTAAGTTTTTACTGTGATTGATATCATATGCTATAA
>CM076450.1:33500958-33640958 GCA_038419695.1 Scomberomorus guttatus
CAAATGAATTTAGACTGGCTGTTTTTATCCAACACAGTGCAGTAAGACGTCTGGTTCACATCCATGTCGACGGCTCACAGACCGAAACACAACAAGACAACAAAGCAAACTGACTTCCTGCTTCTTCTTCTTCTTCTTTCTCCTTCTTCTTCTTCTTCTTGTTTTAATGGCGGTTGGCAAACCAGCTTATAGGTGCATTACCGCCACCAACCAGACTGGAGTGAGGAGCAGTAGATTAGCAGAAAAAACTAAATTCTCTCTATTATTCCTGTTGCTCTTAAGTAATTAATTAGAAGATTCCGTATTTTCATGATGCCAATGTTATTCCCTTCTTTCATCATCATACCTGTTGCAATCTATCAGTACATGTTTGACAGTTTCTGGTTTATTACATGTGTCCATAGTGTGGCCATAATGGAGTGTTTGATTTAAACCTACATGTCCTGTTCTCAGCCTCGTCCTGTATTCCACCCAAATACAGGACGGGAGATAGGGGGAGAGATAGGAGGAATCCAAACAAAGAATATCCAATTCCTTATAATGTAGCCTGAGTAGCACATGAAAACTTTCATACACAATATCCTGACTGCATGATGACTTTTTAATACTTGAAAGTGCTTTTGCTGCATTCAGGCACTTGTCATCTAATTTATGGCATTAGTGCCCCCTGTTTACACTGATTAGTATATCATCTGCTTCATATCGTTTAGAATAAATCGAGGCACTTCTGCTTCTGACCACTTTAAAAGTTTCATTTTGAATGTTTTTAACCAAAGCTGGTCACAATGAGGTACTACACCTGCACTATATATACCCAGTATATAAAGCAATAATACAGATAATACTGAATACTGTTTTTATAAGTCTTAGATGTATCAAAATCACACAATGTAATCCAACACAACAATCCTGCAATGCATTCTGCATTTAGGAATGTTTTGTCAAAATAAAATGAAAACTACACATTAGGATTACAGAGGAATAAATAGCTAAATAAAGAAAAACAGAAAGAATATATATTGTTGTATATTCTACCATAAGACAGCTTTTAACCCAATTCCCCAAATGCATTGTAAAGATACACACACCTGTCACAAAAACAACTAACAAAACTCATACAAGGAGAAACATTTAACATGATCACTTCATCTACTCTGCAGAGGATATTGCACCTTATTAACTAAAAAGTCCACACAATGAAAATATATTGTTTAGTCCCCCGTATTCTGATTGATACATCGATACAAAGCAAGAAGAAAAAATGAAAAAAATGTGCAGTAGTGCAGCTACAGTCACAAGTATTTGGGTGTTTCCATTGCACAGATAAAACTTTTTTGCAGCAGTCTAACCACAAAACAAAAGAAAGGTCAGCTGTTGGTGAGGAGGTGGAGCAGGTCGTCCACTAATCAAAAGATCGGCGGTTTGATCCCCAACTGTCAAAGTGTCCTTGGGCAACATACTGAACCCCAAATTGCTTCCGAAGGCTGTGCCATCGGTGTGTGAGTGTGTGTGTGAATGATTAAAAACTCCTCCTGATGAGCAGGTTGGCACCTTGCCTGGCAGCCTCTGCCATCAGCGTATGAATGTGTGTGTGAATGGGTGAATGTAGAATGTAGCGTAAAGGCGCTTTGAGTGGTCAGAAGACTAGAAAGGTGATATATAACTGCAGCCAATTTACAATCCTCAATCAATAATCTGGTGCAACAAGGTAAAACAGAGCGGAATATACTCATCTCCAAAATCATGCAACACCAGCACATTTAGAAATGTAAAAAAAAAAAGACCAGTGTGGTAATTTCAATAAAAATCACAAAGTGGAGAGAAAGTTAAGTTTCATAAGAAAACCTTTTCTGGGAGTTAAAGGAATAGTTTGACATTTTGGGAACTATGCCTATTGATTTCTATCCAATATACATTTGGAGTTTGGTAAGTGCTATGTAATATCAACGATGAATGTTTTCTGTATTTAGTTAGCGAGTGTGCTCCTGTATCCACTGGCAGAACCTGTGTGAGTATTTGGGGGGACTGACTGTGGAAAAGGCTCTGCCTGGGTAGCGGATGTTTTTCCACAGGTTCTCCAGTCTTTTCTTCCAACCATAAACAGTAAAAACGTCGATAATGCCAACAAAGTAGCGACAGTCTGGCCCGTCTATCACATGAATGCCATTTTTGCAGTTAGGCAGTAGCCTGCGATGATGCTCGTGGAATTCCTGCAGTTCTGAGTCAGTTTCTTTTGGAAGGCAGTTTATCTCCTGGAGGGGGATCCCTTCACCAGTGGCCCCCGCTGCTCCCTGTGGCTGGCCTGACCCACAGTCTGTAGTATCTAGTACCACCTGACCTGCAGTCTCCTCCAGTAATGGAATACTGGGGGCGTCTGACCCTGTGGGACTGTCTTGCAAGTCCACAGACCTGCAGGAAAGACAAAAAACCACAGAACACAATCAGATAACTCTTATTTTTGTCATAAAGGCTGGATTTTAATACACGTGTCCGGGATGTATAAGATGCAGGTATCAGATACTGGACCCCAGCCCCCGAAACTAAAGTTCTCTAATAGATGGATTGTATTACTTGGTTTGTACAGGTGATATAACAGATTCAATATGTGTTTGAATCCTTTGCTCCTGATTCCAGTCCTAAGCTCAGCTAATCACTTCCTAGCTCTAGCTCCACAGTTAGCAAACAGACATGAAAGTGTTATCTATCTTCTAATCTACCTCTCAGCAAGAAAGCAAATTAGAATTACATGAAAAATAAGACACTGTATTGCACAGAAACTGGTTTTGCACTTGTTAAAAAGATATAAAACCTACTTTGTAGCACGAATAACAAGGTTTGCCAAAGAGTGTTTCCCATCGAGCTCATCTTGGTGCAGAGGTTGGTGGGCCAGCAGGAGACTGTAGTCCAGCACATTAAGCTCTTGAAGGAACGCAGCGTCAGCTTTCATTTGATCAGCAAACCAGCGTTTCTCTTGACCTACAACAACCACACACACATTTCCATTTAGTGTCTTTACACGTGCTGAATAAACCTGACTCACGTTTGTTCTGCAGCTGAAACATTTAACTTGCATCAGCATCATTCATATGACTACAGTAATAAGTAGAGTAAGTGAGTGCAGGCGAGAGGACACTTACCTAATGCAATATTCTGCCCTTCAAAGTTATTGTCCTTCAGCACTTTAATTATGTGTTTCCCCCCCGTGTCAGGGTCAGTCCATCTACCCACCTCACAGCCTTTAATGTCAAATCTGTACAACAAAAACATCACAGCTGTCATACACCTATAAAACATATCAGAAACACAAACACACCGGGCAAAAACTATAGTTACTGTACCTAATGTTGATCCTCTCATCAGGGTAAAACACACTCTGCATCACAATGAAGTACTTCTGGAGAGCAGACAGACAACACTGCATTGTTACTGTGCAGATGTAGTGGATGTACAGTAATGACCTACCGGCTATTGGGTTCATTACAGTATATCCACAGTTATATACAGTTATATAAATTACAAATAAAATACCTTTATTTGATTCGGAATAACAATCCTGTGTACACCTGGAAAGTGGAAAGAAGGATGCATATTATTAAACCATGTGTGATTTTTTTTTTCTCTTACTACGTTTATTTAAAGGCCTTCAAGTTGTCACAGACATGTTGCTATTATTTTATCCTCAAGTATCACAATGTTTGACAGTTTACAAGTTATCAAGTTAGAGTAAATGTATCCACAACAAGTCATGGCTGAGACAAAAGGTGATGATGAAGGACAAGACGAGTCTGAAATCCAGTACAGGTTTCAGGTCCCACGGAGGCGAAGAGAGAGCAGCGCATGGTGCCAATCAACACAATAAAATACTCATCTGAAGCTAGAGGTACATCTCTATGCAGTTAGCGACAATAGCTAATCCAGGGGGCTAATTACTGTGATTACCTTCATTTGGACTGTTTTGCAGGAGTCCAAATTTCCTGAATTAGAACGACCCAAAATACTGGAACTTTCCTTAAACAGTAGATGATTTCATCTTGTGGTTGGGCTGAAAGATTAAACAAGCCGCCTACTGTAAGTTACTCTTACCTAGAAACCTCACCAGCAGTGAATGAGGATACTTCTCCAAGTGCTCCATGTATGCCTGCAGATTGGACAGCAGAAAGCTGACCTCTCGTCTGCTCTGGGTCTTTAGGAAGAACCTCTTATCATTCCTACAACCGAGAACACAGAAGTAAACGATCCTATCACCACACAAGAACGCCAATACTGGACACTTCTTCAAAGCCACAGAATATGTTCAATGATGTTCAAAGTTTTTTTTTGACATCCAATGCCAACATTAACTTTCTACACTAATTACACAAGCAACTAAAGTATGGTTAAGGTATGAGAAAGGTCATGGTTAATGTTAAATGCTGTCTTTGATGATCTACACTGTCTCCTCTACACACTCTGGGTAGGAGATTCAATTTTCATTTTTTAAAACTTATTGTAAAATGTTTTTAATAATATTTCTTATTTTTTGCTGCATGTAGGATGAGTAATTGTGTGGTGTTAATCAGTGGCTGACCACACACTACTTAAAAATGACACATATATGTTTATGTGTGTGTGCGTTCTAGTACTTGAAGAACCAGTTTCAGGTCTGACCTCTAGGTTAGGGTTAGGGTTTAGTTAGTTAATAGAAAGTCCTTGTATGTAACAGAGCATTCTGCTCACGTGACAAAGAAATCTGCCTTGCTCTTGGAGTTGCTGACAAACTGGAGGTAGCAGCCGCCTGAGCAGAGAGAGTTCATATATTCCTCCTCTGTGATGTCCAGTGAATGCCTCAGTTTAGCAAACACTGGTGCTGCGAACGTCTGCATCTCAAACCCCTGGAAGACAAGGATTAAATAAAAGGCTTGAAAATGTCATCGTGTTTGTCTACTATGTTTAACTTGGTAGGCAGGAACTCGAGACAACAGCAATATAAAAGTATTGATGGGGAATACATGATCATAACTGACATTGTCCAGGTCTGAAAACAAGATGGAGCTTTAAAAACTGCTGTTATTAAAAGAACTGAAAAATTTCAGGTGGAAATAAACACTTGCCTCATGGGTTTGAGTTTCCTCTGCCTTGAACTGCTCAGCTGTGAGTGTATCCTGTGTAAAAGGTTAAGTGCTGATGAGTGAATTTATGTCTAAAATGTGTAATGTTCATAACTCCACCAGCTGCCTGTAACTCTTCACCTGGCCTGGTGTGTCCATACTGGTCTGAATGGAAGCATGCATGCCTTCTTTTATCATAGACGTCAGATGGTAGAACTCGTGCTCCGGGTTGATCTCAAACACCCCGAGCATCCTCCATCGCTGTCTCAGATGCCACCAGCGTCTTCGCCTGGCGGCTCTGGAGGCGCCAGCTGCTTTCCTCTGTGCCATCTGTGACACCAGGAAGACACCAGTTTAACATGTTAAGGATGATATTCAGCTGTAGTCTACTGCATACAGAGACTATTCTAAAACACATGCGTGCCAAGAGGAAAAATGTTTCAAATTTTAAAAAGCATGGGCTGATAGACAAGTCACCATTATTACTGACTGAACCCACATATAACACTGTTATGGACTGTTATCACTTTAAGCACAAAATTCTGTCAAAGAGAACTTGTAGAACTGGAATATGTTGGAAATAGAGTCATCAAATTTCATTGAAAGTTCATAGAGCTGACGTGTACACCTCCCAAATCTGAGCTATATGTGGAACAGCCCAGTGCATCAAGCAAGGTGATTGGTTGATTCTGTCCGGAGATGCATTCAAAGTGGAGACGAAAACAAACATAAATGTTTGATATGCAACAGTCACATGAACATCTGAGCATAGTGTACAGTGCTTTATCAAACATGTGGTTCACTGTCATTAAGCTCTGTTTCTGTGCTTGTTCTATCTACTCAAAGCTGCGTCTCTTCTTCTCTGCTGTTTCTATCATCACAAAAAAAACTACATTTCTTGAATGAGTCAATTCTTCTCTCCAATCTGCTGGATATTGTACGGCTCTGCAAATACTTTAGAGTTCAATCAGAGTGAACTCTGCATGCATGTGTGTGTGTGTGTGTGTGTTTGTGTGTGTGTGTGTGTGTGTGTGGCAATTTCAAAACACAGACTGACTTGAGAATTGTGATTAATTCTAGATTAAAGCACAGAGTTGTTGCTTTTTATAGAATTTGATCTGCAAATACTTATAACAGCAAAGATTTGATGAGATCAATTATTTATATATTTCTGATCAATTTGGATCAAAGTTGAAATTGCTTATTTACAGATGAACAAGTTTAATCATAACAGGCAGACTGAACAGGTAACACTGGAGTCGGTTGTAGGAGGGTTTTTCCTCTTTTCTGTGTCTGTCTGTCTGCAGTTGTTCCTACAAATCCTCCAACTTAAACAACCAAATATATCGTTTGATCATGTGACTGCAGAACGACACATAGCAGCGTTTTCTAATCCGGCGCCTCTATCGACAGAAATCTGCAGGACATCATCTGTCTGTGCTTTCCAAAACTGTCACACATCACTGTTAAACACTGATGATGTTTTATGGTTTTATTGGTTAGGTTCAGGGTTTGTATTTTCTGTATTTTCTGGTCCCAGTTTGCTATTCTGTCTTCCCCAGTTTCAAATCTCATCTGTGTGGCTACAGGGTCACTGTAGTTAGCATTACAATTAATTATTTTCTGATTGAATCTCCTGCAATATTTCCTCTCAATTCAGCAGTCTGGATTAGCATCATGGACGTCAAGAAAAAGAGACATAAGGTCTTATTTCTTGGTAAATGTAACTATGTATGTAGTAAAAGGCTGAGTTAGCTCACTTGCTTTACATCTATCAGCAAATAACATTTGCCAGTAAGCACATGTTTGGTGAGTTAACTTATTATCTACTGTTGTATTACAAATTAGGAGTTTTATTCATTTTCATTTAGCTTTGTTGTTAATACAGACGTCAGAAACAGAAAGAAGGAGAGAAAGCTCAGACCAGGCAGAGAAAGCAGGAGGTGACCACGTAAGCATTTAAACTGTGAGCTGTAATGTTATCTTATAAAGCCACATTATGGTGGTTAGTGACAGTGTTCATACAGGCATCACAGTGTGTGTGAGTGTATTCCTGCCTCAAGTATTTATAAAACATTATTAATAGGTTTAATAAATCATAATAGGTTCTTGTAGTTAAATGTTTATAGAGTACACTCATAATGTACCATATATATATATATATATATATATATATATATATATATACATATATATATATATATATATATGCAGCATAAAAAGTATTGTGACTTTTTTGTTGATGTATTTCAGTATCATCGTTATTTGGGGAGGACCCTCAGACCTCCTGCCACAGTTTTATAAGAAAGTATAAGACAAGAAGAAATGAGTAGAACCACAAATCATAAATTAATTAGTGTTTTCCAATAAACTGATGGTGGGGTTATATAAATGTAAGAAAAACAGCAGTGAAAGCAGGCACACGATGGATAACAGAGACAAAAGACCTGCAGATTTCTGAGCTGGCTCAGAGCTTCATTAGGCTGAACAGCTAAATCATACACGACCATATTTTAAGGTAGCTCTTACCTGGAGGTTCCTGCTTCGATTATACAGCGAAACACAGTCTGAAATGAGCCTGTTCTTTGTGTATATAATGTTCCCTCCCATTCTAACCAGTACCGCATTCCAGACAGGTTAAGCAAGCTCTGCAGGGTGTGCCACATGCAAAAGAAAAGGTGTTTGGCATAGACGCTTCTTCACTGTATTACAGGAGGAAACCCTGAGGAGACAAAAAAGGTTCCTTCATCTTCCCCTTAAAAACCCCTTAAACCATGTAAATAATCCATTAAAATATCTTAATCTCCACCTCCATTAATTATCCCCTTAAAACCCCACTAAGTCAGCAGTACGTTAGCAGTAAATTAGCAGTACGTTAGCAGTAAGTTAGCAGTACGTTAGCAGTAAGTTAGCAGTAAGTTAGCAGTAAGTTAGCAGTACGTTAGCAGTAAGTTAGCAGTAAGTTAGCAGTACGTTAGCAGTAAGTTAGCAGTACGTTAGCAGTAAATTAGCAGTACGTTAGCAGTACGTTAGCAGTAAGTTAGCAGTACGTTAGCAGTAAGTTAGCAGTATAACTGTTAGCTGTGAACAGTGTGTGTTGCTGAAGTGAAGGGGGTTAGCCCTGAAGTTAGCGACAGCCTCGGCCCAGGCTCACCTGCCGGGCCTAACAACTTCTCTGGTGGAAACCCTGGAACATACAGAGAAATAAAACTTTCTTTACTTTTCACTTGATCCGGTCTTTGTTATTGTGTCTAACCAAGTCGCTGTCAAGGAGAAGTCTGGTTCTGAAACCTCTCGAGTTCAGTTATTGTCGAAATCAGCTAAATATTCAGACATGACTCAGAAAATCTCACAATAAAACTAAGCTACACTTCTGTACTAAAACACATCAAACTCCTCCCAGCACCCCTCTCTCCAACTCTCACTCATGTTTCTTCTGAACATTTCTTCTTCTTCTGCACATCTGTGCAGTGTTTCACTTTATTTTGAGCTTCTCGTCTATCAGAGCGTACATGCTTCAGTGATTCAATATCTGGAGATAATAAATAATCTTTGCTTCCAGCTAACTTTGAACATCAGAGTCAGACAATGTGAACAAAAAACACTTTATTTTCACAAACAACATTTATTAAAATGAAAAAATATATCAGAAACAACACAAACACACTTTTCTCAATCAAAGCTTCACACAGAAACATCTGGATGCTGCTTCAGTAGAAATCAGTCACAAAAATAAAAATATTTATAGGTTCAACTCAAACAGAACATTTACAAATTCACAAATTGTATGTCTAATATAAATATATATATCCTGTATATTTTTACTAAACTGTAATAAATCACATTGAGACATGTTCCTGTTCTTTCAGCCTCGTTTCTCTGTTTGGTCACAACATTCACACCTTCAACCATAAAACTCAACAACAAAAAACTCACAGCAGAGACCAAAGAGAAATCCAAATAAGTTGAATAAATCAGCCTGGACTTGTATCACCTGAGCGTTTTCTTAAATACCTGATCAAAGAGGAATATTTATAAAATATTAGATTATTAAATATATAACCGTTTGTGAATACAGGGTTTATAGTGAAGCACTTCAGTGTCTGAGCTGGTGTCACAATATTCAAATACTGAAATCTAATTTTGGAATGAGAAAAGTTAATTTTGAAAAGCAGAAATTTATTTGACAACAACTCAAACAATTAAAAGAAAAAGCAGGAATTCAATAAATAAATTATTTACTGTGATAATCGGTGTTTCAAACATGTATTTATCTTTCATTCAAATATTAGCTTAATGTAGGAAAAGAATTGAAATATTAGGAATGATGAAAACATGGTGTAGATTTGGGTCTGGATGGTAGGGACATGTCACTACCGATGTTTTTACCAACCTCAAGCAATCTTGCCATGTTTTCTGCAAAAAGTTGGTTGTTATAATACAAAGTGAAAGAGCAGGATAAGGAGGATACTCGACTTGATTATCTGGCCTCAACTCAAACTGTATTACACATCGTCGACTAGCTGCAGCCCGGCAGTCAGTGATGACTGCCGGGCTGCAGTGGTGACAGTGGTGAATCTAATTTTATAAACATGACAGTATTTAAAATGTTGTTTTTAAAGAAGAACCAAAGTGTAGCAGTGGTTCTGTAATCAATCCATTCATCTTCAATTATTAATTATCAGGAGAAACATTTATATAGTTCTGATATCGTAGTGAAAGAGCGAGCCAGTTCAAGAGTTGAATGAAAAATAATACAAGTAGAAACTTTTGAGATGATTTAAAGATATCAGTCAACAAACTGAAAGAAGCAAAGAGCTGCAGAACCTCAGGTGAGGTTTGAAGATGTCTGACAGCAGATTATTGATTTAACTGAGCAGCAAATCACCTACAAGTTATTATACATTCATTTTCTCATAGCATTTATTCTGCAAATAAATCATGTCAATTTTAAATATTAATTTTAGTCTCATATTTACTGTACACTAACACTGTACACTCTTGCCTTTAAATTAATTGTCCCCACAAAAGATTAAACCAAATTTATGCCCTTGGACAAAAATAAATAAAAAATACTGATAATATGTCAAAATGTTTAAGTCTGTCGTCAAAGTTTTCATGTTTTAATTCACCACAACTTATAACTTATTTTTTACTTCTCTAATGGCCTCCGACCTGCAGGGTACAGACGAAATGAGCTTTTAGCTTTATCTGGTAGAATAACTGCACTGATCAATAAACAATAAAATGAAGTAAACATTATGAGATAAGAAAAAATAAATTGACTTTGCATAAAATAATTGTGATTTTGTGTCATAATATTGATGTAAGAAGTCTAAATATTATGTAGAAGTTTTCCTTTAGTATTTCAGAATTCAGAACATTAAAATTTTTATCTGATTTGACACAGTATCTTATTATTTTTACTTGGTATTTTTATTTTTATTAATTAATTCAATGACTTAATTCATAACTTCTCATTGTTTTCTTTTCCTGGCAGAAATGTGTTCCAGTGACAGGGAAATTAAATTAATTTTAATTCATTTAATTCATTCATTCACTTTATCATTTAAGCTTGCTAAGTCAAATTTTTAAGTGATCTCATAATTTTTACTTAGAAACTTAAAATTCTGATTGTGTATCTCATACTTTTGACTCACTGTGAATATGTTTATTTTGTCTTCCACACACAGCATCTGGAACATTTCTCTGTACAGTTTTAAATTTCATTCACATTTAAGCTGAAAAACACTGATCTGAAACATAAAACTAATATTCACATCAAACGTCGCAGCGCTCAGAGTCAAAGTTAAGAACAAGCTAACGTTTTATAATGTTTTTGTGACCTTTATGATAGTTTTCTGCTGTTTTTTGTGTTTCCTGGTGCTGCTTTGAAAAGTGCTATAACATTTTATCTTTCATTCACTCACATGGTGACAGACTTTCAGCTCAACCTTCATCTTCATCCTCATCCTCCTCCTCACAGCAGGCAGGAGATGGAGACCTTTGTGGTGGAGAAGGGGACGGTGTCTGTTGTGGGACAAACAAGTTCATCCTGATCATCAGTGTATCATCACTGTACAACTTTTCACTCCCAACAGCACAAATAGTTTACCTTTAATGTGGTTTTTTAAATTGATTTTTGCTTAAAATTCAAATAAATTTTTGCTATTTTTTTTTTTTTTTGTTACATACCAGAAGAATAGGTATTTGAAAGGAAGACGAAATTTAAATTTTATTTACTTTTCTGCAGTGAGAGCGCCCTCTACATTAGTTTTCTCCATGGGGCACGAGTGCTTTGGTACCAACTGATGATGTCAGCACTGTAATTTGATTGGTGCAACATCTGTACAGAGTGCTGCAGTTACAGAACTGCATGTCTATGAGTTTTCTCTTATTATGGTTATTTTCCATCACCACACAAACATAAACCACAAATAAAGTGTTCCTGGAGTTTACTTTCCATATTCTAAGACAATTCGGCTCCCCTACAACGCTTACTTTTAGAAGTTCCAGATTTTAATAGTTAAAAGTAAGACAACGATTATTTTTTGTCAAACAGAAAACAACTTTTTGTCCTTAGTTTTTGTTCCTGAGTCTCACCTCTGTCCTTCAGCGTGCTGATGTACGCCTCCATGAACTCTTTCTCACCGCTGTCCTTCTTCACCTCCTCCTCCCTCTGCTCTCTCCACCTCCTCCTCTGGTTCTCTTTCTTCTTCTCCTCTTCTTTCTTCTTCTCTTTACTCGCATGGTTGTCGTACAGTCGAATAAACCTGCCGGGGAACAGTACAGAGAGACCACCTGAGCTTTGGGTCCAACTTAAATCCATATACGTCTCTGGTCTGTGATAAATTTGTTGACATAATGAGACCCGAGAACAGTCTGACAAAACTGATCTGAGAAAATCTGAAAACTTTTTGTCTCAATCAGTGAACAAACATTTAAACATTTTATGTGGAGTTCCACAAGGTTCTATTCAGGGTCCTTTAGAAGTCTGTGTCTGGTTTGGACAAAAAGAGGTAAAACTCAACAATATTTCACCAAAAAAAAAAAAATCAAAGATTAGAGAAAAAGTCCAAAAACTGAAAACAGATTTGTGTATCAGAACTTTGTTTTTTCTTCTTTCTTCTCCAATTACGTTTGGGAACCACTGGACTAAACTAGCTAACTGTATATAAAGTAGTTGAAACTAGCTCCACCTCCAGCAGCTACAACAGTAACATGCTGCTTACACACTGATGCTTCAGTATTAATAATCTAATGATGTCATATATAATAATATATCAGTCAGAGGGACCAAACCACTACTTTTACTGCAATACTTTAACTACATCAAGCTCATAATACTTATGTACTTTTACTGCAATACTTTAACTACATCAAGCTCATAATACTTATGTACTTTTACTGCAATACTTTAACTACATCAAGCTCATAAGTCCTGTCTACTTTTACCTGAGTAGGATTTTTAATGCAGGACTAAACACTTGTTCCCACTTTATTGACTTACAAACATCATTCTAACATGAATGGATGTTTTAATGTTGTGATACATCATTTTTGTCATAAACCTTCCCTTTAATAGTTTGTTTTTAGCTGTTTGTCGCTGATGCAGCGCTCAGTTTCTCAGACTCTGTAAGAGCTGCTGTGAGAGTGTAGTTTGCGTACTTGATTTTGGGATTGCTGCACAGTTTAGTCGGGATGCAGGTGAGCTCGTCGGCACTGACAACGATCATCTTGAGCGTGGAGATGTTGCCCAGAGAGTGAGGAAGATACGACAGGTTGTTCTTATGGACGAACAGAGTGACCAGCTGCTCCAACCTGACAGAGAGAAAATATTTTTAATTTATATGTACAATTTATTGATTTTCAGCATCTTGTAGAACTTGTAGTGTTCTAATATATCTGACATATCAATATCAGTGCTTCATCATTTTAATATTGACAGGTTACAGTAGTAGTAGGAGTTGTAGCAATACTCTTTGGCTGTTACAAGCAGTAACAGTAAAATGAGTAAGAATTATGCAGAATTGTTGGTTTTATAGTAAACAACAGAAAAACAATTTAAGACTAATGTACACAAGAAATAAACTTTGATAAAAATTGATAAGAGGGAAAAAAAATTATAATAATAAAATAAAAGATAAAATAATATGTATTTACATACCATAAAATAAGTTAATAAAATACGTAAATAATGTCTATAAATCATTCTTAAGCAAAAGCCAATTAAAGAGGCTTTAAACCTGCAGTGTGGAACTTTTACACATACATGTGTATAAAAACGAGTTCACACAATGCTAATTAAGATGATCACTGCCAGATAAATCTCTGTATTTCACAGTTTTTAATCTGGTTTCAGGTTTGACATTCCCACGCTGGCCGGATTAATACATGGATGCAGACTTTCATCGGCCAAGCCAGCTAACTTTCGGTTGGCCCTATGCTAACTTGAATGGGGATAAAATAATTGAATTGTGCGGCTGTTTTAGACTTTCCATAGTAATTATTCTCACTGCCAGAAGGGGGAGACAAAAGTCCTGCACTGTAGCTTTAAGTTTACGCTTAAAGATATCAACACTTCGGCTCATTTTCAATCAATAATTAAGGGCTAACAGAGTAACCATGGCTTATATTAATACTCATTTAGTCAATGTTGCGATACAGACTAATACAAAAGTGGGCTGCTTCATATGTGGTTGACTCAAAGTATTGTTGCTTTTTAAATAAATGTCATCAGCAACACCATTTCAGTTTGACTTTCACCTATTTGGGTTTGTGAGGCACAAATCTGTTCTGGTCAGAAAGGCTTAAGCTGTGGAAATGAAACTGTTAGAATTCAAAGAGAATTATTTATCTGTTGTATTCATCTGGTTATTAGACTTAATTTCAGCACCACACTCTGCTCATATAGTCTGGTGCAGAATGAGGCACAGTAGCTGCCGTTTATTGGGTTCATATTTCTGAGTCATCCAAGGTTTTATTACGCTGCTTCTCTAATCAGTTACCCATCAATGCAGCAGATCAAACTGATTGGAATCAGATTACAGGTAGAGATGATGTCATCAGTTACCTGTCCATGTCTTGCGGCAGGTCGGTCAGACTGTTGTTGCTCAGGTCCAGCAGCTGCAGGCTGCTCATCCTCAGAGCGCAGATGGGGATCGACACAAACCTGTTTTCCGCTATGTCCAGGTGAACCAGCTGCTTCAGCTCGCTCAGCTGCAGACAAACGGTACAGTATGACATCATCAGCACGGTGACATCATGACAGCAAAACCAAAACTGACCCCTGCTCTCACAGAATAAACACTGATGAACAAAATGAAGCACATTAGCCAGGTTTAATTATCTAAAACACTTCTACAAATGAGGAGTCAGTTGACAAAAACTTCAGTTAATCATTCAGTGTCAGGTGACTAAACTAGTTTCTGTTTAGTTTTTATTCATTCATCGTCTCACCTCAAACGGCAGCTCCGACAGGTTGTGGTTTCCTGCGAGCTGGAGTCTCTCCAGGTTTTCACAGTTTCCAAGTTCTGGAGGAACTCTGGACAGACGGTTGTAGCTGACATTCAGATCCCTCAGCCCGGTCAGTTTACCTGCAGGCAGAGGAGACTGTTGTTTGCTTGTTCTTGAACAAAAACACACTAATTTAAGTATGCAGGGAATAGAGTGGCACATGCTCTGATTGACGAAACAATGGCAAACTGAAAAAGTAAGTGAAATATGTCAGAGGGAATTAAGAGAAACTGAACTCGACCAGTTTAAACTCATCAGGTTGAGGCTGAGAATCAAATCTGTTTAATCCTCACCAATCTCAGGCGGCAGCTCTGTGATGGCGTTTTTGGGGATCTCGAGCACGGTGAGCTGGGTGAACAGAGCTATGTAGTCAGGCAGCTGGCGGATCTTTGTCCCTGTGACGTGCCACTCCTTCAGGTAGGTCATCCACTGCAGCTCCCTGGGGAACTCCTGCAAGAATATTCACTTATTACTTTCTTACAGATGAACATTGTGTAACTCTCTCCTAAACAGGCAGTAAACCTAGAGCAGCAATCATTTTTATCTTTAATTAATCTTCAACCCTGTCCTGTCTGAGGAGAGGTATATGTAGAAAGAGCTGTTAGCTGTTAGCTGTTAGCTGTTAGCGGAACCTGTTAGCTTACCCTCCATTGTTCTCCATCCAGCTGGAAGATCAGCTTCTTCTGATCTGGATCCTTCCGATCCTGCTGGTTTTCCTGATCTGGATGCTCTGCCTCTGACAGATTAACAACAACATAAACAAATACAATACATCATCAGTAAATATAGATACACAACAACACATCATCAGCAAATACAGATACCCAACAACACATCATCAGCATATACAGCAGTATTTACCTGTGTATGGCTTTATGTTCGTCAGTGTAGATCTCTCCAGGTAATTATGCAGCAGATTCAGTTCATTGTTTTTAAGTGTCTTACAGTAGATACGATACTGCCACTGCTGCTCGATCCTATAGACAGACAGGCAGACAGACAGGCAGACAGACAGGCAGACAGACAGGCAGACAGACAGGCAGACAGACATGTTAATTGTGTATTTTCAGCATCACACTGATGTTATATCAGATTTCAGCTCCAGTTGACTGGATGTTCATTATCCAAACTTGTGACCTTTCAGCTCCCTGCAGACCAGATGCTGACCTGCCATCACTGTTCTACCACAACACTGATGTTGGGATATAAATAGCCGTCTGTGTTCATATTACTAAAATCAGCCCTGACTCACAGTTTATAACTAACAACACTCAGCTGTGTGTGAGGTTAAATAAGTTTAGTTTTATTATACCACAGTCTCAGAGCTGGTGCACTGCTGACCAGCTGAGAGGAACTCTAACCAACTGTAAAACTAATATTTTAGCCGCCATCTAATCATGTTTGTGTTTTTCTTCTTGTTCCTTCAGTTGGATGTTGTTTTTATTCACTGTGCAGAATGATGAATGTGCAGAGTTTGTTTTGAAAGTTTCTCTGAGATCACCTTAAATCTCAATTTAACACCTGGATGCACCTTCAGGATTTGTGACATCACAACTAGTTTGCAGCCAATCGTGGTCCAGTATGCAACTTACACAAGTGTGATGTGAAAACTTGAAGCCTCCAGTGCACAAACACTGAGAATGGACTTTACAGTGAAGGAGGAGACATCTGGTGTCCAGAAGTTCAACTTGTCAAACTAAAAATATTTCCATATTCACAACAAGGCAAAAAATAATCACCAGAAAGTTGCCCTTTAACATCTGTTGAAATTTTAAAATTGCTGTGGTGAAATTGGACAGAGTTGTGACATTTCACTTCAACAGCTGTCGGTTGGTGCAGCAGGCTGATGGTAAATGTTTGTGTAATTGACTTTACAGCCGCCATCATCGCCTTACTTGGTGAGAGCGCTCTGCTCTTTCCTCTCCTGCTCCTTCTTCTGTTTCTGTCTGTGTTTCTTCACCCGGACCTCCCAGATCCCTCGGATCAGAGAGAGATCGTAGACCGGGACGTCCATCTTCCTCTCCAAACCCATGTCTGCTGCTGGACAGAGGAAGAGGAGGAGGAGGAGTCATCGATAGAAGACCATTTCAACCATTATAACATCTTGTAATCTTAAGATATCAAACTGTTTGATTATGTCTTAAAAACAAGATTTCATTTTTAAGGCCATTATTCCAACATAATAATGTCATTACAAAATTATGGAGATATAAAACATATTTTGGAGAAGATCACAGTAATCCACCTCTGCTATACATTATCTTGTGTTAAGGCTTTTGTAATTTGTGTTTTATCCAAGTTGGTTTCCTTGTTAAGTACGGAAGCTTTTTCATGTCAGATTACAAAAATGAATCGTCATTGATTAAAACCCTTCAAATAACAAATTACCACGACAAAAATTGATTGATCATCAATTGAATTGATCATCAAATAATGAATATTTACAGCGAATAAATGTAAAATCCAACCATCCAAAAATAAATATCCATATCTTCACTCTTAGAAGGAATGTGTTTAAAATTAACACATTTACCATGTTGTACTTTCTTTTACTCATGTTATGTCAATTTTAAATCAAACTGTGCTGCATTAATTGAGCTGCTTTACACACAGTTATGTGTATATTCAGGGTGCAAATTGTGAAAAAATCGGGGGGGGGGGGGGTTAATTCAGCTCTATGTGCAGCACGCAGCAAATTTCAATATTGAATAGAAAATAATCACAACCTGCAATAGTACACTGTGCTGTCATCATAAAAATAAATAGGCTACAGTATATGTCTATTTGTCCATTTACTGTGTCATCACCGAGACACCGTGTCATCTCTATGAGCGCTGACAGTGAAAGTCCATTTCTGATTTTATTGATATTGACTGTTCACATGCTTCACTTAGATTTTTTAAATAGACTATTTTTATTTTAGATATTTTATATGGTCCATGTGTGAAGCAGCATAAAAAACTATGAGGGGGATACATTTTTGTCCCCACCAGGAATAAAAATAACTCAGCAGAGGCAGAGATATATGGACCAGAGGGGGGTGGGGGGGGGGGGGATCCCCACCATCCCCCATGGCACCCTGGGTATATTTAACATGAACACAGTGTATTTGTTAATTTCTTCCAACACCAGATGTGTTTTACTGGTCTGCTGAACACATGATGTGTATATCAGTGTCTCAGCTAATGCAGCATTGTGAGAAAGGTGATAATTCTACTTTATGTTTATTTTAGAGGTCATAGTGGTTGTTGGTGGTGTACTGGTTTGCCCCCCTTGGGGTGGACCTAATATTTTGTCCACCCCGAGGAGACTATAATATTAGGAATACTTTTCAAACATAAATATAAAGTAGAATTATCACCTTTCTGACAATGTCAACAAAAACTGAAAATGTATAAACTTCATTAAAGTAGATTTTTGGCAGAGCTGTTGTATTGGATTGCACAGGTGTTCCTAATAAAGTGCTCGCTGGTTAAGGTTTAGTTTTTAACTCAGTGTGTGTAGCAAAGGACAGCACACGATGTGATGGTATTACACATTTTGACTGTTATATATCATTAAAACAGGAACCTGTTATGTCAGAATTATGTCCCAAAACACACCTACTGATGTGTTAAAGTTTGACACAGTTTGTCTTAGTTTTAACACATCCTGTCTAAGATTATAATAATGAAAAGCCAAAGATCAATTAACAAATACACTTTATAATCAATGAAAAGCTGACCATTATACACAAACAGGTCAAACAATAAACAGCCACAAAATACTTGAAGAGTTTAAATCATTAAATATTATTCATTGCTGTATCTGACATGAAAAAGTTTTTCCTCACAATCATGAGACAAAAAAGCGTCTTGAAGAACCAGAAGTCAAGATCTCAAGTTTATCATTTAAAGTGTTGAGATAATGAGATAATTACATCATTATTTGAGGATACTAATCAAAACTAATTACAATTACATGAAAACTACAAAAAACCATAAATGTATTAATTGGTTTCTGTTTGGTTTGTTTGTATGTCCGTCAGTCACTTATAACCTGATTCTGATGGTTGTTCCAGTGTTCATCTGGTATACATCTAATTTAATAAGTATATTGATTGTTAGTCAGGTGTAATTGGTTGATAAACTGCTGATCTTAAATCTTAAACACACTTACACATAACACATAAACATAATAAAAACAAAAGTGGGCTGCACAGTTACGTTTGCTGAACTGATCATGTGAGCTTGAACTAAAATAATAATAATGAGGCAGATCTGCAGACTGGAGGTCAGACTTCTCTCTGGTCTCCAGGTGTATTTGGTGTCTGAGCGTCTCTCTGACCTACATGCAGCAGTGAGACTCATCACTCAGCATGACATTAATATGATAAACACGACCGCTGCTGGAGGCTGTCGACGTCGCTCACGTTCTGACGCGTCTGCCAACATCAGAGCAAAGTTCATTCTCAAAACTTTATGATTTATTTTTCAGCCAAGACTGAAAAAGAGGACATTATTATACAATATTGTCATAGAATATTCTTAGTTTACAACACTATGAGTGTTTAGCTCACAGTTAATTTACTCAGAGACAAACAGGAGTAAACAGGATGTTGGTCAACACAACACTAAAATATGAAACTACCACAGCAACTGTTAACGTCAGCTATAACAGGTCATACGCAGGACTGTGCAAAAAGTTTTAGGAACTTTAGATGTTTAGATTCTTCTCCATAATGCAACAACATCAGAGAGACATCTGATCATCCCAAAGTTATTCTGCAGCATGACGAGCCCAAACATCCAGTCAGAGTCATAAAGAACTATCTTCAGCAACAAGAAGAACAAGGAGTTTTGTTTGATTTCTTGGGAAGTAATAATTGTAATGGATTATAAAATGTATCAAAAATTAATAAAACAGAAAGTCATCACGTCTCATTATTGTAATTTTCTTGCCAAAATGTTTGTATTCAAAAGTGTTTTGTTCAGGTTATAAGTATAGAAGTATATTTGACTATAATATACATATATCATTTTCACAACTGATGGAGAGAGGAACCTGTTTAACTGTCACAGTAACTGCCTGGTCCAGTTCATCTCATCTGTCCATCAGATGCCACCAGACCTTCTCACCTGATTCCTCCATCCAGCTGCTCACCTGTTCCTCATTCTGCCTAATCACCCAGTCTGTATATAAACCTGCCCACTTCTTCTGTACCTGTACCTGATCCTCTATTTCTAATTATCCTGCCACCTGTGGTTTCTGACCTGCCTGCCCGCCCCTCTGGACTGTAGTGGAGTACTGTACTTAAGTACAATTTTGAGGTACTTGTACTTTACTTGAGTATTTCCATGTGATGCTACTTTATACTTCCACTCCACTACATTTTAGAGGGAAATATTGTACTTTCTACTCCACTACATTTATTTGACAGCTTTAGTTACTTTTCAGATGAAGATTTGACACAATGGATAATATAACAAGCTTTTAAAATACAACACATTGTTAAAGATGAAACCAGTGGTTTCCAACCTTTTTGGCTTTTGACGTCTTACAAAAAGCAGTGTGTAGTCGGGGTCACATTTCAGATGTCTATGAGTTGTTAACAGCTCCACCAAATAGTGATTTTTCCCTCTAAACTTCTCACATGGTTTCATTTCAATAAATGTTCAAATGATCCAATATTTCAGCAAAAATCAAAGATTAGAGAAAAAGTCCAAAAAGTGAAAACAGATTTGTGTATCAGAACTTTGTTTTTTCTTCTTTCCTCTCCCATTAATCATCTCACGACCCCTCAGATTTATCTGCTGACCCTTTGGAGGGGCCCCACCCCTAGGTTGGGAACCACTGGACTAAACTAGCTAACTGTATATAAAGTAGTTGAAACTAGCTCCACCTCCAGCAGCTACAACAGTAACATGCTGCTTACACACTGATGCTTCAGTATTAATAATCTAATGATGTCATATATAATAATATATCAGTCCCATGAATTCTCAGTTACTGTGTATCTGTTCACTGAAAGACAAACATCTTCTTGCTGTTAATGAAACAACTTTTTGTAAAGTTAGTCATATTTCATGTTCAGTTTCTGTCTCTGTATGATGTCTGACTGTTAACATGTGAATCCAAACCAACAACAACAAAGATCTGTGTGATCTTACCTGAGTGTCCCTGCTAACGTCCTGCTGTCTGTTCACGTTCACCAGCCTGTTTACTGAGACTGGAGACACAGTGTGTGTGTGTGTGTGTGTGTGTGTGTGTGTGTGTGTGTGTGTGTGTGTGTGTGTGTGTGTGTGTGTGTGTGTGTGTGTGTGTGTGTGTGTGTGACACAGCATGCTATTTTTACCAGCAGAGATGTGACTCCTGCTGTGTCACATGACACCTGCTCACAGATGGGCATTTATTTGGATTGATGACATAATTCTTCTGAATGAATAAATAAATATGAGTCTACAGCCATGCTAACATGCTCACTATTATGATATTAACATGCAATGTTTAGCAGTTGCAAGGTTTACCGTGTTAATATGTTATACAATAACAATCACGGGGTTAAAATTTGACCCAGTTTGGGTCAATAAAGCACCAACACATCATCAGGTTAACTTTAGCCATCTGTTACTGTGAGCCAGTGTTACACACAACAAGCTTGAGCTAAAAACTGTCACAAATGTTTTGTTTCATGTACAAAATTATGTGCAGATGACATTCAGAAGATACACAAGTTATTAACAATCAATAACAAACTGTGACATGTAATTTTAAAAAGAGTAGAGAACCCAGTATTGACCCAAACTGATTAAAATTTAAACCCAGTCATTTTTAGTGTGTTAGCATGCTAACATGTGCTAATAAGCACTAAAGACAGAGTACAGCTGAGGCTGATGGGGATGTCAGTAGTTTTGCAGGTATTTGATCATAAACAAAGTAAATTTGAATGTGGCGGCTGATGTAAGTGTTCCTCCATCACTGCGGTGGAACTGAACACATTCACACTGACAGTGAAAGCAGAGATGTTTGTGTTAATCACAGTCTGCAGTCACCCCTCTGACAGATGGTCGTCTGTGTGAATGTGGAAGTTATTCAGTCTCTAAACGCTTGTCTGAAATGAATGATGATGAAAAAATAACATGAACACTGCTGCTGCCCAAACTCCACAGTCTGGATGTTAAAGTACTGTGTTGCTCATTAATGCATCATCAAACTCCATAATTTCTGTCATTTTAATCAGAATAAAAGCGTAATTTAAGGGAAGGGTTCACAATGTTTCCAGTGTGTTAAACAGCAGTCAGGTGTCCATATGAACAGTGAAAGAGGTTTTCCTCGCTGTAATCATTCCTCCTGTTCATACTGGATATTAAAAGATCCCCTTCAAATGTGCTTTAATGGAAGTGATGGAGGCCAAAATCCACAGTGTGTCCACACAGTCATTTAAAAGTAGATGTGAAGCTTATATGAGGCTTCAGCAGTCTGAGTTAGTCATATCAAGTGGATATCTGCCACATTTACAGTCTTTTTAGCATCAAATTCCCTCTTTGTGTTTCCTCAGACAGTGTTTCCCTGTTGAGCTGAGGTGGAAGTATAGTAACAAAAAGAGGGACTTTGGCACTAAAAAGACTGTAACGTTGAAAGATATCTACTTGATTTGACTCATTTGGACGCTGAAGCTTCATATTAGCTTCAGATAATTGCTTTTCATGCTCTGGAAACACGCCCCGCTACCTCAGACCCAAGCTAACACTAGCTTACTGGGAACACTCAGCACTGCAGACATGAGCTAACGTTAGCTACTTTAGCTAAACTGTGCTAACAGGGCAGGTATCGTAAGTGAACTGTTGCGACAATAGTCTGACTCAGTGTGAGCCGGGGAGAGCAGCAGGTGAGCCAACTGTCAATCACAGCTGTCAATCAACACCCACACGTCGTCATACTATTCAAATCTTATCAACAAAGCAATAATTTCCAAAATGACCACCAGCACACTTATTAGTGGGCCTAAATTTAGAGATTGAGACCAGAATGACTCGGTGAAAACAATGATTGACTCAGGATTTCTAGAGAGAAGTTGAGACTTTTTGAATGGGAGTCAGTTGGAGCAGCTAGCGGCTGTCGGTGGCACTTTAAGGTGCTTCAGCCTCATGTTTGAACCACACTGAATGATGATCCATCCAGCAGTTGTTGAGACATCTCACTAAAAACCACAACCTCATGGTGGCGCTAGTTTATTTCATTCCAAATTCTAATTCTTTTGAGATGATTAAGCTCATCAATCATAAACTATACAATTTACTCTTCATGTATTGTCAGTTGGATATCTTATTGCAATGTACAAACCAGCTCTGATTGGAGGATAGAACAGTTTGGATAGTTGTAAAAGTTACTTGTCAAACATCAAATAAATGTTCTTGTCATCTAAAAAGGAAAATCACTTGTGTTTCTGTAAGTTTGGATGTTTTAATGTGAAATGTGTTTCCAGGTATAAAATACCTCCGTGCAGCAGCTGTGTGTGTTTCATGCAGTGCAGATCTATAAATATCCAGCTGACAGTGAACACAATGTAAACATTTACAACATGTGTGCTCACCTTCTTTAAATACATGAACACATACATGTTGGTATATTTAACCTTCATGTTGATGCAGCTCTGGACTACACGCAGCACCACAAACAGTAGCTGCAGTAGTAGAAACAGTAGAAATCACTTAAACCCTGTGATACATATCAAAAAAGTGTTCCTAATATTTTGTCCACCCCATTAAAATACATGGGGGTGGCAAAATATTAGGAACATTTTTCAATATAATGCACTTTAGTACACCAACACCCACTACAACCTCAATAATAAACATAAAGTAGAATTATCACTTTCTGACATTGTCAACAAAAACTGAAAATGTTTAAGCTAAAAGGATCTTTGCATTAGATTGCACAGGAACACCTGTGCAATCTAATGCAATCCAAAAGAAAGTACAATATTTCCCTCTGAAATGTAGTGGAGTGGAAGTATAAAGTAGCATCACATGGAAATACTCATGTAAAGTACAAGTACCTCAAAATTGTACTTCAGTACAGTACCAATACAGCCTGTTTCACTTTATATTTTTCAGTGCTTGAAGGTTGTAGCAGCTTGTGATTTAGCTCTTTCCTCTCTGGTCTCCAGGTCAAAGGTCAGCAGCAGTGTCAGTCTGCTGTAGTTCAGCAGTTCCTCCTCATGAGGGCGCTGCTGCACAGACAGACAGACACACTGTTCACATGTAACTTCTCTGATGACAGAAGGTTTTCTAAAGTAAACGTTTTCCATTAAGAATTATATGATTGTTATTATACATTAAAAATATTTAACAAACAACAATTAATCTCAACTATAAATGATGTTTTCAGCCTTCAAGATAAAGATTTTTTGTCTTGTGTTTATTTTCTGTTTCACAGCAAGTAGAGGAACAGAAACCTATTAAAATCTAGGCTCATAGCACTAAACACAAAGTACAGCTGAGGCTGATGGGAATGTCAGTAGTTTTGCAGGAATTTGGTCATAAACCAAAGTATTGGACAAAATGAAGAGTTGATCAGATGATTGAAATAGTTTTCCCAAAACAAAAGCACTCTGGTTAAGGTGAGTGAAAGACTGTTTTGGTTAAATCTTAATAAACACATCATGTCTCATGCTTCTAGTCACTGCAGACTTTAAAGCGTTCAGTTTCGCTCTTTGTCTACTCTAATCTGACATGTTCTCTATGGATGTGCATCTCCATCACTGAGGCCGATGCAATACGCATCTTGATGCATTGCCAAAGATCTGATATATTAAAGATAATATGAAGCAGTGTGATACAACATGATTCAGCCCTACTGTGATTCAGTGTGATTCAACACAATTTGATTCAACACTGTGATTCGACACAATGCAAAAGAATAATGCTCTGCAATTCAGTATGATACAATATACAGTCTGATTTTATTTCTTAAGCATACAGCAAATCATAAATTAACTAAAGTACTTTACATATTTATTTCTCTAGTACTGCAGTAAGCATCTCATTCATGCTGTTTGTTTTTGACCTCTAAAAGAAACACTTGGCCCTTTCAGCTTTTTCACAAGTCCTTTGTAGTGTAACACAAACACTCTGTGACCCAAACAATTACTGTCAAAATAATTTAATAACTCCAGCGTGTGGAACATGCATGCCAGCGCACTTAAGAAACAGTTTAGAGAGGAGGAATCCATCTAAATATCAAATTATTGGTCACATTTATGAATAATAAAGGCACAGGGCCTCTACTAATAACTGTATATAAATAAATCAGATTTTACTGATGCAAAGATGTTAGAAACGTTTCATCACAAGTTCATTCCACATTGTATCCGGTGCACACTTTTTAATCCCTAATGTTCTCCTTTCTGACAGCTTTAAAGCTATAATATGTAACTATTCTGCATTTAAATGTCTAAAAACAACTAGACCTATGTTATATATTTTTTAGTTGTGTACTTACATTATCCCAAATGTTTCCAACAGTTTTCAAACCCAGAGAAATCAGTAATTTTAATCAAGTTAAGTTTGTTTTTTTAGTCTCCTGTCAATGGCGTCACACCCCGTCTACCAAAGAGTATACACACCCAAGAAACAAGCGGAGCAAATGTTAGCAGCAGCTCGGCTAGCAGCCTCCAGACATCCTGTGTCCACCAAACAGCATCAGAGAAACACTGATTGCTAACGTGAAACTGCTTTATTCAGTGTTTCTACCTGTTTTAATCATCAGGTCTGTGAGCAGGAGACGTCTGCAGATAATTCAGCTCTGAAGGAATCCTAACCAGGAGAAGCTGGTTAATAAACAATGAAGACAACTCCCATGATCCCACGCTACTTTACAACATCATCAAACTCTTATTGTTTTGATTGAGAGAAATGACATACTGTGTGTTTCAAGTGTGCGGTTTTGCTGCTTGTTAGCTCTACATTGCAGTTTGATCCCGGCTCCATGTTTGTGACACTGAACCTGTTTCCCCCGATGGTCAGGTCAGCGCTTTGCATGGCAGCTCCACCAGCGTCCATGTTTGAGTGTGTGTGTGTGTGAATGAGAGGCATAAACTGGAGCGCACTTTGTCCGTTAAAGTAGAAAAGCGCTATATAAGAGCAGCCCATTTACCATTTAACAGTCTTTTATGTTCTATTCTATGAATTTGGTGGGGAAAAAATAACTATGTTGTCTCTGAACATTTCACTCATACGTTCAGTGTCAACATCAAAAACTTTAACATCTCATTATATTGAGAGAAACGTGATTCAGCAGCATTATGTTTTAGCAAAACGTGTTTGCTTTTGCAATCTAGTCAGACATGAATGTAATTTCCAGGAGACAGAGAGACCAACATCACAGTCAGGGAACAAGAAGAAAAACACTTTTTTTATGGAGGGGCTTTCAGGATTATAACTTTTCCAACTCTGATGTGAATCAGATTGTTCAGTGTGATTAGTTTGAGAGTCACATCAGAGTCAGCAGCCGTGTGACTCTGGAGTGTTGGAATTATAACAGACTGCTGTTATATTAGTGTGTGTGTGTGTGTGTGTGTGTGTGTGTGTGTGTGTGTGTGTGTGTGTGTGTGTGTGTGTGTGTGTGTGTGTGTGTGTGTGTGTGTAACACCCTTGGACAGCATCATATCACGCCCGTCAGAGGGTTGAAATGTCAAACGTTCTATCACCCAACTGCCTGACTCAAACACACACACATGTTTGTACTTCTATCCTTGTGAGCCCGTTTCACTAAACTGAACCTAAACTCAGTGCTGGAAAGTAACTGAGTACATTTTCTCAAGTACTGTACTCAAGTACAACTTTAAGGTATTTGTACTTGAGTATTTCCATTTTATCCTGCTTTATACTTCTACATTTCAGAGGGAAATATTGTACTTTTTACTCCACTACATTTATTTAACAGCTACTTTTCAGATACAGATTATGTATTTTACATGTGTAATTACTTTAATCACTTTGTGGAGATCCGTTTGAGTCTTTTTCTGTTGATCAGTGTCAAACTAATTCAGTGTATTTTACATACATATCATATGTTATTTCATGTAAAAAAAAATCTGAAAAGTAACTAGTATAGTAGTGCAGTGCAGTAAAAAGTACAATTTTTCCCTCTGAAATGTAGTGAAGTAGAAGTATAAAGTATCATAAATGTAAATACTAAAGTAAAGTACAAATACATCAAAGTTGTTTTTAAGTTCAGTACTTCAGTACTAAATGCTTAAACTCATTTCTAACCCTAAAACCAGGTTTTAACCCTCAAACTGCCCTTTGTGAGGACCGTCCAGAATGTCCTCACTCAGCCCCAAGGTCTAAAACTCCCACAGGTCCTCACAAAGATAGACACACAAGTACAAACACATGCATCACTCTCGTAAAATTTGTTTTGAAGTTCATGACATGATTGTAAAACCAGATCACTTTCTGTTTCTAATCACACAGCGTGCCTTCATGAACTACAGGATATATATGTCTACAACACACACACACACACACACACACACACACTCTGTCAGCTCTCTGTCAGCTGTCACATCTGGGCTAATTAAAGATAAACAACACAAATGTTTTTGTTTTTTCCAACACACCATGTGTGTGTATTGGAACATTTACTCAACACTGTGCAGGAAAACTGATCCGGGGAAGTGATCTGTGTTTATAATGATGTCATACACACTTCACAACTCTAAGTGTGTGTGTGTG
Organism: Scomberomorus guttatus; assembly: GCA_038419695.1. Lineage (NCBI taxonomy): Eukaryota > Metazoa > Chordata > Actinopteri > Scombriformes > Scombridae > Scomberomorus > Scomberomorus guttatus. Next base: position 33,528,281 of record CM076450.1, read on the forward strand.
TGTGTGTGTGTGTGTGTGTGTGTGTGTGTGTGTCCTCATGGCATCTCCAGACTAAGCTGACTGACATCTCATCACTGATGTACCAGGAGTCTTATGTTCAGGACAAGTCAAAATGTCTGCTGTGAAAAGGATCAATAATACTAATAAGAAAACGATGCAAATGAAGAAAACATCTTGACAGCACAAGCGCAGCAGACAGAGAAGTGCTGCAAAGAGAGAAAACACAAGCAAACACAGAAACATGTGGAGCATACGCCTAAAAGATTCTTCATACTTTTGGCCATAAAAGTTACCCAGATGTTCATGTTTTCACTGGGCAGAACAACAGCGCTGCCTCTGTGGACTCTGGGCTCCTTATACAGGTATGTACAGATATAAACACATTTCAGTAAAAATCTATAAATATAAATGTATTAAAATGAACAGATTGGACAATATTATTATTTTTGTTATCACTACATTATATATTGGATAACATAATTGACTGCATCTCACTGTCAATTAGGTTATTTTTTCTTCCAAAATCAGTTGGTGGACTTTTGAGTTGGGATTATTTTGTCACAGTGCAGTCAGGTACAGGTGTGTTAAATCACCAGAGCCGAGCTGAGTCGGTGCTGTCAGTTGTACTGTGTCCTCCTGTGCTTGTGAGTTTGGACTCTCGAGTTGAACTTGCCAAGTTTGAACTCCCAAGTATACAAATCCAGACTTGCCATCCTCTGTACTGAGAAAAACCGAATGTTTACCATGTTCACCTTCTTAGTTTAGTGTGTTAGCATGCTAACATTTGTCAAGTAGCACTTAACAAAGTACAGCTGAGGCTGATGGGAATATCATTTGTTTCGCAGGCATTTGGTCATAAACCAAAGTATTGGACACAATTTAATGTTGACCAGATGATGGCGCTATATGAAAAGTCGGAGGATCAAAAAACGTTGAGGGGGGGGGGGGGGGGACGGGACATGAATGTGTGAATCCAATAGTTGTTGAGATATTTCAATAAAGAACTAAAAGTTTGACCTCCTGGTGGCACTAGAGGAAACATCAGAGGATCACCAAAGCCAGTTGGATTCATCCACTGAGGAACACAAATGTGTGCACAAAAAATCATAGTAATCCATGTGATAGTTATTTATAGATATTTCAGTCCAGGCCAAAGTGGTGGACCAACAGATCATCATTGCCATATAGAGCTGTGCTGCTCACAGACAGAAACATCCCTCCTTGGCAACAATAACAGTCAAACACATCTGCAGGGTGCCTTTAAAGAGGATTTATAAAGCTTAAAAATAGTAAAACAACTTAAAACCTTCATGGGCCAATTAGAACTGAGGCTTCAGTGAAGTCAAGTAATAAAAAACTGAATCTATAAATAAGTTCATTCACACCTCTGAGCTCTCTGGCTGTCGCCTCCCTCCATCCCGAGGCTCTTTCTGTCTTTCATTCTCACTGTCTCCCTCTCTCTCTGTTCATCCCCGTCTCTCACTCTGCATGTCCCTGCAGTCCAGTTAAATCCAAATACACCGAGTCCAGTCTGAGAGGGAGACATGGACGAGAGAGAGAGAGAGAGAGAGGAAAACATGTGCAGATTAAATGAGTGATTTACAGGATGCTTGACCAACCGCAGTTCACATGTAAAACACGCGCACACACACACACACACACACACACACACACACACACTTCATCCACCCTGCGAGGCTGACGAACGCTCAGCTGAAGCTCCGAACGAAGGTTTGTGTTTAATCTTTTTGATTTTAATCACTAAATCTCAAATAATTCACTTATTATCAATAATTAGCATTTTTACATTTGAGTATTTAAGGTCATTTATTTGAATCACAGCCATTATAGTCCATTAAAGACCTTTATTCAGTCTGCTGCTCTGATGTAGTTGCTTGTGTCCTTCACTTTTTAGCAAACTCAAACACATAAGTGAAATGTGTTTTTAACAGATTTAAGTATTAAACCACTAATTTAAAGTAATTCCTGAAGTAAAGTTCATTATAACTTGTTGTGTGCCAGTTTAAAGTTCTGCAGCTGTGTGTGGAGTTATTATGGTAGGACAGATTTATAAGATTTATATAATACAGTACATGAAACACTGTGGTTAAATGTTATTTATCAGATTTGTTGCTGAGTGTCATATTAACATTATTAATGTTTAATCACTTGTACAATTATGTGAACCTGTTTTGAAAGGTGAAAACTGTAATCACAACCATGATAGTGACACTAACAGAAGAAAGAATAGTAACAGCAGTAATGCTGTAATATCATGTGTATTAGTGCTATAATCAGCATTATCCAGTGATGGAAAGTAAAATACATTTACTGTGCTAAAGTACAGTTTTAAGCAGTGGTTGAAAAAGTACATTTACTCAAGCACTGTACTTAGGTACAATTTTGAGGTACTTGTACTAGATTTTCCAGCTGACTCCCTAAATGCACTTTAAATGTACTTTAAATGTACTTTAAATGCACTTTAAATGTACTTTAAACGTACTGTGCTGTTAACTGCTTGTTCTTTTTTGTTTTGTTTTTTTCTCTTGGGATTTATATGTTTTTATCATTTTTTAAAAGGGAATTTTTAGATGTTGTTGTTGTTGCACTGCTGTGGGCTGGGAGGAACAGCATTTTGGGGGGTTTTGTGTGTATGCAAATACACAAGAAAATGACAATACTCTAAATCGTATCTTGAATCTATAATAAGAGTGCTGCAGGGGAGTACAGTACTTAAGTACAATTTTGACATACTTGTACTTTCCTTGAGTATTTCCATGTGATGCTATTTTATACTTCCACTCCACTACATTTCAGAGGGAAATATTGTACCTTTCAGTGCACTACATTTATTGTAGACAGTTGTAGTTACTATTTATTAGTTTTAGTTACTTTGGAGATTCAGATTTTACATTTTCAATTCATAAAATATAATGTATTCTTGTATACTAAACCACCAAACGGTATAAAAAGTTATTGAAATTAGCTCCACCTCGACCGGCTAGAACACTAAAATGCTGTTTACATCAGTTATAATGGGAACATTTTACTTTAACATTTCTAATCAGTCTATGAACAGTTAATACATTGTTTAAAACATGTTATAATGTAGTTATTAGCAGATATTAGGACATTTTAAGTGTTTATCAATTTATTATAACTTCTATGAAGACATATTTTATATTATTACAACTGTGTTTTACTATTGTCATTCATTATCTGTTTATACAGCAGCAAACACTTAGGGGTCCACATTAATAAACTACATTAATAAACACTTAAATCTACTAACAACTACATTATAGTAACCATTTACTGACTATTAGTGATCGACTGGGGGACTTAAGGTGTTACTGAATTCAGTTAGAACTTGCAGTAAACTGCATTTTAAGTGTATCTTGCTGACTTCTAGGGGCTGAAACAAAGTGTCTCTGCTTGGTGTGAAGTTAGTGTTTGAGAAGTATTAGCTGGTTGTAGCAGACAGTATCATCAGCAGCAGTAGTTTTACATTGAGTGTTGTGTTGTTGCAGATGAACGTGGCTCTGATCCATGATAGACTGCACATTAAGACGTTCTGGGAGAAGAGGATTGATGCTCACTCTCAGCATGCTGATAGCGAGGAGCAGAGGATGAACAGTAGCGCGCTCAAAAAGTTAGTAACATCAGATCTGACTGCTCAATACCACAAAGAAACACTCAGTTATACAGCAGCAAGTCAACCTCTCACCATGTTTGCACTTATGGGAAGAAAACAAATCCACAGCCATGCTAGCAGCTCTGTGAGGCTGTACTTAAGCTAAATGCTAACATGATAATATGCATACAATGGTAACGCTAGTATGTTGATGTTTAGCAGGTATAATGTTAACCATGCTTACCATATTGGTTTAGTGTGTGAGCATGCTAACATTTGTTAATTAGCACTAAATACAAAGTATAGCTAAGGCTGATGGGAATTTAATTAGTTTGGCCCAAGTGGGTAGCTCAGGGTTTTCTCTAATGGCCAGCAGGGGGCGACTCCACTGGCTCCAAAAATAAGTCAGATTGTATAGAAGTCTATGAGAAAATGACTTTACTTCTCACTTGATTTATTACCTCAGTAAACATTTTTCTAATGAGTTTATGGTCTCAATCGCTAGTTTCAAGTTTTCTTCAATACAGCATGATGTTCATTTTGTAAATTATGGTCCCATTTAGAGTAAAATAGACAATAAAGCAGCGTATGCTTTAGGGTGTGGCTACGTTGTGATTGACAACTAACCATGGTGACAACATTGGTTAGGTACGTTACATATTGTAACCCCAGATTAGAATAGGAGTATAGGTGTAGCTATCGCTATTTCACAGTGTGTTGTCAGTTCATGATAGTTCATTGTAACATTTTAGTCGCCTAAAAAAGTCTTATTCAGCATTCAGTTTTACTAAAAGACCCTCTAAGGAGTCGAGTTGGATGTTCAGTTTTTCTGGTAAGTACATTTTGTTTCAAGCCTGTTTTTCGCTAGCCAAAATTAGCATTACCATTAGCATGAAAACAGTTAACCATAGACTATAAATGCACCATGCTACCCAAGCTAGCAGGTAGCAGGTAGCCTTAGGGTCAGCACCACCCTCTCATCAGAATATGGTCACTTCTGGCTCCAAAAATCCAAGATGGTGACAATCAAAATGTAAACTCGAGTCCACAAAACAATGGGTGACGTCACAGTGGCTACATCCATTATTTTTATACAGACTATGGTTTTGCAGGTACTTGGTCATAAACCAAATTAAATGTTTGACCAGATGATGAGGCTAGATGAAAAGTTATTACAATTCATCCTGAGGAGAGCGTGAATGTGTGAACCACATTTCACAGTAATCTATCCAATAGTTGTTGAGATACTTCAATAAACAACTACAACCTCATGGTGGCGATAGAGGAAAAGTAGGAGGATCACCAAAGTCAGTAGGATTCATCCTGAGGGGAACATGGATGCCTGAACAAACCTTCATAACAATCTATTGAATACTTGTTGAAATATTTCAGTCTGGACCAAAGTGGTGGACCCACATTTCCATCCACTGAGACATGCTGCTACGTAAACAAACTATAGTAGCAGGATTTCACTTCTTTTTCTCTTTCTTTACTCCAAATGTCAACTTCTCAAATCCATCCGTACATGTTGGAGCTGAATCAGATCTGAAATATGAGAGTGGACAACGTGAACAACACATGGAAACACCTTAGCAACCACCTTAGCAACCAAGGCTACAGAACAGACAGCCATTTATGGGCATGTGATGAGCCGACGTCAGCTCATCAGCAAGGTAGAAAAAAATGTTGCAAACGAAGCGTTAAGAGCAGGTTGAAGCCCTGACTTCTGACTTGCAGGCAGCATTTCTACATACGTTCGCCTCAGGTTTTGGAACTTTGACCATGTTTAACATCTGACATCAGAACAGGAAATAAATAACAGAAAACCACAAGAAGCAGAATATGTCTCAAAGATAAAGAAAATCTTGCTTGGCACAAATAACAGAATGTACAATATTGAAGGTGGAAAATATGTCTGCAGGTAACTGCTGTGGAGTTACAAGACCTCCTTCCAGGATACATTAGCTGCTACTAGCATAACACACACAAATCTCTGACTGAGCCATCGGTGGTCCAGGTGCATTGTGAATAATGTAGGCGCCAGGTTTTGACAAGGAAGAAGAATGTGTAGAATAATGAAGTTGATATCTCTGGGTCTGCTGCATTGATTTTATTTTTATTTTTAAACTGTTCATCATGAGTATGATGATGTCATAGGAGTGAAATGATTAATCTGTGAAGTCATCTCAGAGGCCTGAAGCAGACTGTGTTCTCCTCAAAACTCAACCAACTCATCGAGCGTTTGAATGTGGCATCTGTGACCAAACTGAGGATGAATGTGGTTTCAGTGCGGGTGGACATGTGCCTGTCTGGTAAATAGACACATCTAAAAACAGATCCCCTCATTACAAACAGCCTCGTCTCTCAGCAAGCTGGAGGACATACCAGGACAAACACACCCAGTCAACCCTCGCAGACAGTCTGCTTGTTAAAGGTCTCAGTAATGATGATCACTAATGAGCTGAAACATCAGCTGGAGTGAAACCTGAACTCAACTCGTCCATTCACTGACAAAAAAAAGACCATCAACATAAAACAATCAAAAATATGACACTCTGGAGATGTTTCAACTATTGGAGGACAAAGTAAACACCAGACTTTGATGCCTCTCTCTTTTGTTCAGCATGAAAGATGATCCAACAGTTTATCTTTGTGTGGGGAAATGAATAAAAACCATCCTGCTGTGAAGGTCAACCCGCCGTTCTTGACTGATGAAGCTGTGACTTGAGTGAGCTCTGTCAATATTAAACATTTTTTATTTTATTTGCAAAACACCTCGTCCGACCACTTTTCAGCTACCTGATTTGCAAGTTTTGCAAGATAAGACATTGCTGTTGGGTTTTCTAATGTTACTTTTCAATGCTGTGAGTGCCACAAATTTAAAGTCCAACTGAAACCACATTTAAGCATCCCTCTATGGAGTCAAAAATAATGTCAAAATGTTTTTAAATGTATTGTTAATAGTTTTGTTTTATTAGAATGAATGAATCGGTGTCTGTGTTTGATTGACAGCAGCTGGAGGGGGCATGTCGGTGTCTGTGTTTGATTGACAGCAGCTGGAGGGGGCGTGTCGGTGTCTGTGTTTGATTGACAGCAGCTGGAAGGGGCGTGTCGGTGTCTGTGTTTGATTGACAGCAGCTGGAGGGGGCGTGTCGGTGTCTGTGTTTGATTGACAGCAGCTGGCAGGCTTCCAGTGTTGTGTAGCAGGATGCTATCAGGCTCAGTGTGACCGTTTGCTCTGCCTGTGTATGGAAATAAGGACTCCATCTGATGGTATTTCATCAAAATAATGTCATCATGCCATGATGCCATGAGCGGCATCATGAAATTAGAGAATTTAAAATATAAATTTCCTCTCTTTTGGTTTCTGATTTTTCTCAAAGGAGAACACAGGAAGTGATGTACAGAGCAGATATATTGCTGTAGGAGACATTTAATATCATTTCAGTTCTTTCACCTCCACTGTATCAGGAGATGTTTTGGTACCACACAGATCTCAAAACCTCAAATAAATAATCTCGGGGGAGAATCCACCCTGTAATCTGACACCACAGAGGCAGTTATCTCCTGGTCAGCCAAACGTTGCTGCTGTGGTTTGGTTTGTATTTTGGAGAAAGTTTGGAAACTGCTGCGTCACAGTGAAGCTGTCAGCACTCTGATTCCTTCATTACATTATAATGGGATTCTCAAGCATATAGCATATACATATATCCTCCTTCACCTCTAATAGCGTTAAACCAGCTATTAGCCCTATCCCTCCTAACTCCAGTCATCTGCTCCTCTATCCCCCCTTAACCTCACACCACCTCCTCATCTTCCTCCTCCTCATCACACCTAATCCCCCTACTATCCATTACCCTGTACCACTAATCCCCCACCTATCAATACCATGTATCACCTAATCCCCCGGCTATCTTTTACCATGTACCCCCCAACCTCCGCAGCTATCCTCCCCCCAGTCGCCTCTAACCCCGGATCTAGTCCCCGCTAATTGTGTCCGTTATGTGTGACCCGGCCAGAGGCTGGAAAAATGTGTTGCAGAGAGTCGAGGTGATAATGACAGAGCGATGAGTGATGGAGGCCGGCTGACGCGCAGACAGAAAGCTCAGATACAGAGGCTGAATTTAGAAGATGTTCTGTTTGAAATATTCAATAAGGACTTCTTCAGTCTACAGTCTGGAACTTGATCTAAAATCTGTCACATTTATCTTGATAAAAACAACTGGTACAATATATTTTTAATACGTCAGTACATGAAATGATTGGTGAGATGTCTGATTGGTTAAATGTTGTAGATATTCTCAAGTTAATACTTTTTATTTATTGAAAACTGTGATGAAATTTAGGTTGTTGGTAAGAGATTCATAATCAACCAGCTTCACTGGAAACTGAAATTAAATTAAATTAATTTTACTTAATTTTAAAATGTTGTCAATGCAAATTTTGTATATTACTTTGCTATTTCAGTAAACTAAAATCTCAACAGTACTATAAAGTGAGAACAGTTTTAAAAAAAAAAGCACCTTCAGGTTTTCTCTATGAGGTGACTAATGTTTTTTCCCCTCACATTATCGACTCCCATGCATGTGCCTCCTCTGACCCATAATCTTTCCAGCCTGTTTTGGAAAGCCAATCAGCTATCACACATAATCACACAATTAGTCTCAGTTTTTGAGACTCTTCACTCATCATGCAGACTCCTCTAATGGAACATTTGACCTCTGACCTTCTGGAAAAGGTCCTGGCTCCAAACGAAAAAGATGGCGCCAACCAGAAGCTGCAACTCTGGGCTTCAAACCAGCTCCAATGAAACCGATGGGTGACGTCACACCTCGCTACGTCCAGCTGCGTATACTGGCTGTGGTCTGAACACAGGAGGGACGACATCTTCCTTATTGAACTTTCACAAAAGCTTCATTAAGAGCAGATGTGTGGAGTATAAAAACGCTGCTTCTTCATGTTTAGTTTAACTCTGGGGACAGAAAGCAGACCTGACCAGAGAGGTCCGGACGCCTCATAATGTAGCCGCAGAAATGTATTTTAAATCATTAGTGCTTTATAAACCAACATAAGTGTTTAAGCCCCCAGTATGCAACTTACATAAGTGTGATGTGGAAACTTGGAGCCTCCAGTGCACAAACACGGAGACTTTACAGTGAAGAAGGAGACATCTGGTGTCCAGATTCTGGATTTAAGGAGGAGGAGATGATGTTTTAAGGATTTTAACAAGATAATTCAACTTTTTTGGTGGAAAAAACATATCAGACACAAATTATTATTCAAAGTAGAGTATTTTATATACATCTTAAAGCATGTCTGGAGGGGATCTTTAACATCTGTTCTTTAACAGACAGGAAGCCAGTGCAAAGATCTGAGAACTGGACTGATGTGGTCCAGTGTTAGTGAGGACTCTGGTCCACCTGTAAACACAACATTACAGTAGTCAAGTCTACTGAAGAGAAACGTGTGGGCAAGTTCTTCTAAATCCTGCAGAGACAGAAGTCCTTTAATTCTTAATGTATTCTTCAGCTGATTGTTGGCTGGTTTTGTATTTGTCTTAATGTGGCTGTTTGAGTCCATGACTGCAAGATCTCTGGTGTGGTTTGTGGTTTTTAACGTTAGCGACTTAAGCTGAGCCATGAGGAAGGAGAAGTTTTATTGTTCAGGTGTTTGTGAGCAGAGGTCGCTATGGAAACCACCTGGAAACACTGTTAGTGTGACACAAGACACACTAACACGCACTAACACTTCACACAAAGACAGCATTTAAAAAATCACACATCTCATTGTAGACGTCTGTCTTTCTGTCTTTGTGTCTGTCTGTCTGCTGAGGTCAGGAGGATTATCAGCAGCTGAAAGAACAAATGGAATAATCCAGAAAACTCGGTGGTGAAGAGACAGTGAGGACAGCTGACAGTGAGGGTTAGGTTACACACACACACACACACACACGTCATGTTTCCATCACTTCTGAGGACATTACATTGATTTACATTCATTTCCTGGAGAGTCATCCTAACCTAACCCTAACCGTAACATAACCCTAAAATAACCTTAACTTTAAACCAAGTCTTCACCCTAAAATTAATGATTTACATTATGGGGACTTGCTTTTTGTCCCCACAAGGGAGGTGAGTTCCCACAACATGAGAAATACCTGGACCACACACATACACACACACACACACACACATTTGTGTGTGTGTGTGTGTGTGTGTGTGTACTTTCTTTGTCTTCTTATCTCATACATGTTTGCATTTCAATTCAATTAATTTCGATGGGCTTTATTGGCATGAAAGTTTCGAGAAACAATGTTACCCCACCTGTGTGTGTGCATGTGTGTGTGTGTGTGTGTGCATGTGTGTGTGTGTGTGTGTGTGTGTGTCTAGGTCATTCGCTGTCTGTCAGGTTTTGGCATGTTGATACATATTGAGCAGTAAGATATGCCTAGAGGTCATTAAGCTCTTTGAAATCTGAAATTACAGTTAAACTTGTTAATGTTCCTTAGTTCCTTTCTCTCAAGCCCCTTTCAAACATGCAGTCTGTCCCTGAAACGTTCAGGAACATTTCCTGCATGGGGTCACGTGTGAATGGGAGCAGGGATATTCAGGAAAATCTGTACCGCCAATTTCCCTCCTCAAGACCTCATAACATTTCAGGCAAAATGCTGGTACAGCTGTGTTGTGAATGAGAGCAGTAACACTGCAGGGACAAACATGTAAAGGGTTACATCCATCTGATGAAAGACACTTTCACGTGGAGCGAGCAAACTAATCACAAGACTTGACGTGTGGATGACGTACTGCGAGTTGGGCGATGCTTGGCTTTAGCTCGTCTATTTTCAACATTGCGGTTGCGTCACAAACTTTCTCATATTACGGCTAAACAGAACACTAAGATATGTTTCTGAAAACATTTGAGGTGAGAAAGAGGCAATGCAGTAATAATCTTGATTCATATTTGATCAGGACTGCCTAGCTTGAAAGTTTCGTGAGTTTTGCCCTGTTCTTCTGTTAAGTTTTATGGCAGTTGGCATCTTTCAATGTTGCATTACCATCTGCTGGACTGTCCCTTGCCCATCTATTCCAGGATTGCCATGTTATGTGTGAAAAGGTGCATGACGGAAATGTTCCTAAATGTAGCTACATGTGTGAATAGTGAAAATCACTAGCGGTGCCTGAAAGGTTATCCCAGTAATTTACCAGGAATTATGTGTGAAAGAGGCTTCAGAAACACACAGTTTCACATTGACTTTTTTAACCTTAAAGGGTTCATATCCTGCTTTTTGTGTTTTTTATTTATATCCTGTTGATGTTAAACATGGTCAAAGTTCAAAAACTTGAGGTGAACGTATGTAGAAATGCTGCCTGCAAGTCAAAATGCTTCATTTGCAAAGTTACTGCTACTTCCTCCTCGTGATGACGTCTTCCTGAGGTTGTTCACGTTGTCCACTCTCATATCTCAGATCTGATTCAGCTCCAACATGTACGGATGGATTTGAGAAGTTGACATTTGGAGTAAAGAAGGAGAAAAAGAAGTGAAATCCTGCTACTATAGTTTGTTTACGTAGCCTCCGGAGCCGGAGGAAGCTTCCTGAATCTGACCAATCAGAACAGGGCGGGCTCATCAGGAGGGGGGTCTTAAAGAGACAGGAGCTAAAACGGCCTGTTTCAGACAGAGGCTGAACTGAGGGGCTGCATAAAGGGCCAGTATAAGATAAATAAGGAGTTTTTAACTGGAAATCATGCAAAGATATTCCAGTAGAGCCCCAGAATATAAATATAGAGCTGGAAATGTGCTGGTTAAATCAAGTCTTCGCGGTAACATTTAATGATTAACATTATGGGGTCTTGACAGATTAATGCCCCAACAACATGAGTAATACAAGTTACACACACACACACAGAGTGATATTGGTGTGTGTTTGATTGATGGTGAAATAAAGGAGCGCAGTGAAACGCTGATGTGATGGTGATAACACTGCAGCTGTCACCACGATATCAGATCTGCCTGATCTGATAGCAGCACATCGCACACTGAGTATTATTTCACTACATACGTGTAGCAAAACACTCGCGTGTGACTGAGGTTTAGAGTGTAGTTCATTTTTACAGCCACAGACAGCGAGAAGAGATAAAAGTGATTACTCAGTCACAGTTGAGCAAAAATAAACTGTTGGAAATTTGGACTGTTGGTCAACTTGCACATATTTCTTCCTGCCTGCCGACCTGCTTCAACATCCCCTTTAAAGTTTTCCAGTGTCGAACATCTCCTGCTCTTCATATTGTGGAGGCGGCGCTACAGTAAAATAATGAAGTAAATCATGATCTTTGAATGATCAGCTGCTGTCTGCATTCAGACTGGGTTTGAGATATTGAGGTTCAAAGTTTTGACATCCTAGTTAGCAAATCTGATCTACAGTACAGCTCTTTATTTATCAAAATAACAGACTCCCTTAATGTGCTCTAAATATATAATATCAAAATCTTTCCACATGTTTAAATGGGTTTTCTAGATCAGGTTGTTTTCAGGTAGAAGCTTCTAGAGTTTTTATCTGCTGAGGCTTCACAGAAAGTGTTGATTCTGTTGAAAACAGACAGATTAGTCTGACTTTAATACACAAAATCAATGTATGAACTACTGAAGGGAGTTATGATTTACAGTATTTGGACACAGACAACAATTTAGCTGCATGTTTTAAATTTAGATATAAAACACTTCGTTTTTACTGACAGATTTGAACTGATAATATTGATAATAATAAAGTTTTACCAACAACAAAATTCAAGAAAATTAGAAATCGGAAATGTTTCTTCATTCATTTTCTGATATTCTTCTCATTGCTCTACTTTATTTTCTTTTTTAAGGTTTCTTTGCTGCTGTCTGTCTGTCGCTCTTTTCTTTTCAGAGCCTTTCTCGCCTTTTTCTGCTCCCAGATTTACTTTTTATTTTTTACTCTGTGGACAAACTGGGGTCTCTGTCAGTGTCTGAGCTCTGAATGTTTTCTGTCAAGTTATAACATTAAACACACACAAACCCAGTTAGCAGCAGGTAGTTAGTCAGAGTCAGAGCAGCCTGAATGTATCTCATATTCTCAACATTTTGGCTTCATTGCCGTCATTTTCAGACAAGATAAAAAACTGACTTTAACTCAGTGGGTGTTTGTATCAGTGTCATTCATAACGATATAGATAATTATAATACTAATCAATTTGGAGGTCTCAAAATTTCAGACTAAGTTACATTTCATGATCTTTTGAGCTCGTTTAACCACAGTCACAGAGCAGTGAGGTCACATGGTAAAGAGGCAGAACCTGATTGGTCCTCCTGTCTACATTCAGAGCACTGATTGGTGCTTTGCAGATGGAACCTTTTCTTTTTCTCAAAGTTTAGGGCCAATTATGCAAAAAACAAAAAACAAACCTAAACAAAATGTTAATAAAATTTAAATTTCATTTCAGTAACTCATTTTTGTGTGTGTGTGTGTGTGTGTGTGTGTGTGTTTTCAGATTGAGGGGGGAGTGGCTCGTTCGTCTGGAGAATCGAACCAAACACCTGAAGAGCCTCAACGACAACTTCGTCATGAAGGTGAAGCTGGATAAGTCAGCTGATCAGACATGAGTTAAAAAAACATGAAGAAGAACTTTGATGCTGCAGAGATCAGCTCATTCATCCGACTGTTTAGAGTAATAAACATTTTTGGCAAATCATTTTTTGAACCTGTTTGTTCTGTATTCAGTGGTGAAAAGTAACTAAGTACATTTACTCAAGTACTATACTAAAGTATTTTAAAGTACTTGTACTTTAATTTCAGCAAAAATCAAAGATTAGAGAAAAAGTCCAAAAAGTGAAAACAGATTTGTGTATCAGAACTTTGTTTTTTCTTCTTTCCTCTCCCATTAATCATCTCACGACCCCTCAGATTTATCTGCTGACCCTTTGGAGGGGCCCCACCCCTAGGTTGGGAACCACTGGACTAAACTGAGTCTCACCTCTGTCCTTCAGCGTGCTGATGTACGCCTCCATGAACTCTTTCTCACCGCTGTCCTTCTTCACCTCCTCCTCTGGTTCTCTTTCTTCTTCTCCTCTTCTTTCTTCTTCTCTTTACTCGCATGGTTGTCGTACAGTCGAATAAACCTGCCGGGGAACAGTACAGAGAGACTACCTGAGCTTTGGGTCCAACTTAAATCCATATATGTCTCTGGTCTGTGATAAATATGTTGACATAATGAGACCCGAGAACAGTCTGACAAAACTGATCTGAGAAAATCTGAAAACTTTTTGTCTCAATCAGTGAACAAACATTTAAACATTTTATGTGGAGTTCCACAAGGTTCTATTCAGGGTCCTTTAGAAGTCTGTGTCTGGTTTGGACAAAAAGAGGTAAACTCAACAATATTTCACCAAAAAAAAATCAAAGATTAGAGAAAAAGTCCAAAAACTGAAAACAGATTTGTGTATCAGAACTTTGTTTTTTCTTCTTTCCTCTCCCATTAATCATCTCACGACCCCTCAGATTTATCTGCTGACCCTTTGGAGGGGCCCCACCCCTAGGTTGGGAACCACTGGACTAAACTAGCTAACTGTATATAAAGTAGTTGAAACTAGCTCCACCTCCAGCAGCTACAACAGTAACATGCTGCTTACACACTGATGCTTCAGTATTAATAATCTAATGATGTCATATATAATAATATATCAGTCAGAGGGACCAAACCACTACTTTTACTGCAATACTTTAACTACATCAAGCTCATAATACTTATGTACTTTTACTGCAATACTTTAACCACATCAAGCTCATAATACTTATGTACTTTTACTGCAATACTTTAACTACATCAAGCTCATAATACTTATGTACTTTTACTGCAATACTTTAACTACATCAAGCTCATAATACTTATGTACTTTTACTGCAATACTTTAACTACATCAAGCTCATAATACTTATGTACTTTTACTGCAATACTTTAACTACATCAAGCTCATAATACTTATGTACTTTTACTGCAATACTTTAACTACATCAAGCTCATAATACTTATGTACTTTTACTGTAGAAGGATTTTTCATGCAGGACTTTTACTTGTAATGGAGTATTTTTACATACTTACATTGCTATATTGATACTTTTACTGCAGTAAAGGATCTGAGTACTTCCTTCACCTCTGTATTTCACTCTGTAGAGTCTTTAGTTTGCAGGAGTTATGAAGTTATGTGCTCAAAACAAAGAAAAGAGTATAAATACAGTTTCTTGACATTCACACACATTTTGGTCTCTGTACAGGCATGATGGATTTTAGAAAAACTGAAGTCATGAATTCAAATTCCCTTCCTAAAACATACATTTTACATGACTTTCATTTTCATTGCAAACTTTATTTTTGCCCTAAAAAGTCACATTTAAATCTAAATAATCTAAATATCACAATCAGGCTTAAAAAGCAGAATAATTTGTCTGTGACTGTAGAACTCTTGTCTCTATAAAATCTCCATATTTCCAAGAAAAGTTCCAGCTCATAACTCCTTCTAAAAACATGTAATCAGTGAGCTTTAGAGGTGTTTGTAGGTGTATTTGTGAACTTTGGACACAGCCAGGCTAGCAGTTTCCACCTGCTTCCAGTCTTTATGCTAAGCTAGGCTAACCACGTCCTGACTCCAGCTCTGTACTGAACACATAGACATGAGCCTGATATCCATCTTAACATCTGAGTCTTTTTTTCTCCTGAACCTCTCTGACTTTTCTCTCTCGTACGTGTTCCAACAAAGTCGTGACAAGAGGAGCTGAACGTTCCTGAGATTTCATCATTAGCATCATCAACACAGTTTCAGTTAATTTCAGACTCTTTCAGTTCATTCAGACGAAGACATTGTGATTTCAGGTCAGTTCATGACTCGTTTGACGGGTCTGAACTCCTCAAATTTACCTTCTACGATTGTAAGAAAATTAGTGAATGCCACAAATTCTCTTAAATCACTTGAACTTATCACTTAACAAATCTGTTCATAGAGTGTTTCTTGCATTGATGCCCATTAAGTCTACATACCAAAATGTTGAACTATTCCTATAAGAAGAAGAACTGCAGGAACAAACTGAACAAAGTTGGACCATGTTTCCCTGAAAGAGTCAGAATCAACATAAATATTAGTATTTTATTGCTCCATACATCATGCTTACAGTTGTTTCTGATTAGTTACCTGCAGGGATCAATACTGAGTCACATGTTCAAACTCTTCACAGAGTCGACACAACAGCAACAATTATGGAGCAAACTGTGACACATTTGCACATATTGTTTTGACACAGAAAGCATTCAGTGACTACAGCCTTCAAATGTCCTCAATACTTTTCTCACTCAAACACAAACAAGCAACTAAACATTTGACACATGTTTACATCCTCACTTCCAAACTCTGCAGTTTCTGTTCAAACACTAACATGTATTCATACGGACAGCAATCTGCCAAATCATAACCACACTGAAATACATCTATATTCAACCAAAAAACAAGACGTGCTGTCAGAAATAAAGCCCACTGAAAGCTTTCCTGCTGCATTTCTATGACTGGTTCCTGTAGAATACACTGTAGTACGTTCTATAGAGAGCTACACATCTGACTGGATTTACACTATATACACATTTCTGACACTATCAACCATTAAAAACTACATATACACAATAAAACAGTGATGGAATAAAAAGATCCTCATGTGTTTTTATCTCAGTGTGTCTGATTGACACATGAGTTGTTGTGTTTGTGTGTTTGTGTGTAAAATGAGCTGCTGTGTGCAGCAGCGTGTTGGTGAAGTTTAACATGTGGACTCAGAGTTGAACCAATCAGAAAAAAACTGTAAACTGTTTCTTCAATACAACGGACAGATAAAATTATTTCTTTCAGGATAAAATCTCTTTTCTTAAAGACAGTTTATCAGACTCTCTCCTGTTGGTCAGTACAGGCTGTGTATCGGTAAGATCGAAGTGTTTTTGGTCATTTCCATTAGTTTCTGTTTCAGTGTTTGTTTCTGGACTTTAAACCAGACGTAGCGAGGGTTTTCTACAGGAGGTGGCTGTCCCGTTCCCGTCCACTCCACCTTCTCTCCGTCCTCATTGCGTTGAACGCGGTCGGGTGTCAGCATCACCAGCGTGTTGAAGCAGACGCCGTCGGTCTTCCCGTGCTGCCGGCCGTTGTGCTGCAGGCTAAAGACGCCCAACGTGTTGACGTCGTGGTCGTAGTACGCTGACGGCATGGCTTCCTGCACCACCATGTTGGCCGCCCACGTCACCACGTGGGTCCTCACTGCCGCCGCTGTGGGGAGGTGGAGCACCGGGGCTGCAGGACAGAGGAGGGAGTTTTATTGTTTGGTTTTAAGATTCGTACCCAGGACTCTGTGGATTCTGCTGGTGAACAGTTTGTTACCTTTGATGAGCAGGATCCAGACCTGCTCTTCAGTGTTGGTGAAGACCAGGACGAGTCTCTGCAGCACGTGATGGCAGCTCAGGTCTATAGGTAATGTGACAGGATGCCAGGGAGCCTGACGGTACCTGAAAGCAGCACAAAAGCCAGAGTCACTGTCAGATTCACCTTCATCCTCTCCCTGAGACTTTTATCACTATTTGTACAACTAATTTCACACCATGCTGAGGTTTTCATGAAATGAAACAAAACTGACCCTGATCTCAACCACTAAACAGCAGAGAAACACTGAGAGAGTTTAAAGTCGTACTTCAGTCCGCTGTCGATGAGACGGAGGATGTCTCGTCCTCTCAGAGGGAGAACAGACTGTCTGTCCCACCAGGTGGCCTGAAGAGACTCCTGATCTGCTGCTGACAGATTCTTTATGGTTCCACCTGAGAGACAGTGAGTCCTCCTAAGTACACAAGTACAAATGTGTGTGTGTGTGTGTGTGTGTGTGTGTGTGTGTGAGCCCTCTGACCTGTGATGTGGGCGAGGAAGATGAAGCGGATCCACTGTGGTCCCTGCTCCTGGATCAGCAGCAAGGTGATTGGCTCACAGTCAAACCCCGCCTCCTCCTTCACCTGCAGATGAAAAGAGCTGTAACTCAGGTAAACAGGACAGGTGTGTGTGTGTGTGTGTGTGTGTGTGTGTGTGTGTGTGTGTGTGTGTGTCTGTGTCTCACCTCCCTCCTCATCGCCTCCTCCAGGCTCTCCCCCACCTCCACCCTCCCTGCAGGCAGGTACCACTGCTTATAACAGTCCTGCTTCGCCTCCTGCACCATCAGCACCTCCTCCTGATGGATGGATACACACACACACACACACACACACACACACACACACACACGCATAAAATACAAAACATAATAATAATGATAATATT
This sequence comes from Scomberomorus guttatus, assembly GCA_038419695.1. Taxonomy (NCBI): domain Eukaryota; kingdom Metazoa; phylum Chordata; class Actinopteri; order Scombriformes; family Scombridae; genus Scomberomorus; species Scomberomorus guttatus. Next base: position 33,546,258 of record CM076450.1, read on the forward strand.
TATTGTCCACAAATGTGGAAACTGCCTTCAGCTTCACAGGTTGGTTAAATCACATCATAGTAAATCACATAAATACACACAATAATAATAAATTGCAGTTATTGCATTTTGTATGAAAGACTTTTAGTAAATGTTCTTGGTTGCTGCAGCAGCTCTATAACGTCTTCTGAGGGCAGTTTTATGATTTCTTTAAAAATCATATCATATTAGAGCCCGACCGATACTGGATTTTTGGGGCTGATGCAGATACCGATATTAGGGAGTAAAAAAAATCTGATATCGATATATATTGGCCAATAATCTTATATACAGAATATAGACATAAACACACATTTTTTGCAATAATCCCTCAAATATCAAACACTTGTGACAAAGATATGTAAAGGAGGTGTGATATTTTACAGTTTAACAGTAAACTTCACTGGGAATTTAATAATTATAAATTATTATAAATAAAAAACAGCACAAAAAAACATGTATATATTAAACTTGAATTAAGTAAAAGGATCAAATATACACAAAATGCTGCTTATATAACTTTAAAAATAAAAAAATATTGTTGCATATCGGACAACATATACACCGACACCGATATACCTGTGATAGGATAATATCGGCTGACTGATATATCAGTCAGACTTTATATTGTATGAATCCAATTTACTGACTAGACATAAGCGCTGCATTACTTTAAGGAAACGCTTTAAATAAGGACACATTTAAAAAGAAAAAGGTGGAATTCAGTTGATGTAAAATTTGAATCATGTTTAATAAGAAAAGACCAAACAGCTGCTGATTCTGCAACCAACTGACCAGAACATTTTTTTATCAAATTGTATGCAACAACAATTTCATGTGTTCATACTGTACATTACTTCAAACTCATCAATCATGCTGCAACAATTAGTTGATTAATCAATTAGTTGCCACCTATCAAATTAATCGACAACTATTTAGACAATATGATAACTTTGACTCGTCTGTCTCTCAGTAATCTGGTACCTTGTCGTTGAAGATGACGGCGCAGACGATGAAGGTGACGGTCTTCCTCAGAGTGGCTGGTTTGCTCTGGTCCAGGGCCACGTCACACCCGGTGACCTCTGACCCCTGACCACTCAAAAGCCTCTCCACCTGCTCCTCCACCTGCTGCCGCTCCTCCTCCATCACCTCCATGGCTGCAGACACACACACACACACACACACACACACACACACACACACACACACACACACACACACACACACACACACACACACACACACACACACACACACACACACACACACACACACAGCCCAAATTAAAGGATCATTCTGGTGATTTTCTGTATTTTTCTTCATGTTTGGATCCAAACCAACAATGAACTGATCTACTAACAGTATTGTGTGTGTATCAAAGCCTGATATATCTTATTCCTCTGTTGTCCAAAAACTATTAGATTATTAGAGTTTGGTCACGTTAGTTTGTTTAGAAACGGCTCCAAAGACTAATAACAGCATCATGTTTTCTCATTCAGAGGTTTAAAGATTCCCGAACGTTATATGTTGTTTTACAGTTTTACAATAAGAGCACATAAAACATCACAAATTGTATTGCAATTTTTGAGAAAAGCACTGAAATATTTATTGCACATAATAGACGTCTAGACATTTACTCTGATTTTGAATCTCGACACTTTTTCTATTGCATCACCAAACTTATTATTACTGGATCAGACGTGAGCTTCCAATCATGTTTCTGTGTAACATCAGCTATATTTTTTATCTTCAGTTCTGTGTTTTGTCCCTGTCAGATTAAAGCTGAATAAATATATTTAAATGTAATGTATAGCCTAACAGAGTACAACTCCACCACTTTATCATCCATTAAGGAAATTCAAGTCTGGTAAATGATGAATTATTGGACTACGCCGAGTAAAACTTTGTATCATGTCTCTCATGTACAGTAAACCTACCTGCTGCTAGATAATTTGATTTAATTGCTCTGTATTTCTCCTCTCAGCTCCTGACTGTAACTGTAGCACTGTTTGGTTTAGTCGACTCTGCTCATACTTCAACAAATCACAGGAGCTCGATTGGGCCGTGTACAGTAGGCTATTTGTATTTGTGTGTGTGATGAGAGGTCCTATTGAGAGTGTCAAGAGTGTCCCAGTGAGCTCTGATAAACTCTTCACACTCTTGTGGTCTTAGCAGGCACTTGGGCACTGAGACAGTAACTGGAAATACATCACACAAGTAGCCACTTGACTACTTGCAAATACTACAAGTTCACAAGCAAATGTTACTCTCTTGCACAGAGGTTCACCAAGAGGTTCACCAAGAGGTTCACCAAGAGGTTCACCAACTCATCAACTGATTCAGACGAGAGCAAAAAAAACTTTTCTAAGTTGCATACTGGACCACGATTGGCACCAAATGAGTTGTGATGTCATAAATCATGCTGGTAGGCCCCTTAAAATCAGATTTTTATTATTAATAATAATAATAATAATAATAATAATAAAAGCTCAGAGAAAGCTCCTTCAGCAGAGGAATGAAAACAAACTGCACAAACATTCTGCAGAGATGTTTCTGAGGAGGGGGACTTTAATTTAGCAGAAATTCGTGAATAATTTATCCGTTTTTTCGTTCTTGTGACGTTTGCCGACAGGAAGTGATATCTGTCAAACACTCGGAATAAAATCACAAATAAAACTACGAACCTTTGTGTAGTTCACAGCTCTTTCGGCGCCTCTGTGCTTCCTGCTGCTGCTGCTCTGTTTTGACATTTGACACCTTCACAGCAAACCGGAAGTACTGAAACTCTTCCGGTTCGGACGATTCAAAACAACAGCATCGATGACTATTTAATAACGTTTGAACAGTTTGAGCCATGCTACATGCTGTCTATATTTACGGAATAATGTGTTAACATTTACCAACGTCCGTTAATCGTTAACAGAAGTTCTCAGCGGCCTTTCTAGTGTGTCGGGCGCCTAAATTGGTATTTTACGTTGAAGTCAATTACCGGAAGTCAGATGTATTGTAATGAGTCTGACTTCACGCTGGTGTCGTAACGTTTGGTAAGGTCACTGTTTACATCAGCTAACAGCTCTGTCAGTAAATGTTCGCTGTCTGTTGATCTGCTGACAAACAAACAGGTGAGTTCACCTTTTTAACTGTTTATGGTTTACTGTTTATTTACGAGTTAACGTCGTAGCAGCTGACAGAGAGTTTCTGTTTGGTTTTATTGCAGTTAACTTACATCCAGTAACTAAATATACTTCTCAAGCACTGTAGTTAAGTACAGTTTTGAGGTACTTGTACTTTACTTGAGTATTTCCATGTGATGCTACTTTATACTTCCACTCCACTACATTTCAGAGGGAAATATTGTACTTTCTACTCCACTACATTTATTTGACAGCTTTAGTTACTTTTCAGATGAAGATTTGACACAATGGATAATATAACAAGCTTTTAAAATACAACACATTGTTAAAGATGAAACCAGTGGTTTCCAACCTTTTTGGCTTTTGACGTCTTACAAAAAGCAGTGTGTAGTCGGGGTCACATTTGTACACAACAGTACATGGAGTACAAACAGAAACAATAATGATAAAACAAAATGTTATTTATTCTATTTTATGTTGTTTTGTCTGTTTTAGTTATTGTATGTAATTAGGTTGTTTTACTCTTTCAGGTTTAAAGTTCAGAGATCAGATCCTCCATCCTCATCAATCCTACACCTGAAAACCTCACAGGACGTCCTGCTTCTCAGCCAATCAGAGCTCCACCTGCCCCTGCACCTCCCAACACTCAGAGTGGAAAAGTGGGGCATCGTGGTGCGTTCAGAGTCCTCAGTCTTCATCCTGTAGATGGTCTGTGTTTCCTGCTTTACATGTGACACATACAGTCAGAGCTCAACGTCGCCTTCAGTGTTGGTGTGCATCATAAATCTGCCTTCAGACTGACATCAGAAGAAGATCAGTGATCTCCTGAGAGCTGAACTTCTCTAAAAACTGTACTGACTTTGTATTTCTGGAGAGAAGTCGGGAATTTACATTTACTTTAATACAGCTGGTGTCAACATGTCCTTCTAGCTTCCTGCAGACCTGGTTTCTGGTTTTTCTCTGTTTTTAAAGAAGAAACTTTGTCTTGTGTGAGGTTCTGTCTCATCTGATGTCGCGACACAGCAAGCTGCAGAAGCAGGTTCTGGCTCTGTACCGGCAGTTCCTGCGCGCCGGCCAGGACAAACCGGGCTTTATCCCCCGAATCCGTGATGAGTTCAGAGAAAACGCTCGTATCAAGAAGACAGACGTAATGCACATTGAGTATCTGTACCGTCGTGGCCAGAGGCAGCTGGAGCAGCTGAAGGACACCAACACCAAACAGCTGGGCTCCTTCTCCAAACCCAAAGAGCAGAGCTGACCTCTGACCTGCACCGTGTCATGTGACCCTGAATGACAACAACAAATACCTCACAAAGACAGTTATCACCAAAATATCATGTTGAGATCCTGCATTCAAGTCCAGAGGAGAAATACATTTCCTGCTGAGGCTGCTCAGTGTGGAGAAAACATGTGATAAACTTAATTAAACAGTCATATGAACTGCAGTACAGAGTTCACTGTCTCTGACTGTTTAGACTCAAATGAATAAACTTCTTTTGACTTCATCAACAGTAACAATAAACTCTGATGTAGAAAAGATTAATATTGCAGTAATTACCATGGCAACATCACCCATTAGTCAGTGTGTTTACATGCACCAAGTATCCTGGTTATGATTTGTGCATGCTAACATTTCCTGGTGTCAGAAGCCTGGAGCTGCTAGCTGGAGCTGCTAGCTGGAGCTGCTAGCTGGAGCTGCTAGCTGGAGCTGCTAGCTGGAGCTGCTAGCTGGAGCTGCTAGCTGGAGCTGCTAGCTGGAGCTGCTAGCTGGAGCTGCTCTGACAGAAACCAGGATACTGTGGCCTGTAAACACCAGGGGCCACATGCATAAAACTGTGTAGATTCAAACTGTTTGTACGCACAAAGACAGAAATATGTTTTCATCAGATATAAAGCTTTGCATACACATGCTTCTGTTTTATACATCTCAGTCACTGTGGAACTGGGTGCTTAAGCCTCATTTCTACTCCCACAATTAGCCATACATGGATGAAGATGCCCTGAATCAGCTGTTTTCATATCAATTCACCACCTGCTCTGTACACCGGTCAATGAAACAAACAGGAAAGAAGAAGAAGTGCAGTTTCACAGATTGTGTTGCACCAACGAGGTTCTCCAACAGCAGAGCAGCTGTCATTACACAAGACGAGTTATAAATCTACACAGTTTTATGCATGTGGCCTCAGATCCAGATGTCTGATCAAGTGAGCAGATGTGTCATCAACTCAAGTAACAAAGTAGTCAGTAAAATAAGAAATATGATGTAATGATGATCAACACGCTGAAATAAAGGAAAGTCTGACTTCAGTCATGCAGCGACTGCAACGATTAGTTGATTACTCAATTATAACAACTATTTTGAGAATTGTTCAAGTTATTTTCCAAGCAAAATGTCAAGTCAATGACTTTATTCATCCAGTTTGAAACTTTCTGAGCGTCCACCGGACAACAGAAATGTAGAAAGACCAGAGGATTCCCTCCTTTCTCAGTCACGTTACAGTAAAAACATGTTGGACACGGTGCCGACTGATCAGAGAGCTGAGAGGTTCCTCTGGTAGCACATGTAGTAAAACTGGAACAATACAGGGAGGCTCAAATTAACATTTTAAAGATATTTTTAATTGTAAAGAATGCAATTTAGTACCTGTTTCACAAAAACATGTATGCATTAGTATTCTCTATATAAAATTGTATACACATGACATATACATATAATATATACATAAATTATAATAAATTGTCAAGAAAAACATTACATTACATAAATAATATAGTAATATTTGGGGGGGGGGGGTACATTTTAATGGAGACACAACCTTCTGGTTCTGCAGGAGCCTCCTGATCCTGCTATTAATGTTTTATATATTGCTACATTTGAGTTAGTTCATTTAGTTATTGTATATAATTTAGCCTTTAATTACATTTGTTTCTTTTACCTACCTTGCTGTTTTTGTATTTTGATTTGTGTCAAGTGGCACTTTAATTTCCCTTTGGGATTAATTATCTATCCATCCATCTAGTCCCTCCTTGTTCAAACTGCTGACCTTCAGGAGTTACACAGGAGCAGGATCCCACTTTAGTTAACTAGTTGTCATGTAAACACAGACTAAAGTGAACATGTTTCAATGAGGATAGGATATGAACCCACAGATGAGGAGCACAATGGATTAGCAGTCCATCACTTTAACCACTCAGCCAACTCTTCTCAAAATAAATAAAAAGTAGTTTTACACAAACTTTAATTTAATATTAATTCTCTCATCATCATCTCTTGTTCCTGGTGTTTAAAGTAAAACTCATCTGCCAGGTTTTTACACAGACCTGGGGTCTGTACTACGAAGCAGGACTTGGGGTTAGTGAGGTAACTCCAGGTTTAACCCTGGGTTTCCAGGGTTACGATGATGGTTCACTTCTTACCAGGGTACATCACCATGGCAACTTATGCTGAACAGCCAACCTGCTCCGGAGCAGGTTATGTTCAAGATAATAGATCAGCAGGTATAAAAGCACCTATTGGCCAATCAATTCTCTTGGAAAATGGCATCACCATTTGTAGAAGATCCCATGGAGCTCAGTGTGTGGATCGTGAGAGGGTCTCTTAGATGGGCAAGAGTGTTCAGGGACCAGCAAAACCCATTGGCTCTCGCTGACGATCTTCTGTATGAGAGAGATAGATTCTCATTAGAGGGAATGACGTATCTGTATCAGCTGCTTGAGCCATATGTTGCCAGTGTGACACGTCCAAGTCGTGTACTTACAGTCCTGCAAACTATATGCAATGCACTGCGGTACTTTGCTACAGGTACTTTTATGTATGCTGTAGGTGATGCAGAGAACCTGAGCAAAAACACAGAGGACCAGAGTCAGAAAGGTCTGAATGAAGCATCGATAGGAGCCAAACGATGCAAAGTTCTGAGTAAATTTGCAATTGATTTTGCCTCCTTGAGTGCCTCCTTGAGTGGCTCCTCTGATTGAATTAATTGAATTCACTGCTTTAAATGCTCCTTAATGATGGAGCCAGTTAGCTCGATCACATGCAAACTAAAGTGAAGGTGACTCGACGAGGATGGGATTCGAACCCACGTGTGCAGAGCACAATGGTTTGAATGCATTTCTGTTGAAAGTTGTCTTGTACATATTACACATTACTATTATGTTGTTCTGTACAGACTGTTGTTTCCTGCAGTAATGGAACATAATGGAGTCCTGAATGAAGAACAGAGCACACTTTTGATTCCTGCCCTGTTGTGGCATGAAGGTACTCACATCAGTACTATCTTTGTATTGCGAATAGTGTTGACTGAGGACTGGCCAGACAGCTGCCCCCTGCTACAGCTGTTGTTAATGACACACATTGGGACACTGCTGCCACCCTCTGCTCAGGCTGCAGAACAACTGTAGCTCATTTTGCACAAACACTTGCATTATCTTTCACTGAAGAAGTGTGACAAGACAAATTTCAAATAGTTTCTACAGATTGGTCAGTGTACTTGTAAACACTCACTGTTGGTCATGTAACTGGGTGTCTTAGCACCTTTTCAATAAGCTACCTCCTGTGTTGGCTTGTGTGCAGCACTTTGCTGTAATACCTGCAAAGAACAGTTTCCACATACTGTAACTGTAACTGTAAACCAGGCCAACATAAGGTCCTGTGTGCAATGACACAATGATGACATGACAACAAGAGGATAAAATCAGTGCTGGAAATGCTATGGTACAGTTTCTCTCTCTCTCTCTCACACACACACACACACGTGATAATACACACAGGTGAAGTGTTTAAAGTCTCTTGTAACCTCCTTGTTTCCCTGCTAATTCACACAGGTGTAGTCTTCATGTGCTGATTGGTTGAAGGAAACCTGGTTTTCTGGATGTTTGGTACAAAAAGCTGCCTGATATTACATTTGATAATTTCACTGTTTCACAGAGAGAGAGCTGCAGCACTGTTTATTCAGTCAATCAAATATAGCTGCAAGCAGCATTGAACGTGGTCCAATAACAAAAGGCTGCCTTTGACTTAATATGACCTTCAGAAGGATTTGAATCACTACATTGTTGAGCTGTAGGACGTGGCCACCTGGTGATTCGAACCCTGGACCTTTGTATCCACAGAGAAAGGTGAGTTTCTGACTGCACCTCTGCAGAGACGTGGTTTCCACACACACACCTCACACCTTGAGGCAAATTTGCAAAACTGGGATATTTTTGTCTATTTTTTAAATCCACAACAATTTAACTGTTGGGGATAAAATTCTTCTTTAAAAAAGTCACATCGACCTTTTTTGAGTGTATTGTCAAATATTTTGATTAAATTTGTTTAAAAATGAGATGAAATAGAAAATGCAGTAAGATACTGAATATTACTGCAGACTCACTGTTTGATCTGAACATGATTTGAAACACTTTTACCATCCAAAGAATGTCTGTCAGTTTTGGCAGCATATGAATGAAAACTTGTGGAGATACAGATGTTAGTTGATTTTGCATATTTTGAAAGATATATGGTGACAGACTTCTGAATTGACCAGAAGTTGCAGTGAGGCAAACTTTTGTCACAATTCAGCAGATGTGCTGAAAAAAATGTCTGCAGGAGCAGATCGCTCCGAAGAAGGCAGGAAAGATCCCCAAGACCACGGCCTGGAATCAGAAGCAGGAGAGAGAGGAGGGGGGTCAGCCGGCTGGCAAGAACACAAAAACACGTAAACTGAGAATTTGTCAGCTGTGCGGCCTCCCCAGACAGAAGGACTACGGACACAGCCAGTACAACGGAGAGCACTTCTGTGCTTTGTATTCATGCAAGTCTGTAGAGCTGTGGCTGGCAGAGAGGAGGGCCAACAAGTAGTGTGTGTGTGTGTGTGTGTGTGTATATTTTTGGTGTCTTTTTTGGGATGTAGGGTGTATTTCTATCTATATATCTATTAGTTTATATGCTTGTGTGTTCTTTTAATAAATTATACCATTCTGCTACCTTGTCCTCTCGTGACTCTTCTTATGGTCAAAGGTCAACATGACAGCTCAAACTCCAGGAGTCAATTTAACAGTTTACATGAAACATCATCATTCACATATGATCACACTGATATGTTTAAAATAATTAGTAGGATAGCAAAAACTTTTTGTCTTCACAAACCAGTCAGAGATTAAATATTCCAAAATGTTTTTATTTTTCACACACACACACACACACACACACACACACACGCTGGACCTGCCACCTCCACTGAGTGGTCTTCAGCACTTTTGCCCTCATTGACTCCTCCAGGATTTGCCAGCTGGAAGGTGGAGTCAGGTCCCTGGAGGTCCCTGCATCTGTGTACTGGGTAGCCTGGATGTGTCTGCAGAGGAATAGTACACAAGTTTAATTAGAGTACAAAGTCACAAGTGTAGAACAACCAGTGCAAACCTTTTTTTTCCTTTTCCTCCTCTCTTTAGGACCGGAGGCCAAAAGGGTTTCGTAAACCTCAGCCTCAGCAAACCTCTCTGAACAACAGATGCTCAGGTCTCATCGAGTCAGTCGTCAGCTCTGTCAATCACTCACCTATCACCTGAGAGCAACAATGTGGTCTGATTGGGCCGACAATAATAATGGAAGAAGACAGAGAGGAAAACTCACTTTGAAAATGCTGCTGAATTTATTCCTGTCAGCTCAGTGATGAATAAAAAGCTAATTGTAACAAAACTGTATAAATAATGTGATTCTGAACAGAACACTTGAGGCAGAGCAACAGAGGTTGGTATCAGAGATTCACAGTGTTACTGAGCACTGTGCAAATCCACATGAACATGTAAAGGTCACCAGCAGAGACTTTCTGCTACAAACAGTGTTTTTAACTTCAGGCTAACACAATGTTTTATACTTACTGAGTGTAAAGTGCAATGTATTCAACATTCATGAATAATGTCACAATGATGCAATAAAACAGTAACAGTACAAGTGAAGAAGAGCACTGGTTTGGTGTCACTGTGATGTGGAGCCACAGTGTTTTTAACCTCAGGTTTACACAGAGAAATAAATACACCAAATAAAGAGTGCAAAGCAGAAGTGCAACATATTCAACATTCAGGATTAAAGTAGCAGTAATGCAGAAACATAAATGTGTTTTATGATGGTTTTACACACATCAGTCTGATGTTATTTTAGTCTCTTCTTCTTGTTCAGATTTGTCTGTAGATGTGGAGAAGTTACAGTTAGTCAAGACAAAGAGCAGCGCTGAACCTCGTCAGACATGTAAATCACCCAACAATCACAGTGTGTGTAGTAATCAACCCAACTGGTCCCCACAGCGTGATCACCAGTGAACCTGAGCTACTGACCAGCACTCAGGTGCTCGTTGATGCCGTGGTCATACTGAATACTTCTCTTTGTCACCAGGGACGGCTACTGGAGAACCGTCTGTCTTTACAAAAGTGCAACAGTCAAGTGCCCATTTATGTTCTTTAAGCTCTGAAGCTTTCAGTAGAGATGTAGTGACCACACAAACTATGCACAAAAAATTATATACATATATATATATATATATATATATATATATATATATATATATATATATATATATATATATATATATATATATATATATATATATATATATATATAAGTATGTAGAATGTCTATTTACATTATTTATAGCAAGTTCCTGATGGGGGGTTAGTTATGGAGGGAGGCCAGCCACTCCTCTGGGCTCCGTCCTTGTTTCTGGATTCAGACGCTACAGCAGCGACCCTGAACGCCCCCTACGCAGCGGTCGGACAGCGACACCCAGCGGCAGATTGGTGCAACTGCAGCAGGAGTAATCCATGTTGTGTTTTATTGACTTGTTTTGCAGTTAAGTGTCATGTTTACATGTGACGTGTGTGTACGAAGTTTTAAGACGAGAGAAAGACTTTCAGTGACACCGACACAGTTTCTCTACAAGAGACTAAACGGTGCAGTTTGTTTTCTAGACAACAGTTGAGCCTTAAAATGCAGAAAACGGCGACTTTAAATGAAGTTTCCTGTCGTTACTGTTCATGCGTCTGTCGGAGAGTCTGTGGACTCGTACAGCGACTCCCCAGGTAAACTAACTTTTCCTGACTGAAACACGGGTGTTTTTAGGAGGTTTTGATGTAGTTTTTAGGTGTTTTTGTTGCCTTTTTAAAGAGATATTCGCTTGTAAACAGAGAGCCAGTTTCTGCTCTGCTGCGCTGTTTATTATTATTATCATTTTATTTATTTAAAAAATCATATTTTCATGATAAATTATTAGAAAAATGGAAAATGAGGAACGCTTCACGAACTTGCGTGAATTTCCTGCCTGTGCAGAAGTTAAGTTAACAGAGCAGGACGGTGTTAGTAACAGCTGTAACACCTGAACAGGTGACTTCTACCTGCCTGCACAAGCTAACTCACGCAGCTAGCTCGAGTTAGCTGTACGCACTAGCGTTACCTGAACAAAGGTGGTTTTCCCGGATCCCGCCATGTCCAGCATGATCAGACACACGGGTCTGTCCCGGGCAGAAGTATAAAGTAGCATCACATGGAAATACTCAAGTAAAGTACCTCCAAATTGTACTGACAGTAAGTACAGTCCCTGAGTAAATGTACTTAGTTACTTTCTATCACTGTATTTCATTGATTAGTGAGAGATCAACAAATGAATCAATAATGGAAACACTGGTTAGTCAGCTCTGCTTTGCATGTGTGTTTCCTTCACTGTGATTGATGTTTCATGAAATGAAGCTCACAGCAGCTCCTGGTTCAGACTGGCTCTTCTTTGGTCAGTGAGCTGTAAACAGTGAGAGAGAGTCTGCAGAGAGAGTTCAGTGTGTTCAGTCTGTGTCTCGTCATGTCGTCCTCTCAGCTGCTTCTCTTCTGTCTCACCGCTCTGTCCCTCACCTGTCTGCCAGGTAAGACACCTGAGAGGTGAATGATGTCCAGATACTTCTTAATGCTCTGCATTCAGTTAGTTTCAGTTTTTTTACTTGTTTAAAACAGTTTGACATGTGTGATGTTTGATTTTCAGACAGTTAAAGGACTATTATAAAGCTGCTCTGTCCATCTGAATGTAACTGATCAATAACAGTATTGATCAGAGCTGTATGTACAGAGGGACTCAGTCTGGTGTTTCATGCTGTTTCTTTTTATTTCTGTGTTCTCTGTCTAAATGTTAATGTGATTCAGTGTTAGCAGAAACAGCTAACAGTGCTGCAGGCTGCACAGCGCTGACCTTTGAGTAGGGTGGTAGAGTACTGTTAGGGTCTCAGTGTGCTTCATACGGCGTGCGGGTCATTTCCATCAGTAAGTGAGAAATAACATTTTGTTTGTCATTTGTCTAAAAGTGACTCTTACATGATTATGTGTCCTGTGCATCACTGACTACAGACAGCAGCAGCTTCATTTATGGTGGATTGAAAGAACAAAATGTCAACACATCATTTCTGTTAATGTCTGTGAAGAACTGATGAGTTCTGGTCCAACAGGCTGAAGAATTCAACAGAATTAATTTCTGGTGGTTTATCAGACTTAAAGGATAATTCTGGTGATTTTCCGGTTTTTTTTTATTTGTGCAGATCCAAACCAACAATGAACTGATCTACTAACAAGTATTGTGTGTGTATCAAAGCCTGATATATCTTATTCCTCTGTGCCGTAGACCTCCTTGTTGTCCAGAAACTATTAAAAACATGTGAAGCCACACCGCTGCACTCGGACACGTTCCTTCATTATAAAGAGAGAGTAGTTCTGTTTAAGGCAGACACCACTGAGGATGTGCTTATCACCACCTCGTGACTTTGTACTGAAGTTCTTTGAAAAATGTATAATGTAGCACAAAGTTACCATGGTTTATATAATTACTGTAATGTGTGTGTGTGTGTGTGTGTGTGTCAGGAGGCTGTCTGCAGTGTTTTGGTTGTAATGTAGGTGGTGGGCGTGGTCGGGGGCGGGGCTACGTGGAGCTCGGCTGCAGCAAACCGGAGGTTATCAACTGCACTGGAACAGAGCGAGGATTCAAACTCCGATACTGCATCACCACATCCAGCCGTTAGTATCATCATCATCATCATCATCATCATCATATTCATCATCATCATCCTTCTTCTTCTTCTTTTTTCTCCTTCTTTTTCTCCTTTTTCTTCTTCTTCTTCTCACATCATAGACATGAACATGAAGGATTAAAGGGCCATCCATACCAAGAACGATAAATATAAATATATAGTTTTGAAAATCATTGTAACTCAAGTAGATGGCGGCGTCTACACCACAACTATAACGACAACAACAGTGGGGAATGACATAGTTGGGATTCACTTTCAGGGCGATTTGATGAACTACATACTGACAGCCAATCAAAATCCATCTCCTAAATCATACGGCCTGACAAAATCTAGCCTGAAATTTCCAGTAAAACTTAAAAACCTGCATATATCATCTTTATTCTGGAAACTGACTGATGACTTTATTTATTTATATTTATATGTTTTGATGCGGTTTTGCTCCTTTCTCACCACAGACTGACTCACTGTAAATTGGAGCAGAATGACACCCAGTTAGATAGGTTTGTCTCTCTTTATTATACAATGACGCTGGAACTTTTTGTTCTCGATTATAATGTAAAAAAAGGACAAAGTTAGCAACCCTTTTATGCTTCAGATCCGTGCTCATACTGTGTGTCCTTCCACAGCGTGATAAAAGCTGCTGCCGTCGGTCAGTGCAGTTTGTTCTGTAAATACTGGAACATCACAGCAACTAATGTCCTGAAATACTTCTGAGCAACACATTGAATCACCAGCCTGTGAACCCTTCTTGTTTTTTTCTTTCTCTGTGTAACGTACAGCAGTCACAGGTCATCAATATCCATTTTCCTGGGCTGCAGACATAGCTGGAGCGTGCAGCGCGTGCTTGGTGCCACTGTTTACAGGACCTTATTGTTCATAAGTGTGGATGCTCACATCGTTATCGTTATAGTTGTTATGGTTATAGATCTTGAGACCGCGCTCTTTAAAGCGGTCAGGGACGTGAACATGAAGGAGTAGAGCGGACTCTCTCTCTCTGTAGATTCTCTGGACCTGGTCCTGACCCGGGGTTGTGGGACGTCTCGTCACTGTCAGCAGGTGGAACTTCCTGGTGTCTCGGTGGCCTGCTGTGATTGGTCGCTGTGTAATAGCGGGTGGCGGTGCGCTGGGTCTGTAATTGCTGTCATCATCAGCTGCTGGTTTCATCTGTCTTAAAACAAGTTTTTCTGCTGTTTTTACTTTTGTCTGCATTAATTCCTCTTCACCTTTGGCCTGATATTTGATGTGACATCACTATTTATGTGATATTTCCATCACCCACACAGCATTTTTCGGTTGTGTTCGAGTTTCATTGTTTGTCTCATTTTGGACACTAAAAAAAAAGTTTCTATTTAACAGGGACAGAGCACAATACTTTTACTGTATGAGAAATAGGTAAAAGCTAGTTTGCATGTTTTTAAAATAAATTAATGATGTGTGTGACTCCTTGGTGGTGTAAAGATGTTGTTGGTTCATATTTTGAGTTTTTTTTAACATATATTTGTTATATGTTTTTTTTAGAACATACTGAACAGCCAAACAACAAATGAAAAAGTAAAACACAGGTGGACATACTAACAGTCATTTGCACAAAGTAAGAGCACATCTCACTGTGATGGGCTACAGACAGAGATACTTATGTGAATACATACATATATTTATTCAATTTGGAGTCATGTTCAGGGAACTCTAATATAATCCATAAATGTTTTCCAAATTCTCTCAAATTTATCAGTGGAGCCATGGACTGTTTCTCCGGTTCTCGATGCTGCATCAGCTGGGCTCAGTGTTGAGGTGAAGGATCAATCTCTGTGCTAACAAAGTGACAAATTTTGTTGTTTCGAGTTTAGTTCCAGAAAGATTATTATTATTATTATTATTATTATTATTATTATTCTCTCCTACAAAGCCAAAACATAGCTATAGGATCCGGTTGAATTAACATTTTGAAAATATCTGACAGTGTTTTGAAGATTGAACTCCAATAAGAGGACAGATTAGGACAATAAGTGTGTCAGAGGTGTGTCTATGTCTGGAATAGAGCTGAAACAAAGTCAATTGATTGATTAGTTGGCAACTACTGAATTAATCACCAACTGTTTTGATAATTGATTAATCGTTTGGAGTCATTTTTTTAAGAAAAAAATGTCCAAATTCTCTGATTCCAGCTTCTTCTTCTTTACTCCTCTATGACAGTAAACTGAATATCACATCATATACGTCACATTCAGGCTTTGGGAAACAGTGATTGACATTTTTCACCATTTTCTGACATCTTATGGACCAAACAACTAATTGATTAATCAAGAAAATAATCGATAGATTAATTGATAATAAAAATAATCGTTAGTTGCAGCTCTATTCTGGACACATTTTCATTACTCTGAGTTTGATTTCAAAGTAATGAAGCCAATGGGGCACCTTGAATTGAGTGAGGCCATGTCGGGTCATATATTAAGTTTTTTTTTTACTGAAATGTTGGATTTTTAATAACCTCGGTGCTGCCAGTGTGCTGGAATTCATCTTGTATTTTCCTACACACCTGTCCACCAGGTGTGCATTCGACAACACTTGGAGTGTAATCCATGAAATTGAAAAATCTCCTCATGTGTAAAAGAGGAGAAACTGTGAGCATCACATTTATATTAATGTATGTGGAATATCACTAATAAAATGATTCCATTTGACCACATGTTCTACGCTGCTGTCTGTATTAATTCTACTTTTTTTAGTTCAACTTTGACAGACTCAAACAACAGTAAACAAGTTTAAAGAACAAAAAGAGAAAACAAAGTGCCAGGGAATTCAGTTACGACATAAAAAATTTAATTTAAAACATTTGATAAAAGGGAATGTGCAAGAAGCTTTTTACATTCAATAAAAGCAAAATAATACATAGGAGGAGGAAAATCAATCAATCCATAAATAAAGGGGCACAGATTAATAATTAACATTAGTCGATTTTGTATATGCTATATATGTAAAGCTCTATTTCAATTCTCTAGTCAAGCTGAAAAATAGAAAAGAAATAGAAATACAGAAGTCATACTTTGACGTCACGATGGAGAAAAATATTTTAAAAATGTTGAATGAAGTGAAAAATGTTGAAATGAAAAATGAAATGAATAAAGCACATAATCCGTGCCTGCTTTTAGAGAACAAAATAGTTTAATGTACAGCTGGAATTTAAAATCAAAGGTTTGCGTTTGTTGACGTTAGAAGTGCGTTTGTGTTTTTGACCTTCGTCACTCCCCGTATGAATATAAACTTTCTTTCACGCATGCGCACTAGCAGCTACGAACTGGTTTCGCAGCTAATTCGGCTAACCGCTAACAGGTTCGGTCCGCCGCTGTTAACGGTCCGGTCCGTCAACTCAGACCCGGTGCAGGTCAGTAACACGGTGCCGGTTCTGTCCAAGGTCTGACCCAGAACCTGCGCTGACTGCCTGTAGAGGCGACAGTCAGCTCGCTGTTAGCATCTGCAGCTAGCTCCAGCAGCAGATAATCAAAACAAACCCGGCTAACTGAAGCTAACAGAGGCTAACGCTGGACAACATGGCGACAGAGGAGAAGAAACCAGAGACAGAAAACATCAAACAGTCGTCTTCCTCCTCTGGATCCGGCAGCAAGGTGAGTTAACCGGACTGACAGTGCTCTTGACACCGGGACACCCGGTGGTCCGGTCCGCCGTTGACTGGTCGGGTAGCTAACGGTTAGCTCTCTGACACAAACTGATCAGCGTTTATATGTGTTCACTAGTGATTTATATCCTGTATCAGCTCTGTAAACTGTCATTATGACCTGTTATTGATTAATAAAATGTGTAACTAGAGCTACAACTAACGATTATTTTAATTATCGATTAATCTGCCGATTATTCTCTCGATTAATTGATTATTTGTGGGAGAGGAGACTCCTGGCAGTGAAGACAGTCTGCTCACCTGTGGCCTCATTTATAACCGTTGTGTTTGAAAGATACGTACGTCAATTCCCACGAAAAAGTTGGGTTTTATAAAAGCTTGACGGGAGAATGTGCATCTCTAATTTTAAGGAAACGTGTGTACGAACATTTTGGTGACGCAGATGGTGAGGTGGTGAATTGAAGCCAGATTGTATAATGATGCCTCTCACACATTTTATCATAAACATTCAAGCCAGCAGTGTTACATGTGCTTGTACTGAGCCATAACTATTCCATAAGCACCTTTCAATTTTAAAAGATATCAGCCAACTCTATTCTTAACCAATTACATCTGTGATTTATTATTGAAATACTGATGAAGCATTGAGCTCAATGCACTGTCTCACCATCACCTTCCTCAACGTGAATATAAATTCTTCACAATAAAAGTCTCCCGTTATTTAGTCATTTAAAAGCTTTTAATTTGAAGCATTAAAGCAGGAATTGTTGGGTTTCGGCGGTAAGTTAATGCAACTCTGATAAGTAAAGCTGACCAATCAGAACAGAGTGGGCTCATCAGGAGGGGGGCCTTAAAGAGACAGGAGCTAAAACGGCCTGTTAGAGACAGAGGCTGAACTGAGGGGCTGCATAAAGGTCTTTTGAACTGTGAATCATGCAAAGCTACTCTAGTGGAGTCCAAAAATACAAAATTTAGAGCTGGAAATGAGCATAATACGTCCCCTTTAATTTCGGGAATTGTTTTGTTTGTTGCACCAACTGTATCGACAGCTGCTGCAGCCGTCAGCCACAAACTTTCTTCTGTTTTTAATACTATTGCCGTTCTCTAGTCTAGGAACAGCATGTACATCAGTATTCATGAGGGCTTCTGCATTGACTGTTTATGGTTAACTGTGGCAGTGAAAGGGGCGGGATATGAGGTTCGTCCACGTGCACACATTTTTAAATTGATTGTGATTCATGAAGAGAAACGTGCTTACATTCTTGCGTGTGCACAGTTTTATGAATCTGATTATTTTTTTGACGCACACCATTTTCAGCTTTTGTGCGCACATATACTTTTGGTTTGGATCCTACTAACTGTTTTATAAATGAGACCCCAGGACTTTTTTATTTTACATTATTCATTACATCAGATATATTACAAATTCTTACTTTGATAATTTTTTCAAGTACTCTGTATCTGTTCATATGATCATATGTATATACTTTGTGTAAATTATTCAAGTTTCAATATTTAGTACACTTAATTCTAACATCCATGGACAGTCCTGCACCTTGCTACCTTATCAATATCCACCTGACTTGCACTAATATACAGTGTACTATACTATAGCAGATTAACATCATGGAACAGTGTATACTCAGCAAATACTATATTATAGTTATAGTTATGTCTTTAGTCACTATTCTATTTTTAATTATTCTATTAATTTTTATATTTGAGTTAGTCTATTTAGTTATTGTATATAATTTTGCCTTTAATTGCATTTGTTTCTTTTACCTCATTGTTTTTGCATTGTGATTTATTTCAACGTGAATATTTTCTGGTTTTCTTTAGTCTGACAGTAAACTGAATATCTTTGTGTTGTGGACAAAACGAGACATTTGAGGACGTCAGCTTGGACTTTGGGAAACACTGATCCACATTTTCACCATTTTCTGACATTTTAAAGACCAAACAACTAATCGATTAATCGATAATGAAAATAATCATTAGTTGCAGCGCTAGATTTATTGTATTGTATTATTGTAATAACACAGTCTGTCAGATATAACTGTGTGTGTGTGTTTGTGTGTTTCTAGTCTAACCCGGCCAAACCAAACTACACAGTGAAGTTCACGTTAGCTGGACACACAAAGGCTGTTTCTTCTGTCAAGTTCAGCCCCAATGGAGAGTGGCTGGCCAGCTCCTGTAAGAACAACACACTGCACAATCACACACACACACACACACACACACACACACACACACACACTCATTATCCTAACTGATCCTCTCCTGTCAGTAGAAACTCATGAACTTTGTAAACAGAGATTCTGGTTCTCATGTGACTGTCACCGCATCACAGCATAGATTCTGTTTTAATCATCATCATCATCATCATCACAACAAAAAAACAGAACAAAAACAAACAGTAACACAAATCTTAACTGACAATTCACTGCTGAGGGGGACTGTCAGATGCAGCTGAAAGCTCAGGAAAAAGGCTAGTAAGTGGACGTTGAGCTAAGACTCTTTTGTAAAGCTTAATGTTGTTTTGCTGCCTCTGGAAATGTTTTTTGAGCACATGAGAAACTTGTGAACATTGAAGACGACCTGAAAAACAGTGAACATATTAAAGGCTGCAACAGTTTCAGTTCATGCAGACTGGGTGTACTGGGCAGCTTCAACTAATCTACTCTTTTGTTTATCTGAAGGTAAAAGAAAAACTGCTGCTGATCATTTTCACAGTCATCCCATCAGTTTTTACATTGATCTCCTGGTTTCCAGGCAGCTACTTTCAGTTCATTAGATGATTAATCACAGATAGGTCAGCTTTAGTTTACTGTTACTTGTTGTTCTTGGTGATGCGTTCATTGACAGTCCGACATCTGAAAATTGAAAGTTGTTTCTGTCTTGAATGGTGACAGGACAGAAGAGGTGACGATCATGTCTCGTTATTTTGTCTGAGCTGCAGTCTGATGTTTGTCGGGTTAACTGTAGATGTGTTACAGGACACGTTAGTCCTTGAACACATCAGCGTGTCACACTGTGTATTGATGAAGAACTCGTGCATGCTGTGATGTTGCAGTAACCATGGTAACATCTATGTGCAGCTGCTGATAAGCTGATAAAGATTTGGGGGGCGTACGACGGCAAGTTTGAGAAATCCATCGTCGGACACAAACTGGTGAGACCACCGCCTCAGTCCTGATCCTGGTTGTGGTGTGAACACAGTCTGGTTTCAGACTGGTTCCAATTCTGACACTGGTTTGTCTGTCTGTCTGTGTGTGTGTGTGTGTGTGTGTGTGTAGGGGATCTCTGATGTCTCCTGGTCTTCAGACTCCAACCTGCTGGTTTCTGCTTCTGACGACAAAACACTCAAAATCTGGGACAACAACTCTGTAAGACACACACATTAGAGACACACCTATTGACGGCTGATTTAGAGACCAAAGACAGGCTGTGTCTAGCTTTGTGTCTAGCTTTGTTCTATTCTAGCTTTGAATAAAGTTAAAATCATTTTAAAATAGTGCTTTTTGCCAGAACTTGTTCTTTGTTGTGCTGCTTCTACAAATGTATGATGCAAGTTGATGACGTATCTCTGCTTGTACACATTTCCAGAGTATCTGCAGATCTTTTAGTCCTCAGCAGGTTTTAACATGTTAATGGATAATTCTGGTGATTGTCTATGTTTTTCTTATGTTTTTACTCTTTGGAGCCGTTTCTAAACAAATTATGCTAACCACCGTTTTCAGGGACGTGTTTATAATAGTTTTTGGACAACTCCTGTCTCTGTCAGGAGATGTTTTACATCTATAAACTACAGTGAGACTGTGGATTGTGCTGCAGGAAGAGTTTCATTCAGCACCATCAGACCTGCAGAAAACAGTCACAACTGCAGCTACAGTAGCAAGGAAGCTCATCCACTCACTTAGAGAAAACTTAATTTAAATTTTACAAACATTAGGCATAAAAAGTCATTAACATGTCCTAAATTTGAAGTTGATTTCGTTTTTTACATGTGTTGTTGTGACAGATTTATCACAATTTGTTTTTGGTTGAAAGGACAGAATTACTGAAAAATACAAAGAACTGCTGTTACAATAATAATAATAAGTCTGGGACCAGAATCAATTATCTGTCTGTCTGTCTGTCTCTTCAGGGGAAGTGTCTGAAGACTCTGAAGGGTCATAGTAACTACGTCTTCTGCTGTAACTTCAACCCTCAGTCCAACCTGGTGGTGTCAGGATCGGTACGCTGCTCTACAAATTCATAATCTAATGCAAACACTCTGCCCTCATCCTTCATTATATTAGACCTGTCTGTCCACCTGTCTCTCTCTCTGTCTGTAGTTTGATGAGAGTGTTCGTATCTGGGATGTGAAGACGGGGAAATGTCTGAAGACTCTGCCTGCACACTCTGACCCTGTCTCTGCTGTAAGTGCTGACCTCTGACACTGTCCCTGCTGTAAACATTGTTTGCAGTGAGAACATTTCATTGGCCTGACTGCAGTTTGTGTAATGTGAGTTCTTTAGTGATGACCTGGCACAGGTCTTGACCTTTGACCCTGTCCTTGGGTTTTCCAGGTTCACTTCAACAGAGACGGATCGCTCATCGTCTCCAGCAGCTACGACGGCCTCTGGTACGTCTACACACATACAACACACTCTCTCATGCACACACACACGCAGGAGGTCTTAACTTTATTGCACCATGTGGAAAAACCTCTTTCTGTCTTTCTGTCTGCAGTCGTATCTGGGACACAGCGTCAGGCCAGTGTCTGAAGACTCTGATTGGTGAGTAAAACCTCTGAATACAAAATCTGTCCTAACACGTCATAGAAACAAAGAATAAAGACTTCACTCTGTAGATGTGACAGTAATCTGTGTCTCTCCTCAGATGACGACAATCCTCCGGTCTCTTTTGTCAAGTTTTCTCCCAACGGCAAATACATCCTGGCTGCTACACTGGACAAGTCAGTATCACACCTGAACAGCAGCACAATGATTACTGTCAACAGTTGTACAGATGATGATGTTCACACAGTGTGAACTTTTTAAAAATGAGTTCATGCTTCATTTACAGTAATAGTTGACTTTCTGTCACTGCTGCTCAACTGATGTTCATCAATGTCTTCATCAGATTTTATCTGATCAACATGTTAGGATTAATCACACTCAGTTAGCTTCATCCTACGCTTACTAACACTTAGCTTCATCCTAAGTTTACTAACTGTTAGTTAGCTTCCTCTTAAGCTCAATAACCGCTAGTCAGCTTCATCTTAAGCTTAATAACAGCTAGTTAGCTTCAACCTAAATTTACTAACAGTTTGCTAGCTTCATCTTAAGCTTACTAACGGCTAGTTAGCAACATCCTAAACTTACTAACAGTTAGTTAGCTTCATCTTAAGCTTACTAACTGTTAGTTAGCTTCATCTTAAGCTTAATAACAGCTAATTAGCTTCATCTTAAGCTTACTAACTGTTAGTTAGCTTCATCTTAAGCTTAATAACAGCTAGTTAGCTTCATCTTAAGCTTACTAACTGTTAGTTAGCTTCATCTTAAGCTTACTAACTGTTAGTTAGCTTCATCTTAAGCTTAATAACAGCTAGTTAGCTTCAACCTAAATTTACTAATAGTTTGCTAGCTTCATCTAAAGCTTACTAACGACTAGTTAGCAACATCCTAAACTTACTAACAGTTAGTTAGCTTAATCCTAACACTACTGATGCCTAGTTGGCTTCATCCTAAGCTTAATTACACTTAGCCTCATGCTAAGTCTAGTAATGCTTAGCTAGTCTAATGTTAAGGGTACTACTTGGTTATTTGCTTAAACTTTTGTGAATCTAGTGAAGTAGTTTCTTGTCCTGGACGTCAGTAAACTAGAAACTCAGGGAGCAGTGATTGTGTTAGTATTTACTCGTAGCGCTGTGTTTACCAACATTAAAACATATGTCAGGTTCAATTTATTTAGATAATAAATAATAATAATATATTTAGTTGTATAGAGCTCTAACTAACAGCTCACTGCCCAGCAGCTGTTTCAGTCTTTCAGTGTTCATACAGTTAACGCTGTTCTCTGGTTTACAGCACACTGAAGCTCTGGGACTACAGCAAAGGAAAGGTACTGTCTGTCTCTCTGTCTGTCTGTCTGTCTCTCTCTCTGTCTGTCTGTCTGTCTGTCTGTCTGTCTCTCTGTCTGTCTCTCTGTCTGTCTGTCTCTCTGTCTGTCTGTCTGTCTCTCTGTCTGTCTCTCTGTCTGTCTGTCTGTCTCTCTGTCTGTCTGTCTGTCTCTCTCTCTGTCTCTCTGTCTGTCTGTCTGTCTGTCTCTCTGTCTGTCTCTCTGTCTGTCTGTCTCTCTGTCTGTCTGTCTGTCTCTCTGTCTGTCTCTCTGTCTGTCTGTCTGTCTCTCTGTCTGTCTGTCTGTCTCTCTGTCTGTCTGTCTCTCTGTCTGTCTGTCTGTCTCTCTGTCTCTCTGTCTGTCTGTCTGTCTGTCTCTCTGTCTCTCATTTCAATTCAATTCAATTTAGTTTAGTTTAATTCAATTTAAAGGTTTTATTGGCATGAAAGTTACAGGAACAATTTTGCCAAAGCATCAAAGTACAAATTGACCAAATATTTGGACAATACACAAAAACAGTAATATTAGCCATAACACAACATTAGATGTGTGTGTGTGTGTGTGTGTGTGTGTGTGTGTGTGTGTGTGTGTGTGTGTGTGTGTGTGTGTGTGTGTGTGTGTGTGTGTGTGTGTGTGTGTGTGTGTGTGTGTGTGTGTGTGTGTGTGTGTGTGTGTGTGTGTGTGTGTGTGTGTGTGTGTGTGTGTGTGTGTGTGTGTGTGTGTGTGTGAGAGAGAAACACCATAACAGACTATATCAAGATAATCATTTGTCACATTCAGTGATGTTTTAATTATGAGTCCCTCAGTTTGTGACATGCAGTCACATATTGTGCAGCTCAGTTTGCTGCATGTTTCTCTCCTAATAGAATCTGCTGCTGTTTACTGTCATCTAGCTTTGTAAAGTTTGGGACAAACAAATCAAACCTCTTAAAGTATTCTGCTCTGTCTGTACCTCAGCTGTCGTGCAGTGACCACAGACTCTTTTCTCTGTGGGCAGCTGTGACTTGTTGTGTGGTCCTGTCTCTATGGCTGACTGTGGTCACTCAGTCTGTATTTGGTCAGGATCTGTCTCTGCTTTGTATCTCTGACAGTAAAGAGATATTCTGCCAGTTTATATTCATGGTTTAGGGTCAGATAGCAATTAAGTTTGCTTTGAGTTGTGGTTTGATTCGTCCAGTGTTGCAGATAGGCATCCTTTGTTAGTCTCTGATTGGTGGTTGGAAAGCAGTGCTGCTCTGAGGTTGAACAGGACCAGCTGACAGAAGGGACTCGTTTGGGGGTTCAGTTCCTGGGTTTGTAGTGCCTGGAATCTCAGTGTGTCCTGGGGGCTCAATTTGAGGTGTAACCAAAATTTAATCTCTCTCTGTCTGTCTGTACTTCGTCTGTCTCCTGGTTTTGTCTTCAGCAGTTTAACCTTTTGTCTCTTCCTCTGGTTTCCAGTGTCTGAAGACGTACACCGGCCACAAGAATGAGAAGTACTGTATCTTCGCCAACTTCTCCGTCACAGGAGGGAAGGTCGGTGTGTGTTTGAGTTAAACTCCAGCATGCAGCTGTGTAGGAGTTCAGTCCCATTAATGTCTCTCTGCTTACATGTCCACTAACCATCCATGGATGGATGGATCAATAGAATAACTAAAAATAGAATAGTGACTAGAGATATAATTCTATTATATTATTATATACTATTTACAGAGTATACACTGCTCAATAATGTTAATCTGCTATAGTATAGTACTTTACATTAGTGCAAGTCAGGTGCATGAATAATTGTCATAATGGATATGAAAGTGTATACATATGTAACTGTATATACTGACAGTACTTAAAAAGATTATCAACAGATGAATCTGAAATATAACAGATGTGATGGATAATGTAATAAATAAAAGTCCAGAGGGACAAAGGTCAGCTGTATTAAAATCCTCCTTCATGTTTTAAAGTGTGTTTCACTTATAGTGATGTTACTCTCAGGTGGTTTGACCTTTGACCTCTGTGTTTCAGTGGATCGTGTCTGGCTCTGAGGACAGCATGGTTTACATCTGGAACCTTCAGACCAAAGAGATCGTTCAGAAACTACAAGGACACACAGGTATGACCTTTAACCTTTGAACGGGACTCTGACCTTTCTTCTCCTTTCTTCTTCTGTGGACACTGCCGCTGTCCACAGAAGAAGAACAGGTGTATGTTGTGGAGGTTTACCTCTGCTCACTGCAGGATGTGTGTAAGGTGAAGAAGACAACTTCATGTTCAAGATTTTAGAAATGATGCATCGTGAGTTGTATCCGGTTCACACTTTTTTAATCGGGGCAGTTGCATCATGAACGTTTATACTGGTGAATCTTCCCAGAACGTGCTCACTCAGTGGGTCTGTGTGGACTGATATGTCGTGACCAAAACAACCAATCTACTCCACCCAAACAAATACCATAACACATACACATGAACACACCCACATACATCCACACTAATAATGTAATACATAACACACACTCACACATATACAAATGTAGTTGAATGAAATCAGATTATGTACAGAGAAAGGTGAACAGGCCAAAACTAAGCAAACAAACAAAAGAAAAATTAAACATAAATAATAATATTAAGTAAATATTTAGATCAATAAAAAATGTTTGATTTTGAACCTGCGTGTGTCTCTGTGTGTGTAGACGTGGTGATCTCCACCGCCTGTCATCCAACAGAAAACATCATCGCCTCCGCCGCTCTGGAAAACGACAAGACCATCAAACTGTGGAAGAGTGACTGTTAGACTGAAGGAGATCCACAGAACCAGGACCAGGACCAGGACCATCCTGGTTTAACTCAGAATCTGATCAGAATCTCAGATTATTACAGATATCCACATCAACACAGTCGTCTGCTGCTGATCACAGAACCGAATCTCTTTGATCTCGTCTCACTCGTCTGATGTAAACACCCAGAACCAGAACACAGTCAGACCAGGTCCCACTGTGTCCCAGTTTCAGACCAAAAACCACTTCCGAAGTCTGTTTAGGCTGTTGAGGGAAAAAAAAAGACTCAAACCAAGTTCAAATCATGCAGATTGAAATCTTGAGTGAAGTTTTGTTTTCCACAATGCTGCTGGAAAAAAATGTAAATGACCAAAAAATATTCAGTGACATGAGCGTCTCCTCATTTAAAGGACAAGTTCACTGTTTTCCAACTCAGATCTTATTAAATGTATATTTCACAGTCATCTCTGGTGTGCAGGCAGAGGATGATTCGTCTGAACAGCCAGATAAATGTCAGACAAACTGCAGATTTTCTCTCACGTTTTATCGACTGCAGGAAGTGCTCAGGTAGGGGGCGGAGCCTTTAGTTCGGCTCACCTGAAGAGAGAGAGGACTTTAATTTGAATTTCCATTTTGTGATATTTTAGTAGAATAGACATGTTGTTTTCTAATGTCTCTGTTCGTCATTAGTTTGCTAATAATGCAAATTCAGCACTTCCTCTGTCTCTTTCACATTAAGAGACGTTCTTTCCCTTCCCACAAAGACTTTTATTGTTAAAATAAAACTGCAGAAAGTTTTGAGTTTCTTTTTTTAAAAAACAAAGAATATTTGAATGCAGTTTTTGTATGTAGAGCATAGAATTATTAAAATACAATCAAGAGAAAAAAGATATAAAATAAACATTTTGAAACAGAGGATATATATAACTAATATATATTAAAAGACACATAGTATAAAAAGGATTTAAAGGATTAAAATAAGTAGAATAAATAAGATAAAATGGATTAAACAGGAGAATAAACTGTTTTCACAGGCTGAGGGAGGAAACTGATCTTTATGTGGAAATGTTCCTTTAAAAATATATTAAGTCTTGGTTGAAAAACACTGAACTTGTCCTTTAATAACTGCAAAATAAAAAGTGATTAACAGTTTATAATCTCTGAATCATCAGATTGTATGAGCTCAGATTTGTGTTGCTAGGAAACCGTTTGAGTGTAAAATGGATTATAGGATGAAACTGGGACACGCCCACCGTTGCTATAGCAACCTTGTGTGTGTGTGTGTGTGTTTGTGGCTCTGCTACGTTCACTGACTCTCTGTCCTGTTGAAACTTTGAACACATCAAACAGCAGCTCTTCATCATCATCATCACATCTCTCAAACTGTTTCTGTGTTTCCAGAATCCACAATCAGCTGTTAAAACTAATGATGAACATTGTAAGGAAGGATTTTTTTCTGTTATTTGTAAATAAAGATTTTTGACTATGAGCTGTCTGGATGTGTTTCCTGTGGTGAAAAAATGTTTTGTCTCCATGTTTCTACTAAACAGCAGCTGTGAATCTGGTTTCCGCTGATCTCCAGGGTCCAGGTGGAACTGCTGCAGTGACGTAGACGTGTACTCCAGGGAGTGTCGGTACGCTGTGACATCACTGTGGGGGGTGTGGTCAGATGTGCTGATGTGAAGTTATTCTTCCTGTGTGTTCAGACAATGTGAAGCAAATTTTAGAGGTGACGTGATTTTATACAAAGTCAATGAAAAGACGTAATTGGACACAAATTTGCATCCAGATCTGCTTCATAAATGTGCAGAGGGAGGGAAATAAAGAGTCACTGGTGTGACTGCTGTGGTGGAAGAAGTACTCAGATCCTTTACTGCAGTAAAAGTACCAATACAGCAATATAAAATACTCCATTACAAGTAAAAGTACATAAGTATTATGAGCTTGATGTAGTTAAAGTTTTGCAGTAAAAGTACATAAGTATTATGAGCTTGATGTAGTTAAAGTATTGCAGTAAAAGTACATAAGTATTATGAGCTTGATGTAGTTAAAGTTTTGCAGTAAAAGTACATAAGTATTATGAGCTTGATGTAGTTAAAGTATTGCAGTAAAAGTAGTGGTTTGGTCCCTCTGACTGATATATTATTATATATGACATCATTAGATTATTAATACTGAAGCATCAGTGTGTAAGCAGCATGTTACTGTTGTAGCTGCTGGAGGTGGAGCTAGTTTCAACTACTTTATATACAGTTAGCTAGTTTAGTCCAGTGGTTCCCAACCTAGGGGTGGGGCCCCTCCAAAGGGTCAGCAGATAAATCTGAGGGGTCGTGAGATGATTAATGGGAGAGGAAAGAAGAAAAAACAAAGTTCTGATACACAAATCTGTTTTCACTTTTTGGACTTTTTCTCTAATCTTTGATTTTTGCTGAAATATTGGATCATTTGAACATTTATTGAAATGAAACCATGTGAGAAGTTTAGAGGGAAAAATCACTATTTGGTGGAGCTGTTAACAACTCATAGACATCTGAAATGTGACCCCGACTACACACTGCTTTTTGTAAGACGTCAAAAGACAAAAAGGTTGGAAACCACTGGTTTCATCTTTAACAATGTGTTGTATTTTAAAAGCTTGTTATATTATCCATTGTGTCAAATCTTCATCTGAAAAGTAACTAAAGCTGTCAAATAAATGTAGTGGAGTAGAAAGTACAATATTTCCCTCTGAAATGTAGTGGAGTGGAAGTATAAAGTAGCATCACATGGAAATACTCTATGTACTTCAAAATTGTACTCTTAAAACCACTACTTGAGTAAATGTAGCCATGTTCCAGCTAATATACAAATTTGGAACAAATAAACAAATGATCAGTGGTAAAAGGTAAAACTTTGCTTTGCTTTCATACATTTTAAGTTTATTAATGTTTCCTTCCTTTGAGACTTAATGTCACACCAGAAAAAGTTGAGTCTTGTTGAACTTCCTGGATCAAATAGTCAGAGCAACAGAGAACATAATAATCATAATTATAATAATCATGATATAAAATGTACTTTTCTGATTAAATCGTTTAATTTAGTTTTACTGATTACACAGTTTTAAGTTTCCAAACTTCACAAGACATAAACAAGACATGAAAAAGCTTCATAGATATTTTAATCAATTGAGCAAATAATTACTTGGTGCAATTGGTTATTGTGCTTTGTTTTGTGCAAAAAATGGGGCTGTAAAAATAGACATGATTTGTACTCTATACTGTTAATAAAGTGAGATGGAAATTAGCTAGTAGCTCAATCTGGTAAAATCCATCTCTTCTCCATGTATGAGATATTTTTGTACATGCTCCCTGACAAATAAACGTTCTAAACTAAACTAATAAGTAAGGGCAGCCTGGATGTAGCCTGGGAGGCAAAACTCAGGGCATAAAAAGCCCTCCTCATCTGGATTATAGCAGCTCGACAATCAGAGGAACAATATTCAGATTTTAGAGAGAAACTATAAAACTGAGGAAAAATAGGATCAGTCTGAGCAGGTGATCTAATGACAAAACATATTTACCTCAAACTCACTTTGCAGAATCAGCATTACAAGATCAGCAGACATTCATCACATCTCTTACGTCATAGTAAACTCAGGAGTTTGTTGTCATGTCAGTGTGAAGGCATCCTAATGAGGTAAGACATGAACTGAATGTCTGTGAGAGTTTACACTTCAGTAAAAACAGAGCAGAGTCTGACGGATGAAAATAGTTTTTATTTAACTTAAACAAATGCATAGTTTCAACTTTTCTCACGTGCTGTTCTTCTGTCGTCACATTAAAACGTCTGTCTGAACGCTGCCTCCTCACAGCTGGATGGTGACTTTTATCTGATTTCTAGACTTTCAGCCGAACTCTGAATCAGCTGTTCACACACGAGCTGAACATTTCCAGGTGAAAGTCGTCCACAGAGAGCAGAAACATCTAAAAACTCTTCTTTTCAATCCTTTCATTGTTCCCTCAACAGTAAAGCTGCATTTTTTCCACAATCAGAAAGTTTCCCCCAATTGTTTGAAAATGTTTGATACTGACACAGTATCTGAGCTTCAGTTCTGATACCAAAACAACACATTTTCCAATATCTTAGTTTGAGAAATATAAACCAGTTTTTTTTAACAAAAAAGTTCAAAGTTGTGAAATGTCCAAACACATGCAGCCGAACCAGAACTTTTTCTAAATAAATTACTGTCTGAAACTGACAAAATGGTTTTTGAGTTTGTACCAAACAAAGTGTTGATGTTTGATCAAACCACAGATATGTTTCATTCAGCAGCACCATGGATGTATTAAAGGAGCTGGATAATGTACTCAAAGATGGCGCACATTCAGAAGATAACTACAACTCCCAACGTGCATTTCAGCAAGAAACATCCAATCACAGAGGGTAAAAATTCAGTCATGTGCTGCTAACAGCGTGTCAAAGCTAAAGATTATGATGTTGAGAAAACTGATTTTCACTTTGAGTGAATTCAGTAACTATGGCGACAAATTTTGTTTACAACTTCAACAACAAAGTGTTTTGGATCAACTACCGCCCTGATTCACGCCAATAGAAGCTGAGGATCATGGGTATTGTACTATTCAGAGCTGTTCACCAAACTGACAGGAACAAAAAAACAGATTTGTCAGAAACAAAGTGTAAATAATTCAAACTGGTGTCAGAATCACAGTCTGTATACGCAGCTGGACGTAGCCAGGTGTGACGTCACCTGTTGGTTTAATTAGAGCCGGTTTGAAGCTCTGAGTTGCAGCTTCTGTTCGACACCATCTTTTCTGTTTGGAGCCAGGAGCTTCCAAATAAGGAGTGCAGGGTGTCGCCTTTCACACTCTGGAAACACGCCCTGCTACCTCGCACGTAACATTAAACTTTGTGAAATATTGCAAAAATCCGACTCAGTGTGAGTCCCGGAGTCGGGAGAGCAGCAGGTGAGCCAACTGTCAATCACAGCTGTCAATCAACGCCCACACAGCAGACATCAAAGACACTAAGTCTTCAAATCTTATTAATGGAACAATAATTTCCAAAATGACCACCAGCACACTTATTAGAGGGCCTGAATTTAGAGACTGAGACCAGAATGACTTGTTGGAAACGATGATTGACTCAGTATTTCTATGGAGAAGCTTTTTCAATGGGAGTCAGTTGGAGCATCTAATGGCTGTAGGTGGCACTTTAAGGTGCTTCAGACTCAAGACATGGTGGATGTTGGTGGGTCAGAACAGAAACGTGGATCATGGCTTCATTAAACAATTAAACAAACCGAAGTCTCGAAGCAGGTCGACATGCAGGTAACGATCCTGACTTCAGCAGGCGCCTTGAAAAGTCTAAAATGGCTGCAGGTTGTATCTTAGTGTTCCAGCAGGGCTCACTATGCTAACAGAAGCTTTTATTTGCGTTTTTAGGAACAATCAAAGATTTAGGTTGACAGTAAAAATAGTCCAAAAATACAACAAACCAGAGTGAGAAAATTCACCCCGTTGACCAACAGCAGAGCTGACCTCTGAGGGCACTAAGAGCCCAAATTGGAGGAACCTATCGCAGGTTATTAGCTGTGTTGCTAACATCCAGTTTTACTGAAGCTCCTCTGAGTGACCATTAAAACCATTAAAGTGTTCGAAACAGCTGATGTCCAGCAGAAAGACATTACAGGAGAAAGCATGGCAGGCAGCAGAATCCAGCAGCACCAGTCCAAACCGGTCCGAACCAGTCCAAACCGGCCCAAACGAGCCACTGGAGGTTAGCGTCTGGTCGGCAGCAGAGTCCAGAAAGACCAAACTGGAACAAGATTATTTTGTCAAAATAGACTAGACTAGTCTAGACCAGTCTAAACCAGTCTAAACCGGTTACCCCAGTCTAAAGCAGCGGTGTCCAGCGCAGCGAGCCAATGGAGATCAGGGTCTGGCAGGTGGCAGAGTCGAGCCAAACAGACTCCACCAGGTTGAAGTGCAGGAAGCCGAGAGCGAAGCCGCAGCCGACGTCCGACAGGTGATGTTTACCCAGCAGCACCCGGGACATGCCCACCAGGAACGCCCACAGGTAGAGCAGGATCCGCAGGGGCACCTGGGAGGAACAAGAGGCTTTAAATTAATAATGAAGACGACTTTTACTGTTTCTACTGTGAGTGTCTATTATATAATATACAGTATTTACTCTCTGTTACATAAAAACACATGTATACATACATACATACATACATTCATACACTTGTATATGTACATAGACGTGTTCAGTGAACCTGCACTGTGCCTTGCTGAAGGGTAAAGGCAGCAGTAGAACAACAGTACTGATCATAAATCCACTGACCGCCAGCACCAGGTGGTTCAGCAGGAACTTGGACACCATGATGGCTCGGCTGGCGTGGGCTGCTGGGAAAGAATACGTATCCATGGCAATGATGTCAAGAAACCCCGGAGGGAAATCCCATGGTCCTCTGCGTTTGACCAACTTCTGCATCCCAGCGACCGTCATCACATCCAGGATCAGAGCTGCAGCAGAGAGACAGACAGGTAAAGTGTTAGACAGGTGTAACTGCAGCAGGGAGACAGACAGGTAAAGTGTTAGACAGGCGTAACTGCAGCAGGGAGACAGACAGGTAAAGTGTTAGACAGGTGTAACTGCAGCAGGGAGACAGACAGGTAAAGTGTTAGACAGGTGTAACTGCAGCAGGGAGACAGACAGGTAAAGTGTTAGACAGGTGTAACTGCAGCAGAGAGACAGACAGGTAAAGTGTTAGACAGGTGTAACTGCAGCAGGGAGACAGACCGGTAAAGTGTTAGACAGGTGTAACTGCAGCAGGGAGACAGACAGGTAAAGTGTTAGACAGGTGTAACTGCAGCAGAGAGACAGACAGGTAAAGTGTTAGAGCGGCTGTGGCTCAGGAGGTAGAGCGGGTCGTCTACTAATCGGAAGATTGGCGGTTCGATTCCCGACTCCTCCAGTCTGCATGTCGAAGTATCCTTGGGCAAGATGCTGTGTAAGAATGTGTGTGAATGGTTTGATTTCCTCTGATGGGCAGGTTGGGACCTTGTATGGTAGCTGCACCCATTCAGCGTATGAATGGGTGAATTGACTCATAGTGTTAAAAGCGCTTTCAGTAGTCGGATGACTAGAAAGGCGCTATACAAGTACAGACCATTTACTATTTAGACAGGTGTAACTGCAGCAGAGAGACAGACAGGTGACAGGTGTAACTGCAGCAGAGAGACAGACAGGTAACAGGTTAGACAGGTGTAACTGCAGCAGAGACACAGACAGGTAACAGGTTAGACAGGTGTAACTGCAGCAGAGAGACAGACAGGTAAAGTGTTAGACAGGTGTAACTGCAGCAGAGAGACAGACAGGTAAAGTGTTAGACAGGTGTAACTGCAGCAGAGAGACTGACAGGTGTAACTGCAGCAGAGAGACAGACAGGTAAAGTGTTAGACAGGTGTAACTGCAGCAGGGAGACAGACAGGTAAAGTGTTAGACAGGTGTAACTGCAGCAGAGAGACAGACAGGTAAAGTGTTAGACAGGTGTAACTGCAGCAGAGAGACTAACAGGTTAGACAGGTGTAACTGCAGCAGAGAGACAGACAGGTAAAGTGTTAGACAGGTGTAACTGCAGCAGGGAGACAGACAGGTAAAGTGTTAGACAGGTGTAACTGCAGCAGGGAGACAGACAGGTAAAGTGTTAGACAGGTGTAACTGCAGCAGAGAGACAGACAGGTAAAGGGTTAGACAGGTGTAACTGCAGACAGAGAGACAGGTAACCTGTCTCACCCAGCAGAAGATTGACGAGGACTTCCTGTCCGGCCATCGTGTTGCTCCTCCACAGACAGATGAGCGTCCCACAGAGCCAGGGGAGGGCGTGTCCGCTGAGGGCCAGCAGGGTCACCATGGAGCGCAGCGGGGCCCCTGAGCCGTGGGGCCGCACGCAGGCACCCAGACGCTTGGACAGACTGATGTCAATGGCGAGCAGAGAGCTGATGGCGATGCCTCGAAACGACGGATTCAGCTGCATACAGTCCTGCTCCGGCCAGCGAGACGCCTCCTTCACCCCCCCATCACCTCCTGCTCCCCCCTCTGAGGAGTCCCTGGACCCCCTGAGGACAGAGACATCGAGACAGAGACAAAAGTTGACTTTCTGTCCGATAGGGAATGTTGATCTGTGCTCACAGGATATGAACTAGGTTCTGTCGTTTGTCAACAGCAGCTTCGTTAAGGGTCATTTTAATTATGTTTCTTCTCTTGAGTGATGTTTGCTTTTTATCCACACAGCTGCTTTTACACCTCAGACAACAGGAAACACTTCTTATTCAGATTTCAGAGATTTTTTCAAACTTTCCAGTGTTTTCACTCAGGATTAAGTGTAAACTGAAAATGTGAATAAAATCAGGAGGACGGAAACACAGTTAGAGTTGATATAAAAACACAGAGTCCAGCTGTATTTAAGGAGCTAAAAACTCTAGTTTGATCTTTTAAGAATCTGCAGACGCCAGAAAAACTTAGTTATTAAAACTGAAGTGAAAGCAGCAGCTGTCACACGTTCAGTTTGTCAATGAAGTGAGTTTGTAAAGTTTAGAAGCTGAAACCTTTAACAGGGAGCGGTCTGGTCCTGGTCCTGGTTCAGGATCAGGTTCCTGCAGATATAAACAGCTCGGCGTGTGTTTGGACTCTGAATGTCAGCTGTGATGTCAGTGGGCGGAGCCTCTCTGTCCTACCTGGCTGCTGCTGCGTCATCCTGCTGACTCTGCTGTCTGGCGGGTCTCCGTGGGCCCCCGCCCCCCCGTGGCTCCCCCGCCACGTGCTCCCTGCGAGGCGGCTGGT
This sequence comes from Scomberomorus guttatus, assembly GCA_038419695.1. Taxonomy (NCBI): domain Eukaryota; kingdom Metazoa; phylum Chordata; class Actinopteri; order Scombriformes; family Scombridae; genus Scomberomorus; species Scomberomorus guttatus. The sequence goes on from CM076450.1 coordinate 33,580,781, forward strand.
TCAGGGACAGAAACTCAGGCCGGTTCAGGACGTTGTTGCGGTCTCTGGCCCGGCTCCGGGCCTGGCTGCTGGGCATGCTGGGGCACGGTGCAGGCGGAGGTGTTGGTGGTGTGACGGCGTGCAGCGCTGCGAGGCTGCAGGACTCTGACAGATCAGGTCTGAGACTCTGAGGGACTCTGCTATAAATAGATCAGCTGGCCTTCTTCTGCTGTCAGCTGTTCAGAGAGAGGCTGGAAAAACACTGAACACACACACACACACACACACACACACACACACACACACACACACACACACACACACGCGATACAGGCCACCTCAACATTTGCTGTTAGAAGAAAAGGAGCTCTGAACTTATGATGTCATAGTGATGTCATCAGACTACACTATTCATAACAAACTGTTACAAACTGGAGGTGTGGCTGAAAAGATGTGGCTGCTTAACTAATGAAAGACACTATCCAGTTGCATTATGGGAAATGTAGAACAAACAAAGTTTTAATACTATGAGAAAAAGTTTTGATATTTAGAAAATAAAGTCATAATTTTTCAAGAGTAAGTCACAATAATTTTAGAGAAAATTGTAATATCTTGAGATAAAAGTCATAATACTTTAAGAAAATGTCATTAAATTTCATAAAGTTCTGTCATATTTTGAGAAAACAGTTTTAATATTTAAGAAAAGTTATAATTGTTTTAGAGAAAATTTAATATTTACAGAAAAAAGGAACGTTTTGAGAAAGAAATGTATAATTTTCAGAGGAAAAAAATGATATTTTGAGAAGGTTGTAATATTGTGAGAAAATAGTTGTGATAAAGTAGGCTGCTTTCAGTGTAAAACATCATGTGATGCTGGTAGTTTGGATTACAGGTGACAGTCATCTTAACCTGTAAAATACTGTGTTTAAACTACAGTGTAACATTACAGTTTGTTTTCTGAAGTATTTCAACTTTATTATTGAAATCTCTGATTCTTCTTTTTCCTAACAGTCTATTTTCCTGATACTCAGAGTCAGAGCTACAGAAGTTTGAGCCACCAGAAACTTCTACAGCAAGTCCTTCTTACCAAATGCAAATGTTCATATAGAATATCATCCACCTACTAAACTGGACCAGACTGGAGCCAATCCAGGCTAAATACAGACCACACACACACACACACACACACACTTCTAAGTTTTCTGTAACCTGAACATAGCACCATTTTAACAGAAACTACAGCTCCCATCATGCGTTGCCTGAAACTATAGTTACAGGATGTGTCTGGCCATTTTCTTTTTTTTTCTTCTTGTCAACAAATCTCATGTTTGGATCCAAACCAACAATGAACTGATCTACTAACAGTATTGTGTGTGTATCAAAGCCTGATATATCTTATTGTTTATTATGTGTTTATTAAAAACACGTCAGTGAGTCACACCGCTGCACTGGGTCACATGTTCCTTCATCATGAAGAGTTTGGTCACGTTAGTTTGTTTAGAAACGGCTCCAAAGACTAATAACAGCATCATGTTTTCAGTCTCAGGAGAGTAGTTCTGTGTAAGGCAGACGCCACTGAGCATGTGCAGGAACACGGTTCTGTTTACAGCTTCACCAGCTTGTTGTGCTGCAGATCACAACCTCTGACTGTACTGAAGTTCTTTGAGAAATTTATAATGTAGCACAGAACTCTGTGTGTTAAATCTTCATCTGAAAAGTAACTAAAGCTGTCAAATAAATGTAGTGGAGTAGAAAGTACAATATTTCCCTCTGAAATGTGGTGGAGTGGAAGTACAAGTACCTCAAAATTGTACTAAAGTACAGTACTTGACTAAATGTACTTAGTTACTTTCCACCACTGCTAGTTTTTCAATAGTCAAGAAGAGTGTCCAAAATATATTAATAATTTGTTTTTTTAAAAAGTGAAGTATAATCCATCCCTTAATACAGTCAGTTACTGCGCCTTTAGTCACATTTAACAGCTAACAAACTCTTTTATATATTTCTTTACGACAGTCGTAGTTTTACTGGAATCACGTTCATACTCACATCAGTGGAACCTTCGTCGCGGTCTCCTCTGTGTTCCTACCCGGACAGGATCGTGGTCACACCGTTGCTATTGGATGCAGCTGCAGCTTCACCACCTCACAGCAGCATGTTAACAGCATGCTAACAGCAGCTAAACCGTCAGGAAAAAGACGATAAGATGTGAATCGTCACAGTTTGTATTCTGACGTTGTAACGTCCTGTGGTGATGTCATCGCCCGCAGTTTGTTTTTAGCTTTGTGGCTAACAGAGCTAGCAGCAGGATTAGCTGTAAGCCTGTCTGAACGGAGAGGTTCCGGTAGTTTTAACGGCGGCGGCACCGACGCGATAAATAACGTTTGTGCTGACGGTACGGGAGCCGACAGGGACCTGATGAGGAGGTCAGCAGCTGAGACTCGAATTCAACAAGAGAAAACGTGAGCGCACATTTACACAGAAACAACCCGGGTCACAGCTGAGTCCTGCTCTCATCCAGATTAAAATAATGACTGAAGTTGGTTTCCGTTTGTTTTCATTCATCTGCTGAAGGAGGAAAGTTTCTCTGAGCTCAGTTCAACACGTCTACACACGAGCAGGATTTGTGACATCACAACTAGTCTGGAGCCAATCGTGGGCCAGTAAGCAGCTGACCTGCACAAACACTGAGAACTTCAGACATCTGGTGTCCAGCAGGAAAACCTCTGAGATGAAATACATTTGCATATTTACAGATTGTGGAGTTTTAATGAGGGAGAAGGAGGAGATGTAGCGTCTGATTGGCAGTTTTTTCACCTCTTACACTTGTGAAAAAGTGTTGGGCATTGAAGCCTTAACACTGTTTAAACCCACTGTCAGATTTGTGAAAACTTTATCTTCGTCTTTATTTTGCTTATGAAAACAGAAAAAAGGGCGATTTCACTGATATTTCTCCATCCAGACCACATTAGACCAGGTCCAGATGAAAAACCACCGTCAAATCTGGACTTGAAACCACTTGAGTCCCTGGAGTCTCTTTCTGAATAAAACAGACTTCTGACAGAAAATACTTTATTTTCAGTGTGCAGTTTTGTGTGTCAAATGATATTTTAGCATTAGGGTTTTTTTTCAATAATTTCCTTAAAGTTGTTGCAGTGTAACTGTTCATTTCTTTGACAGGCTTATGTCATTTGGTAGTTTACAGAGAAGAAGAAACAACCTAATATGCTAATATGTAGTTTGACAAACAAAATTACACTTTTTGAAGATGTTTCTTATCATTTGTACCAAACTGCACCATCGTCTCTGTAAACTGTCCTAAAATCAGACATTAAATACCAGCAAATTACTCCAAATATTTCCTGCAAATTAGAATAAAATTAACTGACCTGTAAAATAAAGCGTTACCTTTTGTTCCAACAGATTCTGCTGACCAATCAGACACCCCGCTGGACTCTTCATGGCTGAGCTGGACCTGGATCCGAGCCGGTCTAAACCAGAGTGGATCAGCCGGCTTCAGGATGTTTCCCTCCTCAGCGTGCTGGTTAGTGAGCCGCTGGAACCTGAACCATGTTAGACTCTGGTAGAGCTGCTGTAGAGGAGCAGGAGGCTGCAGAGGAACCCGGTCCTCCTGGTCCTGGTTCTCCTGGTCTTGGTCCTCCTGCTCGGCCCCCCCTGGCAGAGAAGGCCCTGTCGGAGTCGTTCTCACGGCTGCGGTACGCTGACACGTCCCTGCTGATCTGGCAGCAGCAGCAGCAGCAGCTGCAGGCGGCGCCGCCCTCCACCTACCTGAACCGCAGCCAGTCAGCCTGGTACAGCAGCTACGGGAACCAGGCCGTGCTGGTCCGGGACAAGAGGGGCATGGAGGACTCCGAGGGACGGTCCAGGATCTGCAGCGTCATGTAGGCCGAAGTCAGAAACCTGGACTAGAACAGACTGGATCAGTCAGGAGCCAGAAACTCTGATTCAGACTGAACTCTGTGTGTTTTTTAGCAGATTTAAATCTGATTCATGTTTACGAGAGAAAAATATCTTTTGAGACGTTGGAGTCTCTGTGGGAAGCAGCTCAAATGTCTCTTTGTTTAGTTTAACTGAAGTTAGACATTCAACAGAGTGAACATCCTTCATCACCTGTTAAAACACAAAATATTTGGCCCCTGAAGTTTTAATAACAGATTTGTTGTTCACAAACACAATCTAACAGGAATGCTGTGTTGATGTCGTTTCTAAGGCAACAACAGTACTTTCGATCAACCATAGATGACGTGTTTATCGTGTGGTTAACGAGTACGTCTCTAATCAATACAGAACCGTCACTTTTAGTATTTTTTAGTAGTGCTATTTACCATTAGTACTAAAGTTAGCTGTAACTCTTTTAGCCCTCAGCTACAAACAGGAAAATAGCAGAACAAAGATCTCCCACAGTCTTCTTCACTTGCTTTTTTGAAGATTTACTGGATTTATTTATTTATTGAAGTAACCATTTTATTATAAGACACATTTTTTTTGTGTGTGACCTGATTGGTCCACGTGGGTCGACCAACTAAGATGTTCTCTCCTCAGTCTGTTCTCTAAATGCAAGTGAAGAAGACAGCGTGCAGGAGTTCTTTGTTCTACTTTAGTCTCTGACACACCTGTCGATCCACAGGTGTGCAAAGGTTCTGCTCCTAAAAATAAAAAATAAAGAATATGTGCTCGTGTTTCTGAGGTGCCAGTTAACGGTCCCCCAATAAAAAAAATCCTGATTGCTGACCCCTGGTGTACACGAACAACATTAAACTGTTAATATTAGTGTATAATATATTCTGTGTACAACTAATATGTAGAAATGGGACACAGCGCTAAACTTTCTGTTTTAAGTCCTAATCGAGTATTTATCAGCTTTCCTTTCACCTTCTATTCTGAAACCTGATTGGCTGCTGACGGATTCACAGTTTACCTGCTGACAGGAAGAAGAATTATTGATCTGCTGCACAATTCACATAATTTTTCATCTTTGCTTTTAGGGAGAATATCACATCTTTTCAAGTGAAAAACTTACAAGACTTTTGATTTTGTTGAGTCTTAAATCATCAGATTCATTAAATGAAATCTGGCTGGAATTCGTCAGTCTCACTAATTTCAGCTTCAGTATGAACGTTTTAAACAAATAAACGCAGCTGAAGCCTGAAAACAGGAAAATCATTTTGTCACAGTGTGATGTCACACCTCCAGTGATGTAACACATGAAGTGACCCTTCACCCCAAATCTGTATTAAACAGGAAACACTCACCTCCTGTAGACTCAGTTTGTAGTTTCCTCCTTCAGACCTCAGCTGTTTGGATTCATGTCAGTTATTCTTGTATTGAACAGTTTTGGCAGCAGGTCACATTAAATATTAAAAAACAGTTTCCTCTATATTTTATGTCTAATGTTTTGTCTTGTGTCAACAGGAAAATGTTTTACTTCTTACACTTTAATCTCTCCACTGTCTTCTGGTATGAAGAATATTTAATAATGAAGATATTTTTAGCACCAGAGAAGTTTCATTAAAAATTTGGACAAATGAAGCAGGAAGGTTTCATTCAGACAGCAGCTGATTCTGCCAATGACAACTTTTATACGCTGTTTACAAACAGACGTGTTTAATTATTTTTCAGCAGGGCGACAGATGATTCAGTCTGTTTTTAGACCAAATGATTCATTGACAAAATCATCTGCAGATTAATCATTTAGGAAAATAATCATTAGTTACAGCTCCAATCAATTATCAAAACAGTTGCTGATTGATTTTCTGTTAATTGAATGATCAATATTTAGATATTTTTCTGCAGGGTGACAGATGAGAGTGAACAGGTGATCCACACCTGCGTCTCATGTTTCAGCTCTTTAAATACTGCGAAAAAATAAGCTGAAAGTTTTTACCTCAATAAAAATACGTTTTTTTAATCTGATAGTCGTCCATCTTGTAATTCAAACATCATAAATTTAAATACAATTTAAAGATGCAATGAAATGGACGCTTTAACTTGTAGGAAACGTTTTGGTTCACACATTCATCCTCTCACGATGTAATAAGTTTTCATCTAGTGCCATCATCTGCTCAACAGGTCTTTGGTTTATGAGCAAATTCCTGTAAAACTAATGACATTCATCCACCTCAGCTGTACTTTGTATTTACTGCTAATTAGTAAATGTATATAATAAGATGGTGAACATTATACAGGTTTTATTCAGGGTTCACTTACATTTAAGACTTTTTTTTCTTCTTTTTAGGAGCTTTTAAAAACTACACAGATTGTAATTTAAAACCTGATTCACCATCATATCACATCAAGTATGACGTTTACAATTATATAGCAGTATATAACAATTCTTAATATTATTAAATTAACATGACCCAGATCAGAAAATGGATGGATGTATTAGCCAATTATAAAATATTTAATTAAAGTTTTTCTCTAATTCTCTTCTTGTCCACAGTGACTGTTTTCTACAGCAGGAACAAGACGATATTCAACACCTTTGGACAGGAAGTTTAACACTTTAATACCTGCTGAGGACTGAATTCAGTACTTTACGACTTTTAAACACCTACTTGATTAAACATCAACATGTTAGCATTATCATTGCATAGTATTTGTTTTTGATTGAAAGTTAGGTTCAATGTTTCCAGTGTGTTAAACAGCAGTCAGGTGTCCATATGAACAGTGAAAGAGGTTTTCCTCGCTGTAATCATTCCTCCTGTTCATACTGGATATTAAAAGATCCCCTTCAAATGTGCTTTAATGGAAGTGATGGAGGCCAAAATCCACAGTGTGTCCACACAGTCATTTAAAAGTAGATGTGAAGCTTATATGAGGCTTCAGCAGTCTGAGTTAGTCATATCAAGTGGATATCTGCCACATTTACAGTCTTTTTAGCATCAAATTCCCTCTTTGTGTTTCCTCGGACAGTGTTTCCCTGTTGAGCTGCGGTGGAAGTATAGTAACAAAAAGAGGGACTTTGGCACTAAAAAGACTGTAACGTTGAAAGATATCTACTTGATTTGACTCATTTGGACGCTGAAGCTTCATATTAGCTTCATGTGGATTTTGTCCCCCATCACTTCCATTGTAAGTGCATTATGAAGGGATCTTCTAATGGTCAGTATGAACAGGAGGAATGATTACAGCAAGAAAAACAGGTTTCACTCTTCATTTGGGCTCCTGACTGTTGGTTTAAGACACACTTGAAAAACTGAATTTGTCCTTTAAGTCTCCAGAAGATGGATAAAGTGTGTGAATGAGAGTCGAGTCATCGCGTCAGTTTATGTGTTTATTTATGAAAAACAAAGGAACTCAGAAAATAAGGATCCCATATCAGTAATTACATCAAATAATTCACTTGTTGGTTTTCGTCAGTTCGTCCTCTCTCTCTCTCTCTGCGTCTCTACTCTATCGAGCGGAGTTCATTCTAAACCTCAGACAGCTACTATACAGCTACTATACAGTGCTCGAAACATACGGAAGAAAGAACGTACGGCCGGAGTGCATGCAAATACATAAAATCACTTTTTTCCTTTTTCTTATTAAAATACAAAAATGAACTATTAGCATCAAAGCTCGACCATCAACTAAAAACAAACAGAGGAGGTTACTGTGGCAACGCGCTGTCTGTCTGTCCGTCCTTATTGGTTCTTTTTGTTTGATCGGTTCATTTATTCTCGTCTTCAGTTATGACGTAATGAAATTAAACCCTCCCCATGACAACCGGCAACCTCCACCTGCTGAGGAAGGCCACCAGATGTGGTCGAAAGCTTCAGAAAAACAAGTCGGACCTTAAGAATGTTTTTTTGTAAAAACAGATCGTTTAAAATGAGATGAAACAGAAAAGAATTGAAGCTGGAGGGAGATACACAGCACAAACTATCAATCAGTTCATTGATCACTTTATCACTAGTTCAGGCTCTCTGTCCTGCTCTGAAGCTGCTGAACTCGTCCAAACATGTTCACCAATAATCAATCAGGACTCGTTCACCCCAACAACTGACCTTTTAGACATTTTGATTCAAGCTAACAGGAGCTGACTCCGCCCACACAGAAAACACCTGGCTGACATCACCTCACAGGTCAAAGGTCAAAGAAGACTGCATCAACGATGTGTGTTTATTCTAACAGACAGACAGACAGGTGGGTCGACAGGTGAGCTTAAGAGCAGAAGTCACATGATTCCATCTGACTGATCTGATTGGCAGCAAAACCAGATCGCCACAAACATGAGGTGGTTAGAAAAAGAAAAAAACAAAAACAAAAACTGATGCCCCGCCCACTCCAGGTGTTCAATGTTGTGTTCAGGACACGATGAGAAATTGGAAATTCTGAACTTCAACAGGAACTTTACCTGTGAGGCTTCAGAGACGTCAGTCAAATGAAGGACACAACCAACCAATCAGAGCAGAGCACGTGTCACACTGATTTAAAGGACACCTGTGGAGATTTTTCTGACCTGTGTTGAAGTCGGCTTCTTTATCGATTTGTTTCCCTTTAAAAAGTAACCTGACGTCTGAACAGCAGTTTGTCAGTGTTGCACCTGTGACCACACCCAGCAGTGATGTCACAGTGTCCTGAAGTACACTGCGACATCACTGCATCCAGGGTGAGAAGTTAAAGCACTAGAGGGCAGCAGGAACAAGAAGACCTGCAGGTATTTTCCACCTCAGTGTGCGTTTTGTGTGTAAAAAGTAGTATAAAGCCTTTTGTGTCTCCAGAGGGAGCTGATGATGTCACAGCGTCAGTTAAGCTGAAGACTACAAGTTTGAACCTGAACCCCGAGAAGGAGAAACCAACTTCAACACGAGACTGAAAATCCTGTCGGTCTGAAATAATAAACCTTGAGGAGGTAAAGATGAGAGCACTATTGGCTGTCGGCTGCGTGTCAAACTTAAAGCTGCGTCCTACGTGGTGAGCTGTGACTGCAGCTCGACGCCACACACCAACGCCGAGCTGTGACGTCATCAACATTCACGCAAACGAACTCTCCGCCAAGATCACACCACAGCTTCTTCACAAGATTTAAGTTCCAGTTCAGGCTCTGAAATTCATCGATTGGAGCTGACGAGACTTTACGTCAAACTTTACTCAAAAAAGATTCAATGAAGTGATTTAAAAACTTTCTCAAAGTAAAACTGCTGTATGAGTTCAGGATCCAGTGAAGACGCAAAATGTTTCCTCGTTACAGCTTCAAAAACACTCCAAAGGTTTTCTGCCTCGATTTAAGAAATAAAAACTTTCAATCTGCTGATCAGATAAAAAAAAAAAACATATTTGATATCTGCGTCCTCATGATCAGTTTTTGTCTATTTTTAGATATTTTAAAATCTAAATGATAGTTATAAAATTAATTGATTAAATTATTTTAAAAACAATTACTGAAGCAGGTTTTCCTACAGAATGTGGAAGTTTTTTTTTTTTTTTTTTATCGTCGCAGCTTTTATTTTGTTTCCTTTGTTGGTGGAAATGTGTCCTTCCTTCCAAAAAAAAAAAAAAACTTGAAAATGAACATTTTTGGACATTTTAACCTAATATGTTAAAATGAGGCCTGATCAGGATGCTTCCGTACATTTGTGACAGTCTTCAGGTTTGAACCCTGACAGGAAGTATCTGTTACAGTAAGAGTGGTTTAGTTTTGGCGGGGGCGGGGGCGGGGTCTGGACAGGACAGCGGTACAAAGACATTTTTATATCGAGAACCTTATAAGACACAAACAAGTTCAGCACACAACCTGAAAAATCAAAAAGAAACAAAATAAAGGAAATGTAGTGTTAAAAAAAAAAAAAAAAAAAAAAAGTTTGTCTTGTTCTCTGCTGACAGAGCCGGCGGCAGGTTAAAGGGGGAGGTCGGGTCTGGGCCTGGTGACCCCCCCCCCCCCCCCACATGTTGACCCCGGGGACAGACAGTAGGTTGTGGGTTTTGGTTGCAGGACCAGCAGAGGACAGGTTTGATCTCAGGAGGTTTTCTTTCACTAAAGCAAGAGTTTGGATCGTTTCACTTCTTCTGATGTAAAGAAACAAATCTTTAAACAGTTTTTGAGATCCGATTTCTTTTCTTTTACAGGATTTCCTAAAAAAAAAAAAAAAAAAAAAAAAAACTAAAATCAACTTTCAGAGACCTGAAACTTGCTGCAGAGAGATAATCCATCATTCAGATTTTAGTTACTCAATTTTATCATTGTGTGGTGACACAGTTGATTTTTACACTTCAGATCTGGGGCCCATTTCACCAAATTTGCAACTTACAAGCTTGTGATATGAGATCATTTCCTCTCGTATTAATTTTGACATTTTTGACTAATCAAAAGAAACGCCACACCTACGATCCATGTACAAGGATGTGAGAGGAATGTCAGACACACAAATTCATCAGCAATTTGCAAGTGAGAAACTTTTGCGATCTGTGTGTAGGCAGTGCTCGCAAATCACTTTTGTGAAACGGGCCCCTGCGTCACTGGTACAAAACCCCACAAATTTTAATATCAGCTGATATTTTCTTATCAGATTTATTTAACTCTCTCGTTTGATCGTTTTCATCTTCTGGGTTTGATTTTCCAACAACCGTTTGTGTCAATAAAACACTTGTCAGCAGCCAACTCCTGAATGTCGCAGCGTCCTTGAACACACCTTTTAAAGATCCCATGAAACAAGCACTTTAACTTCCTGGAACTAGAGGCTCCAACCAATGACATCATCACAGATCTGAGAACGTCCCGTAAAAAATCTTTTCTCTCCAAAACTGATCCCACATCAGTTTACACTCAATACACTTTCATACACTCCCCAACTTTTAATCCTGTCTGTGCTAACTGTTCACTTCTCTTTGTTTCTGTCAAAAAAGTCAGAGCTTTTGTTTGGAAATCAGTCAGCAAAAACTTTGTTTACTTTATTAATTTCTCACTTGTCTCCCTGCCCACGTTTCACTCAGAAATACACTCAGTGATCAGTTTATTAGGTACACTGAGCTACAACTACTGCAGTCTGATACAACAGCTCTGCTCTCTTACAGAAGCTTTAATCTTCAGCTTTTTTTGAAATTGTTTCCTGAAGGCTGCAGTTTGTGCTGCTGTCTGATTGTTTCTTTATAATTATTATTTTTAATCATTTATATAAATGAGTGTAAAAACAGCACTCAGAATATAACCAAACACAATTCAACAGCAGCACAAACTGCAGCCTCCAGAATAACGTCAGCTGTACTGCAGCGATGTTGTATTAACAAGTTTCAGCTAATTTACCAAATAAACTGATAAATGAGGTTTTGAACTCAACTGCTGTTTTACTGAGCCATGTCCCTCTCTCAGGGGTTAAACTACAGTATACAGACAACAGAGTTGTAACCTCAGTGACAAATTTAATATCACTGTGTGCAACATGCTAATCTTATAGCTAACAGCAAATTAGTAGACTAGCCTTTAATGTAATAGCATTAAACTGGATTCATTAGAAAAACTATATATTTGTGCAGTAGAGTCACTTTCTTATTTTTGTCTTCTTTTGATTCTTATTTCACTTTTTTTAAAATGCAGATGTTCCTGAACAAAATGAACCATACTCTAACTTCACAGTAAAGGAGGTGACACACCTGGAGATCCTTCCTGTCTTCCCATTGGCTCTGCAGTTGGACGCTTCAACAACCCAGTTCAGAGAGTTACATCATGTTAATGTAGCAGAAGTAATGGCACCATTACAGTGGGCTCTCAGCTGCACCACCACATGATGATATAACTACAACTGCAACTATTAGTCAATCAATCAATTAGTTGCCAACTATTAAATTAACTGCCAACTATTTTGATAATCAATTAATCGTTTTGAGTAATTTTTTAAAGAAAATGTCAAAATTCTCTGATTCCAGCTTCTCAAATGTGAATTTTCTGGTTTTATAGACCAAACAACTAATCGATTTATTGATAATGAAAACAATCCTCAGTTGTAGTCCTAAATAAAACAAAAAAAATAAAATAAAAAAAACATAACTAAACGCTGACTGTGACGGATTTTCATTCTACGGCAAGTTGTTGAAAAATAATCCTTCCAGTTCTTTCAGCTCATGTGACAAGTGAATGAATGTTAAAACAGAACGGATCAGAATCATCAGAACTGGATAATCTGACTACAGATTTACTGCAGACGTGATGAGACTGCACACTATGGAAACAACTTGATTGGCTCCTCAGATCCTTGTTAGTATCCAGGTTTCTGTGTTCGTCCACCTCATGAAACCTGAATTTGTGTAAAACCCACTGAGATCTCCTCCTCCTCCTCTCCCATGATGCTCTATAGATGCTTCTGGAATGTTGTCAGAGGTCAGGGGTCACAGCCAGCCGTCCAAGAAGAAGAAGAAAAAGAAAGCCTCCACGGGAACAAGGCCCGAGTGTTCAGAGAAGATCAATACGACTCACAGACAGACAGACAGGCTGCCCGTCTCTCTACAAACTGTCTCCCTGCCGCCTTCCTCTTCTTCTCTTGCTGAGAAGTCGTTGCTTTCTTCTTCTTCTCTTCTGCCTGTCTGCATTCCTCCAGGAAAAAAAAAACAAAACAAAAAACAAAAACACTAGGTGCTAAAAAACAGGTCAGCCTATTTACATACAGTCTCCAAGTCTGTGTGTGTGTGTGGTATATATTTATATATATATATATGTGTGTGTGTGTGTGTGTTGTAAGAAGTTCAGAGTGTGTATTTGTCTTTTGTGTATGTGTTTGATCAGGATGTAAGTTTACATGGATGTGTGTGTGCACGCATGTGTATAGATTGAGTTCCTGCATTTGACTGTGTGTGTAGAATGAATAAACCTCTGTGTGTGTGTGTGTGTGTGTGTGTGTGTTCAGTAACGTGTGTGTGTGTGTACTGTGTGTTCAGTCTGTGTCGGAGGAAGAGGAGGTTCCTGTTGAGGAGCTGTCATCAGAGGAGGAAGAGGAGCTTCCACTCAAACGACTAGCCCCGCCTCCTGAGGCCCCGCCTCCTGCTGCCTTCTCTGAAAAGAGAAAGAGAGAAGTTAGCGCGCTAAGATCAGGTCATAAGGTCACGTCCTAACGTCACCAAAAACATGTCCTAGTGTCAAAGATTATGTCTGAATGACACTAAACATCATGTCATAGCGCAGTGGTCTATTTTTTTCATGGGAGCCACACTGGCAGGGCACAGCCAATAGGAGAGCCACTTCCATCACAAAACACTAACCATGAAGTGAATCTGTCACCCCATGACATACAATATGTAATGCAGCCAGTACAATCAGGTTAACCTGAATACTGGGATGAGCTGAAGCAGGCATGCATTTCCTTGACTTTCTTCATGTTATATTTGTAATTTGTTGTTGCAATCCTTGTGAATAGTGTGTATTGGCTGCATTATCATAATTATGAGCTGCATTACAAACTGCCAATTAAAGCTCGGCGAGCCGTGCAGTGAGTAACACTGTCCTAGTGTAACAGAAATCATGTCCTAGTGTCACCATGATGATGGACAAGCGTCACATACAACAGAGGTCATGTTTAAGTGCCAAAGTCAAAGTGCAACCAAGGTCAGGTCAACACAATGCAGTAATGTAGCAATTGCAGTCATTGTAGGGACAATGTACAGACAGTAGTAGTACTTTAGTACTCACGCAGTAGCTTCCTCTGCTTCTTCTGCAGGCAGGACTTGACGTAGCGCTCCAGCTCTCGGAGTGTGGAGGGTTTGAGGGTTTCAAAGTCGATCTCGATCTCGTCGGGGTTGGAGTCCCTCAGCGACGGCTCCCTGGACTGGATGATGTGGACGACACGGCCCAGCTTTTCTCCCGGCAGCCGGTTTATATCCAGACTCAGCTGGCGCTTCTCGTCGTATGACATCGGCAGAGACGACTCCTCACCATCATCTCCGTTGGCTGAGCCACCCCCTGACGTCTTACTGCCTTTCTTAGGTTGCCTGGAAACACACAGAGTCGCTCTGATTGGTTGAATTCTCAATTTAATTTCAATCATGATATTAATATATTTACTGTTTCTGTTCTCAGCTTATATTGAACTGACTGAATCCTACCTGGTGGCGGTCACCGTGCTGTTGGCTTTCCTTGCCGGCGCTTTCTTCTGATTGGCTGGTTTGGGCTGCTGAGCGGCGGCCTTCGGCTTCTTCTCCTCCTCCATTTTGCCCTTGTTCCCTTTGTCTTTCTCCTTCTCTTTCTTCTTTTCTTTGTCTTTCTTCTCTTTCTTCTTCTTTGGCTTGCTGACCGGAGCCTGGGACAGGACAGCCAGCTGCTCGTGCACCGCCTTCAACTGATGGAATATACTAATTGTCAATACCTATAACCTCTAATCAATATGTAGGAACGCCTTCAGCTGGTGGAAGATACTAGTAATGGATATCTTAAGATGTTTATACAGATCAATATATTAAATCAAAAAAGACACAAACAGAATTCCTCAACATTCATTAAATCTACAATGATGTTAAAAAAGAAGAAAACCAGGATGTTCTTGACCTGTGATTGGTCGGCAGCACCAACCTGCTCCTGTAGCTCAGCCAATCGCGTGGCCCGCTCCTCCTCTGAGTCGGACGATTCATCGGAGGAGGAGTTGTTGCTGCTGTCAGAGGAGGCAGTGCTTTTACTAACCAATGGTGTCGTGGACGGGACCGACGCCTCTAGGCCCTCGTCTGGGATCTTAGCGAAACGCATCTCAAACACATCCTGAAGAGAGAGACCGATTAATGTTTATTGATTACAGCAATCAATTTGTTTCTCAAAAGTTGTGGAAGGTTCTCAGAGGTTGTACGTACCTGCAGCTTGCGGGCCATGGCCACCACCTCATGATCTGGAGGGTTGTACTTGTAACAGTTGGAGAACATTAACCTGACGTCTGTCGCAAAACTCTGAGGATCACTGTACTCTCCTTTATCCATCTTTTTCTGTTGGAGAGGAGAGGGATTAAATATAAAATTATAAAGTATCATTAGTAGCCTCATGGCCACCGTCACGTGTTATTTAAAAGGATAGGTTTGTATTTTTAACTGAAACACTTGGTGGCTGCTGTAATCATTCCTCCTGTTCATACTGACCATTAGAAGATCCCTTCATAATGCACTTACAATGGAAGTGATGGGGGACAAAATCCACATGAAGCTAATATGAAGCTTCAGCGTCCAAATGAGTCAAATCAAGTAGATATCTTTCAACGTTACAGTCTTTTTAGTGCCAAAGTCCCTCTTTTTGTTACTATACTTCCACCGCAGCTCAACAGGGAAACACTGTCCGAGGAAACACAAAGAGGGAATTTGATGCTAAAAAGACTGTAAATGTGGCAGATATCCACTTGATATGACTAACTCAGACTGCTGAAGCCTCATATAAGCTTCACATCTACTTTTAAATGTGGATTTTGGCCTCCATCACTTCCATTAAAGCACATTTGAAGGGGATCTTTTAATATCCAGTATGAACAGGAGGAATGATTACAGCGAGGAAAACCTCTTTCACTGTTCATATGGACACCTGACTGCTGTTTTAAGATAGACTTGAGGTGTTAAATTATCCTTTAAGGCTCGGTCACACCAGCATTTAAAAACTGTGAAAGTTTGCGACAAATTCAATTAATTCAAAAAGGAATCAAACTATAATGACCTGTTTGAATTTAAATTTACAGTCTATATGAGCAACAGAGCATCTGAAGTAGTTTGTGACCTCACAGAGGGCGTTCTTAAAATTCACTATCAGCTTGACCTATTATATGCTCTCTGACCTGTCAGTAAACTAAGCTCATAAATAAAAATGGAGGACAGCAGCGAGTAAAGCTGTGCTGATCAGAATCACAACACCAAAGCATCTGACAAGCTAAATTACCAACAAAGATCAGGCTGTTTGCCAACTTAGTAAAAATCAGCCTCCTTACTCTACAACCACAACACATCTGAGGACTCAGCAGCTCGTTTACCACACAGGTGAGGCGGCGGAGGCATCAAATGAGTGGAGCAACATCAGCTCTACAGCCTGGTCTGATACAGTGCAATCTCAACACACACAGTGCAGTTTGTAGGCACCACACGGTAAAATATAAAGACTATACTGAACAGTAAGACGCTCTCTCTGACCGCTGATGGATGGACATCGCTGCCATATACATGCTTACTACAGTCACAGCAAATTCTACCCAACACATTACAGTATCAGGGCTGTGTTCCAATTCATTCAAACAAATTGTTCAAACTCGTTCAAACTTGACCTTCTGAAAAAGTGACAGTCCTAGTCAGTAGCCTCTACGTCATCAAACTAGTCACTTTGCAGTTTGGCCTCCGCATGAAGCCCAACTGTGTTTGCACCACAGGAAATAAAAGTTTCATTTTTAGAGACTCGTATGTGTGGTGATGTCATGGCATGGTGTATTTTGTGTCTGATGATGTCACGTATGTTACCCGGACAGTGCTGAGGTCCATGGGGTGTTTGATGATGTCATGGTAGTCATGCAGTTCCAGCGCCTCGGCGTCCACCGGCTTGTAGAAAGGCCAGGCGTAGGCGGCATGCTTCTTGGAGAGCATCTCCTTCAGGATGGCATCGCAGTGTTTCATCTGCTCGCCCAGCTTACCGCCCTTCCTCCCCCCGGCGCCACCTCCACCACCTCCCACCTCACCCCCCGCCACCTCCTCCACCGTCTCTCTGCGGGTCTTGGCGGGGCGGGCGGCAGCCTCACGGCGGGATGAACCCAGCTTGGGCGGTTTGGTGTCCTGAGCGGATGGAGAGTCTGCACGACCGGCAGAGATGGCCGACGTGGTAGGGGTAGTGGTGTCGGCTTTCCTCTTCACACCCTTCTTCTGTTAGAGAGACAGACAGGGAGAGAGAGACAGGCAGACAGAGAGAGAGAGAGACAGACAGGCAGACAGAGAGACAGGCAGACAGAGAGAGAGAAAAGTCAGTATTTGTATTATTTTATATTTTGAGTCAGGTGATGCTGTCCCACATCAAACGGCTGTTACCTTGACGACGGGCTGTGCAGAGGGCATCATGGTTGCCGGGGGCTGTGGGGCAGAGACAGGGGGCGTGGCTGGGACCGGTGTGGGCGTGGTCGAGATGACTGGCGTCTGAGAGGGGGAGGGGGAGGGGTACGAGGGGGGAGGGGAGGCTGAAGACTCGGCCTGCTGACTCACTGACAAGACAGAGAACACATAGTACAGGAAGTATGAGTGGTACTATAGTACTACAGAGTAGTTACAGTACCAGCAGGGAATGTGTCTGCTGAAGTAATACTACAGTAGATCAATCTTTCCCATGGCAGTACTACAGCAGTAATGGAGCAATATAACAACAGTATATGTACAATATCAATGGTAGCAGTGTAGTAGTACTGCAGGATGTACCTGTAGTACTGTTGTGTACTAGCAGTGGTAATATCATTATGGTAACTAATATTCCAATACTGTACTTGTAGTAGCAGTGTTGCAGTAATTACAACAACAAATATGCTAGTTTTGAACATAAACAAAGCATGAAAACATTAAAAAGGCATTAATAATATATACAACAGAAATAAAAACATGTAAATATTAATAAGTAACGTAATACTGCAACCTGTACCTGTGGTGGTAGTATTAGTCGTACTGGAGTACACACCTGTAGTACAGCAGTACCTGTAGTACAGTAGTATCTGTAGTGGTTGTAGTAGTGCTGTAATATCTACCTGTAGCAGTAGTATTGCAGTATGTCATGTACTTCAGTACCTGTAGTATGAGACAGGTAACCTGGCATAAACCAGGTGAATACTCTGTGCTTAATGAGGCCTGCCCTCCAGGCTATAGTTACATGGAAAAAGCCTGCAGCTCAGGTCACAGTGGTTCCTTCCATGACTGTTCTTCTCATCTACCCCCCTCCCCCCCTCACCGACCTCACCTCACCGTGCTCCATGTCAACCAACATTGTCATTGTTGGTGATATGAACATACGTGTTGACAAACCCTCCTGTCATTTTGCAGTGGAGTACCTGAGTCAGAGCGTCTTGGCCTGAAGCAGCATGTTGATGTCCCTACTCACACGCTTGACCTGGTCATCACTCACTTCACCCCCATCTGGGTTTTTCCGGGTGACCTCAGTGGATTTGACATTCCTGTCACCCCGTATTCAACCTAAGCGTCAAATTCTTTTTCTGGAACTGGAAAAGCACTGACCAAAACATCATGACTATGGACCTCCAGCTCATCACCTGCTCAGCTTGTGCATCAGTGGATGAACTGGTGCAGCTCTACAATAAAATACAATACATCTCTGAGCAGTGTCTTTGATCTTCATGCCTGTCATGATGCATGAGGTCAGTTTTTCACGCTCTGCTCCCTGGTTCACTCATGACCTGTTGAGAATAAAAATAAAAACAGCTGGACGTGTCCTGGGACAACGCTTCACGCTCTGAGCTCGCTGTCCATAAACTGGCCTCCTGTGAATATCATACAGCTGTGAACACTCAAAGTCCCTTAAAGATGCTCCGTCACAGTTCTACTCCAACCTAATTAATAACAATCCTGGCAACCCAAAGCATCTTTTTTCTACCATAAATCATCTCCTGAAGCCACCATCATCTTCCCCAATTGAGGCTACAGAAGAGCGATGTAACAGCTTCATTGACTTTTTCAGAGCCAAGGTCAATAACATCTGCTCTCTGATGTCCAGCTCTTCCTCTCTGCCTTCTCCTGTCATCGCTCGCCATCTCTACTCCATTCTGTCAACCTCTCCCTTCAAACTGGTAGAGTTACTGTGACCTCAAGGTCACAGTCATCCACCCCCTCCTCAAAAAGCCCACCCTGGACCCAGAAGTTCTTGTCAGCTACAGACCTACAGTATCTCCAACCTCCCTTTCCTGTCCAAGGTGTTGGAGAAGGTGGTTGCTTCTGAGCTTCAGGACCACCTTAAACATAACAACCTATTTGGAAAAACTTCAGCCAGGTTTGACCTGCTGATGGCAGCTGATGCAGGGTCCCCTTCTCTCCTAATTCTCCTTGACCTGAGCACTGCATCCGACACTGTGGATCACACTATCCTCTTAGAGCGCCTCCACACCACCATTGGACTTTCAGACTCTGCACTTAAGTGGCTTCAGTTCTACCTTTCCGGTAGGACTCAGTATGTCTCACTAGGAGGATCCATGTCTAAATCACTCTGTGTCACCTGTGGTGTTCTGCAAGGATCGGTCTTCAGCCCCATCCTGACCCCGTCCCGACCTTTCTATTCAGGAAGGCTTTTTCATCTTAACTCTTGTTACTGTTTTCTTTATGCCGTGTGTTCTATGTTATTAATACTGTAGCACTTTGAGTTTCACTATGAATGAAAAATGTGGCACAAATTACATGCATTATTTATTATTATTAGTAGTAGTTCTGCAGTATGTATCTGCAGTATTATTAGTTCTGCAGAATGTAGTGTACTTCAGTACCTGTAGTAGCAGCAGCAGGCTGTTTGCTCTTGTTCTTCCCTTTAGGAGCTGGTGGCAGCAGAGCAACTTCCTCTTGAGGCATCTGAGCGACTTTCTGCAGGAAGATTTTCTCCAGAGCCTGAGCCATCAGAACAATGTCGTCTGTGGGCTACAGAAAAATATAAAGTAAATATAACTGACACACAACAGATAAATAACTCAATTTGTTGTTAGAGGCCGACTCCACTCAACATTACTGTTACCACTGATATAAAAAGTTCCTTACTAACATCTAATGGCAGACATGACACACTGCCGTCTCCTCCACACAACATTCAACCCTCAACTGCGTACTCCGGTGATGTGTGTACCTTGTTGTAGATGTAGCAGTTGGTGAACATGGTGTTGAAGTCCTGCATGGCCTCACTGGCGCTCCAGTAATAATTGTTCTCCAGACGTTTCTTAATGGTTCCCATGTCCATCGGGTTTTTGATCACTTTGTGGTAGTCCTAGAAACATGGACGTGGTTAGCCTAGCTTAGCATAAAGACAGCATAAAGCAGGAGGAAATTTTTTTTTAAGCCTGGCTCTGTCTAAAGTTAAAAAATACACCTACCAACCCTTCTAACACGTTATATTTCGTTTGTGGTTATAGGGGGAACCTGCAGTGACTGAACTATTTCCTGTTGGACAGCCAGCGCAGTGACTGAAACTATTTCTTGTTGATCAGTCGGTGCAGTGACTGTGCTGAGACTTACCGCCAGGCAGAGTTTGATGGCGTCGACGGGCTGGTAGAAAGGCCAGGCGAACTGATGCTTCCACAGAGTCTTCACCACCACGTTCTGCATGTACTGCAGCTGGTTGGTCTTCCTGATGGACACAAACACACAACAACATCACAGAGTTGCCAAAGGACTCTGGGTG
This sequence comes from Scomberomorus guttatus, assembly GCA_038419695.1. Lineage (NCBI taxonomy): Eukaryota > Metazoa > Chordata > Actinopteri > Scombriformes > Scombridae > Scomberomorus > Scomberomorus guttatus. The sequence continues at coordinate 33,601,059 of CM076450.1, forward strand.
GCACTACTGTTCCCTCACAACACAGATCTATACATTCATTTAATGTTTTCAACCAAACTGTGTGAAATTTACTGGACAGAATTCAATCAAACCACCAAAACAACATTGAGACCCTGGCCCTGCTGTATCTGTGTATCCCTGTCTGTATCTGTGATTATGAGCTGCAAAGCCCCCACGTAATGCAACATATACCAGGGAATGGATGCATCATAATCCGTTAATGTCACAATTATAAACCAGAATTTAACTTTGTGCTGCAGAAAAAAGTAAAATTTGTTTTCTGTTGTCTAAATACAGCCAAAATGGGGATGTCAAAAATATTTTGGACTGGTTACGCATGTTGGTCTATAGGTTCATTTGCATACTATAGTTAGGTTACTTCATGCTATTCACTTTAGTTCAATCAGTGCCAAATTTTGGTACCTTGTGGGACAGAGAGTGAGCGCAGCCCCGAAATAAGTTTTAAGAACACACATTTACTGACTGAAGTGTCTCAAACAGAGGCTCCGGCACTGACAGGAGCACCAACCGACAGGTACAAAGAGACGTGATGGATCCATTTTACCAACCTGCATGGCGGCTAGGAGCTGGTTAGCATGGCTAGCATTGTTAGCACAGCTAACTAAAAATTAGTCATGGCTTAATGGGTCTATCAAAAGCAATATTAACCAAAACTGATATCCCTAAGCCAATATATTTTGTTTTCACTTCCAACGTCTTGTGCTGACAATTAATCTGATAATAAATGAAGTTGCGTGCACGTCCTTTCCTACCCGTCAGGTAGGTCAGGCACAGGATGTGGTGCGTGGGATGAAATTGATCCCACTGCAACTACATGAAGCTACACGAATATTTGACAGCAGTGTTGACTGAAGTTAGTTTTATGATCATCAAGACAAAATTAGTTACTAGTTACTAATCTGTTTTTCTGCAGCAGATTTCAAGTTGATTTTTCACAGAAAGTGAAACAAACAGCTGGAAGGTCAAAGGTCAACCTAAAACCTGATGATTGAAAAGGGATCAGCAGTGATGTAGAACAGACAGGAAAGTGTTATTAACTCAGGTGTTGTGTACCTGCCAGGTTTGGTGGGGTTGGTGACCTCAGGCGGGGGCGGGTTGGTGAGTTGAGGGGGGCTGGGGGGCGCAGCCTCGGGGGCGTCCGACATGGTGGACGACGGTGACGCAGCAATGCACTGTGGGATGGCAGTGTCTGACCTGAAGGTGAAAAAACAACTCCCTCTGGTGTGTGAGGGTGTGTGTGTGTGTGTGTGTGTCTGTGTGTGTGTGTGTGAGGGCACACAAGTGTGTGTTAGTGTGTGTTCAGTTCAGGTGCTGTTTGTGTTGATTCTTCAGCTCGATGTTTCCCCCGAGGAGACAAACTCCCATCGCACGACCTGAGAGACACAGACAGAGAAAGAGAGAGCATCATTAGCTTCTGCTGCTGTGCAATCAGACAGATCAAATAAATCACGTTTCAGCTTTCAGACAGAAAAGGCTGCAGTTTTTCTCTTCATGCTCAATATTGAATAAAATACAATTTATGGTCTTTACAGAGCGCCTGTACTGACAAACAAGTGTATGTGTCAGCCTGTACGCAGACTATCTGCAGCTGCTGAAAACTCTTAAAAAGCACTGAATTCTGTCCTCAGCAGGTACTGCAGTGTTAAACTTCCTGTCCAAAGGTGTTGATTGATTATCAAAATAGTTACCAATTTCTAATCAATCAACTAATCGTTGCAGCTCTACATTAAAGTAGGTGACAGCAAAGGATGTGTGTGCATTTCATTAATCAAGTAATCTCTTCAGACCAGCTCAATACTGATAGACAGTATTGAGCTGACAGAGCTGCAATAATTAGACAATTAATTATTAAATGAATCGCTAACTATTTTGATGATAGATTGTTTTGAGTCATTCTTTAAAAAAAATGTCAAAATTCTCTGATTCCAGCTTCTTAAATGTGAATATGTTCTGGTTTCTTTAGTCCTCTAAGACAGTAAACTGAATGTGTTTGAGGTGTGTGTAGACTGTTGGTCAGGACAAAACAAGACATTTGAGGGTGTCATCTTGGGAAACAGTGATCAACATTTTTCACCATCTTCTGATATTTTATAGACCAAACAACTAATCAAGAAAATAATCAACAGATGAATCAAAAATAATCATTAGTTGCTGTTGTAACTAACATGTATTTAAACATCCTGTTTGACCAGTTCAACATTACAGACTGAAGCTTGTCTGCTCCTGTCAATCCACACAGTTTAAAACATCAGCAGCCGCCTGCATCATCCACCATCAGCCTGCTGAACCAGGTCTGAACCTCCAGACTGTCTGAACTCAGACTCAACCGGGTCCAAACGTTTAACTTTAATCATCACGAGATCATTTCATGTTGAATGAAGATTCATCATTCTCAATCCTGAATGACACATTTCTCCTTTTACTTCTTTACTTCATTAACTGATCAGTCGACCGACAGGAAATTAATCCCCAACAAGTTTGATGGTAAATAGTTTTAGGGCTACAACTAATGATTGTTTTCATTATCAATTAATCTTCTGATTGTTTTCTCAATCAATTGCTTTGTCAATAAAATGTTATAAAGTTAAGCCCCAGGGGTGACATCTATATAAGTCTTGTTTTGTCCAACCAACAGTTAAAAAATATTCAGTTTACTGTCATGTGTGACAAAATAAAGCATCAAATTCAGCATCAACAGTCACAAATAGGGCTGTCACAATAACCGCAATATTGCAATATAGACAAGCCAACCATGGTGGATGGCAAGCAACCGTCACAACCATGCTTTGTTCACATTTCTCCTTTTTTTAAATGAGGCTAGGCCCTTCTTGTTTTACACTTCAATGCACGGCACCGGCGGCCCTGCAGGATCCCGAAATACTAAGCGTGTTATCAATACTTAGTCGGACGACGGACGCAGTGACAAAGTCGCAGCAGCAGAGTTGCAGAGCAAGACGTCTGTCCTCCCTCCTGCTCTCTGCTGTAAACACACGTAGCTGTTAGCGAGCAGCTGCTCTCATGTCTCTCCGGGTCTCTGCTTGTTTTCGGCAGAAAGTCTCCCGCTCTTTGCCTGCTCTCAGATGGTAGACGGGTTGCTCTGGTAGCTGCAGTCTCACCGTCACACACATACTTTCTCTCAACCGCACCCTCGCTACGCACTGAGCTATTCCTTATTAATAGCTATTCCTTTTTTCTTTTCTTTTTTAAATCCCCAATGCTTAGGTCTGGCAGGGGTCAACTCTCCAATCTACGTTTCTCCAATGAAAGGCTGCAACTAATTATTATTATTGATTAATTTGCAGATTTACACAATTAATTATTTATTCAATAAAACATCAGAAATTTGTGAAAAACAAAATCCTACAGTCCAAAGTGACGTCAAGTTTTATTTTGTTCAACCAACAGTCCGAAGACCCAAAATATTAATTTTACAGTCATGTAAGACCAAAAAAGCAACAAATTCTCACACTTGAGAGCCCTGAAACGGCAAATATTTGGCACTTTTGCTTGAGAAATGACTAAAACAATTATTCGATTAGAAAAATAGTTGTAGATTAATTCTCTATTGACTAATCATCGCAAATCTACTTCAATGTGAGGATTGTCAGAGGACTAAAGAAACCAGGAAATGTTCACATTTAAGAAGCTGGAATCAGAGAATTTGGGCTTTTTCCTTCTTAAAAAAAAAAGACTCAAAACAATTAACTGATTATCAAAATAGTTGGCGAATAATTTAATAGTTAGCAATTAACTGATTAATCTTAATTTTTATTATCCAAATTGACAGGTAATAAAATATTTAATTAGTTACAGCTTTACAAGATAAGATTATGAGCTGAAATGATTGTGAAAACTCTGTAGAAGAAATTAAAGTTTGAGAGAGTGAAGAGAATTTGGGAACAGATGTAATTTAACTTAATATTTAAAAGTAAATTTTAACACAGTTTTTAATCTGTACTCAGATGTAGCGCTGAAACAATTATTCGATTAGTCAACTGGCAGAAAATCGATCAACTATTATTCTCATATATCTATCAATCTGCCGATTATTTTCTGGATAAATTGATTAATCACTTGGTCTATAAACCAGAAAAATTGTGAAAATGTCCGTTTTAATTTCCCAAGAGGTGACGTCAACAAACCTTTTGTTTTGTCTAAAACTGAAAGATTTGGTTCACTGTCGCATGAGATCCTCACTGAACAAATGAACTGGAACTGAGGAATTTCTGGTATTTTTACTGGAAAAATGACAAATTAATGACTAATTGATTACCATAGTTCATAGATCTTTTTAACTGACTAACATTAATCGTTCCAACTCTGGATTAATTGTATAAGTCATTTAATAAATAAATATTGACAGATTCAGGTTCCTAAATCTGAAGATTTGATGCTTTTCTGTTGTGCTAAATCATCATAAATCATATATTTTGGGTTTTCTGTAGGTCGGACAAAACACGCTGGTTGAAAAAGTCACTTTGGACAGTTTTCTGACATTTCACAGACTAATCAACTACAGATTAATCAATAATGATGATGATCTTTTGTCAAAACTCTATTACTTATTATTAGTTGTTCAGTCTGTACAGTGACAGAAACCAGCCAAAAACTGTCTATCTCACTTTTTTAAAGTCCAAAGTTACATGTTTGAATGTCTTGTTTTGTCCAAACTGCAAAATAATCTGTTTACTATATAAACATAGAAAAAGCATCAAAATGTCAAATTGGAGAAGCTGGAAGCTGCAAACTTTAGGCATTTTTGCATGGAAAATAACTGATTTGATAATCAAAATAATCTTTTCAATCAACTAATCAATTACTCCACTATTTGTTTCAACCCTAACTCACATTCTCAAAAGCAATCAGTGTGTTTGTGAAACCTCCTTGTTGATATAATTTGTGCACAAAATTTCATTTAGACATGTTTTTGTTTCTACAACTACAGATAATTTCTACATATTTACAAACTTGCATTTTTCCAGCAGAGTTTTTGACAGGTTTAAAGGATGATTTACGGGTACAAACTTATTTGAAAAGCTTAAAATCTCAAACTTTGAGAACATAATAACTAATTAAAGACAAACTATCTATACCCAAATTCACTGCAAACTCTAACTTATCGATCACACTGTTTAGAAGCAGAACTATTTCAGATTGAATTCTTTCTAAATCTGAAACATCTGTAAGTCTCGAGGTTTAAACTCATGTCCTCTCACAGTGTCGGTGATTAACACCGGGACAAACTGGACTTTCAGCTCCTCAACTCAGCTGAGTTCGGACTGTTTACTTACAGTTCAGCTACACTCACAGATAACCGAGCCTCCTACCTGCCTGTCAAACAGCAAACAAACCATGAACCTTCACTAAACAGTCCGGATCTGAGTGGAGTCCTGCAGGGATCAACAGATGTGAAGTCCGGCGGCTGCTCGCTCTGCCTGCATGCTGCTGCGGTTCAGCGGCTAACAAGCGGAGCTAACCGCTAACAGCCTCCGCTGCAACCAACAAACTCAACAAATCCATTCAACAGCTCCGCCATCCACAGTCAGACACACACGGCTGCTTATTTACTGGCGAATTACAGCAAAAAACTCGCGCTAACGGCTGACGCTGCTCCGGTGTGAGCGTTTTGCAGGCTAACGAAACATCCCATTTATCTCGCTTTAAAAAGATGGCGGGCAAGCCAATGCAAAATATGAGCTAGCTAACCGAGCTATGCTACTTACCCAAGACGTAAAATGTCATTAATGTTATTAATGGCGGGTGTGGGGATATCTGAGCATGTGCAGAAGGGGATATCTTGACATTTGTTCGCTTATGAAACGCACAATCGTTAGGTTAATACGGTTATAAATCCAATCTTTGCGTCTGTTACCGCTCGGTGTTTGGCTAGCTAATAAGCCGTTAGCCTGTTAGCTGAGCTTTGTCTGAAGGCGCCGAGCGGCCGGCCAGGATCCCCGCTGCTCCCCGCGGCTCCCTGCGCTCCGCCTCCCCTCTATAACCCCGCCGCTACCGGCCACAGAGGCGTGTTTACTTTGAGTGTCGGTCCTCCGGTGCGTCCAGCGGCGGGCTCCGGTCAGCTTTCTGGAAGATTTTTATTTAGCGAAGTAGCATAATAGATGAGTTATCAGCTGTCTAACGTGTGCGCAGGCGCAGTGTCGAGCACCGTCATGGATGTTGTTGTGATCGGATTGGCTGGTTGGATAGCCGAGGTGCTGTGATTGGTTGCGAGGACTTTGCGGGACTATGGTTTGTTAGTGGGGGATGTGAATCGTTTTGATTGGTCGGTGAGGTCATCGAAGTGCAGCGACTGGCTGAGGGGAAGACTGGGCTGCTGTGACTGGCTGGTAAGGATTTAGGGTTCAGAATGGCGCCGGGGCTCGTACTACGTTTCCCAGCATGCAGAGCGGCAGCAGAAAGTCCGGGCTGCTTTACCTGCAGCGGTAATGATGTGTGATTAATTTACTGATTCAAACTATTAACTGATGTTTATATTGGTACCAGAGAGCCCGTCACGTGATCTGTGTTGTGATGTAAACACTGATTCATTTACATTTTTAAGCTGAATATTTTGGGTGTTTTGGACAAAACGAGACGTGAAGACGTCACATTGGACTTGAACTAAATGTGACTTTAACTTAATTAATATTTAAATGTAAGGGAACTGAGTTTCACACAGTTTTCAGCTTTTGATCTGTACTCAGATGTAGCGCTGAAACAATTCATCAATTAGTCGACTGGCAGAAAATTTATCAACAACTATTATTATTTTTCATAGATCAATCGGTTCAATCAATGTTCTTGATAAAATTATGAATCATTTGGTCTATAAACCAGAAAAACTGTGAAAATGTCCGTTTTAATTACCCGAACAGGTGACCTCAACAAATGTCTTGTTTTGTTAAAAACTCAGTTTACTGTCACATGAGATTTCATAACTGAGCAGGAATTTTTGGTATTTTGCTTGGAACATGACAAACGATTGATTATCAACATAATTCAACGACTAATATACAGTATATATATTATTCAGAGCATTTGGCTTCAGAGCCTTCGCCTACCCTGCCCCTTGTCCCTGGAATGGCCTTCCATTACATGTTAATCAAGACTGAAAACCTACCTTTATTCACTTCATTACAGCCTACCGTAGAACTTAGTTGGGTCCATCATCTTTTAACATCCCTTTAACATTGTTGTTTTTAATGTGGTTGTTTTATTTTAATTTGTATTATTTTGTTTGCTTGCTGTATGTTTTGTTATGTTATGTTCTCTTTAATTGTAAAGTGTTTGGACTATGCTGCATGGTGATTCTGCACTTTAAATAAAATTGATTCATTCATTCATTCATTCATTCGACTAATCATTTCAGCTCTGGATTAATAATTTAAGTCATTTATTAAGTAAATATTGAGAGTTTCAGGTTCACAAAGAATATGCTGTCCAGCAAGGGAGAATATGCTGCTTTTCTGTTGTGCTAAATCATCATAAATTATATATTTTGGGTTTTCTGTCAGTCATACAAAACAAGGTTGAACAAGGCAACACATTATCTGTTTGTGATGTAAACACAGATTCATTTACATTTTTAAGAAGACTTAACACACTGATTTTCATCCAGTATTTCAGAGTGTTTAAGACTGTGATGTGGTTTCTTGAACTTTTTTACCCCATTAAGTGGTGGAAGAAGTACTCAGATCCTTTATTTAAGTAAAAGTACCAATACAGCAATGTAAGAATTCTCCATTACAAGTAAAAGTCCTGCATGAAAAATCCTACTACAGTAAAAGTACATAAGTATTATCAGAAATGTATTGTATCAGAATGAAAATGTATTGTGTGCAGGAGAGTGCAACAAGTGAATTGTCCAATAGACAGTAGTATTTAAGTTTATAAACTGCAAAAATGTTGACTGTTTATTATAAATACAATACTTATAAATACAAACAGACATTTGAAGTATACAGTATATTTACAAATATTGTTTATTGCTCTACCATTGAAATTATAAGCAGAATTAATGGTTATGTTTCCTCACACTTAATAGTTCTGAAGTATGGAATATGAGTTTCTTGATTATCCTGCTTAGATTACCTGCATTATATTCTTATTTGATTTGATATTTGAATTTATTGAATGTAATTATTGAGCTTTGAATAAACAATGTTCAATTTATTATCTTATGGATATTAAACGATTAATTGCATTTCAGTAATTGATCTATATTCATCCTGTTATTCATTGTCATTATAGCTACACCAGCTGATATATTGTTTATTTTTGTTTCCTCTGTACGGCACACACAATCCAACTTTCAGTAAAATACCACATAGTGGTTAAACTTAATCCCTGTCATAAAACCTAATCTTTGATTATTTAAAAACTGTACAGATTATCAAAAAACTGAAAGTCTTATGAAATAGCTGAAAATCTTGTGACTTGTTTAAACTTTGAATGAAGTCTCTAGCTGAAAGTATGCTGTACTTGAAAGTACTTGAACCTTAAAGTGGACTGGGTTTGAAGGTGTCTCCCGTTTTAATGTAAAAAAAAAAAGCTGAATAGTTTAAATAGTATAAAAGGTTAAAAAAAGTTGTAATTCCAGAAAGTTGTATTTGGGTGGAATAAACCTTTAAAACTATAAGTAGTTAGAAGTTGTATTTGGGTGGAATAAAGTTTAATATTTTAAAAAGTATAAAAGGTACAAAGAAGAAAAGAAATATCATAAATGTCATTGAAGAGCTGAACATTTTGATATTTGAATGGTTTCTGTTGATGAAAGTATGCAGAAGTAGTTAGCAACCAAAAAACCTACAGAAGAATAAGAAAGCATAAAAGAACAATAGTGTGAATGCTGCTGAATCACACAAATACTCACATAAGGTACAAGTACCTCATAATTGTACCTAAGTATAGTACTTGAGTAATTGTACTTAATTATTCCACCTCAGCTCCCCTTCACATTAAAATCTTTCAGTGGTGTCCAGGTTAGTGTGTCATTGCAAAAATAATAAAGTTATAATAATTAAAGAGACATTTTAACGTTTGAATGTTACCTGGAACTGCATCAAAAATAATAGAAATCAGGATTTGATCCCACACGTCTGTGCTGTTGCCACGTGTTCTTCTGCAGATATTTTCATCTAAACGTTTCCATAATGACAAGCATCTATTCAACTTTTTTCTATCTTTTATACTTTTTAAAATATTAAGCTTTTTTCAACAATTGATTACAATAGAAGTGAAAACCTTTGACAATATTACAGTCTAGCTTCCAGCTTTTTTAGCAATGCATTTCAGCTCATAGCTTCCTATGATAATGTAGTTCAGCTTCCAATTCTAGCAGTTAATTTGTCATTTCTGCATTTTCAGCAATGCTTTGCTACTCTCAGCTCTTTAGGCCTTTTTAAACCTTTTCTCTTCCAAAGTGTGTAGTAATTCAGTTAATCTGTGTGATATTAATACAAAGCATTTCTTTTTTCAGCCTTTTCAGGTAATTTATTTCAACATCCAACTTTGACAGTATTAAAGTTTAACATCCAGTTTTTCTCGCAATGTATTTGAAGTCTTCGCTTCTTTAGATAATGCAGTTCAGACAGTTTTACATTTTTCAGCTTCCAGGTTCTTCAGCAGTGTAGTACAATGCATTTAAGCTTTCAGCTTTTTCAAGCAAAATTCATTTCAGATTTCTGCATTTTCAGCAATGATTTTGATTAGTTTAATTTCATGGAGACTAACATGTCAGCTCTACAGGAGTATTTATTGGAGATGTTGATATTTGGAGTAAACCTTGCAGCAACACACATCAGAAATACTATCCAGAAGGGTCGAGGGCAACTGGGCTTTAGACCTACAACAAAATCTGTTGGTCTTTATTACAAAGTGATATATATAAGAAAAAAGCTGCTGTATTCTATATAAATACTGCATTAGCAATAAGCTTTCTTTTCTTTCTTTTTTTAACTTCTACTCATTTATTTTCAGTTTATATGCAGATTTTTATCAAGAGGACAAGAAGCACTAATGTGTAGACAGATGTATCTAATGTGAAGGTTTATGGTTTTCAGGTGGTTATAATTCAGTTGCTGGTCATTCTGGGAAAATATCACATGTACAAATCTGAATGGAACGGCTCCAATCCTGCTTTTATAAGTTTATGAGAAAAGACTTTAAATATTTTAGATAATTTTAACTTTATTTCCTATTTGAAAACAAACTTTAATTTACCTTAATGGACTTAATATCTTCTCTCCTCCAGCCTGTTCGAAGTTTGTTGTGGGCTTTTGTATGCTGCTGTACAACAGCGTTGTGGTTTGTCTGTGATGTCGAAGCAGCAGGAAGTCTGCAGGAGCCACCAGCATGAATCTTTGGGAGAGACTAAATGCCCTTGTCGGGCATGCTTACCCAGTATGCCTTGCTGTCTGATGAAGATACCTGAGGGGCCAATTGGTTAGGTTTAGGCATGGGGAGTGAGATGGTTAGGGTTAGGGTAAAAATATCAGGGTCAGAGCCAATCAGAGGCTGAGTAGGGGCATGAATCTTTGCACCATATTTACATTTTTTGTCATAATAATGTAGGTAAAGACTGTCCTTAAACTGATTTAAAGCAGTTTTAAATCCTGCTAATGTACTCTAGAGGCTGCAGAGTTCATTGCAGCCACAACATGAACATTTGTCTCACCTGCAGCAGAGCTATAAATGTGAAGTTTGTCCTGAAGGTGGCACTGGAGGGAAGTCAGGTGGTCAAAGAGAAAACAGGAAACAGAACAGCTGCAGTCTGATTATCAAGAAGCTTTATTGTCATTATCAGAGTGGATATTATCATCATCATCATCATCATCATCATCATCATTATCATCATCATCATCATCATCAGTCCTGTTGCTATGGGCCTGTGTGCCGGACTGCAAGAGGCTGTTAACATGCAGCAGAGCCGAGCAGACAGACAGACAGGTAAGGGAGTGGACAGACAGGTAGACAGACAGGGGCAGAGAGGTAGACAGATGGACAGGTAGTGAGGTAGGGAGACAGACAGGTAGAGACAGACAGGTGGACAGGTAGTGAGGTAGGGAGACAGACAAGTAGAGACAGACAGGTAGAGACAGACAAGTAGAGACAGACAAGTAGACAGGTAGTGAGGTAGGGAGACAGACAGGTAGAGACAGACAAGTAGAGACAGACAGGTAGACAGGTAGTGAGGTAGGGAGACAGACAGGTAGAGACAGACTGGGGACAGGTAGCTATTGTGTTATTTACATACAGGTAGGCAGATGCAATAGAAAGCTTATTGGCTGTCTTCCAGAGGCTCCGCCCCCCTCTCATCTGTTTCGGCCAATCCCCTGTGAGTGGGGGCGGGCTCTGCAGGCTGGGGGGAGGGGTGTGAGGAGGAAGAGGAGGAGGAGGAGGAAGAAGAGGCAGAGGAGGAGGACAAGGAGAGGGGGAGTTCTGGGGGTTGCTCAGTCTGTAGCCTCCCTCCCCCGTCTGCCTCGCCTCCCATCAGCCCCTCCTCCACCTGCCCCCCTCCTCCCCCACGAGACCCGACGAACTGCAGGTGAGGCAGGAGGGCCTCCTTCTCCCTCTCTCGCTCTGCCACCTCCCTCTCGCGCTCCCGCCGCTCGGCGTACAACGGAGCCTCTAGGCCCAGGTAGGAGGCGCTGAGCTGCCGCAGGTCAAGCTCGAAGGGGCTGCTGCTGGGCTGCACTGGAGCTTCTCCTCCCTGACCTCCTCCTCCGCTCTGACCTCCTCCCTTCTTGCCCTTGCGGGGGTGGGAGGAGGCGGGGAGGCTGTCGGGGAGGAGTGACTGGATCTTGGGGAGCCAACGTTTACGGACTCTCCGAGCGTTGGTGCACATGTCAGCCGCAATGACGTTCATCTCACTCTCCTTAAAGTTAGGAGCAAAGTTCTGACAGTACACTAAAGAGGAAGAGGAGGAGAGGAGGAGAAGAGGGAGGAAGAGAAGAGGGAGGAGGAGAGGGAAAGGAGGAGGAGGAGAGAATGAAAAAGAGGAGGGGAAGGAGAGGATAAGGAGGAGGAGGAGAGGAGAGGAGGAGGAGAGGAAGAAAAAGAAGAGGGGGAGGAGAGGAAGAAAAAGAGGAGGAGGAGTAGGAGAGGGAAAAAAGGGGAGGAGGTGAAGGAGAGGAAGAAAAAGAGGAGGAGAAGTAGGAGAAGAAGATAAGGAGGAGAAGAGGAGGAGGAGATAGAGGTGGTGGAGGAGAAAGAAAGAGGAGAATGAGGAGTAGGAGGAAAAACAAAAGAAAGAAAAGGAAGAAGATGAGAACGGGGAGGAGGAGGAGGAAGAGGAAGATGAGGGGGAGGAGGACAAAGAGGGGAGGATAAAAAAGAGGAGGATGAAGAAGATGAGGAGGAGAAAGAAATGTCTCAATCTTTCCAAAATACAGTAAAGATACGTTCATGAGTCAGACTGTGTGTGCTGCATGCATGTGTGTGTGTGTGTGTGTGTGTGTGTGTGTGTGTGTATGTGTGTGTGTGTGTTTCTTACATTTGACGGTGTTTAACACTCGGTTGTCCAGCGGCTTTCGGCTCGGATCATTGGTGGAGGAGCGGATCCCTGTCCCACAGCTATTGGCCAGAGTGTTTCTATGGATACCATAACAACCCAATCAGCACCTATACCAAGCTTTAGATTACCCCCCCCCCCCCCCACACACACACACACACACGCACACTGAGACAATGTGACGGAACAGTTATGTAAAGCAGCAGCTGTATTGTGAAGGAGGTTTTTGTAGCTGAGAGTCAGAATCTTCTGGAATATTTAATGCAGTCTGATGCCTGATGAGGACGCATGATGTCACATGATGTCTGATGATGTCAGAGCATCTGCAGACATCAATTACAGGCGTGACACGTGGCCGTGATGTCGCCTCTTTTTCGTTAATTTTAAATTTTAAACATGTTCACAGGAACAAGTAGGTAGGAGAATGGCTTTGAATGGCAAAGGTTATATTGACCGTCCAATCAGACTACTGCTGAGTCATCACGTGTGTGTGCGATACACAGATGTAAACCAAGGAGTTTACATCACTGTAGTCTGGTGTGTCAGGATCAGATTACAGGATATTTTATTAGAGTCAGGAACTCTTGGACCAATCAGAGCTCTCTGTATATATATATATATATATATATATATATATATATATATATATATATATATATATATAAATGTACTGTACACAACAGATGAAACTATTTTAGAGGTATACAAGAATTAACGTAGAATTGACAAGGGACATACATCTGCTTTAGAGGTATACAAAAGCAGATGAATATCTATTTTGTAAGTATACAAAAAAGATGTATCCATTTTAGAAATGTATATACGTCCATTTCGCAGATATACAGAAACACACGAAGAAGTTTTAGAGGTAAACAAGAACAGACATTTCGATTTTAAAGATGAATATATGTCCACAAAAACAGATTTATATATTCATTTCTGAATTTTAGAGGCATGATCTGTCTGCACAGTCATAACTTTTGGGCTTGATTTCCACACGGGTCACAATCATAGGTTAGCTGTGTTACAGTCACAGAGTTACAGACTGCTGTAAATGGAAATACTCTTGAGGAACAACATGCAAGACCAGGATCATGTGACAGGTGGAGACAGCCAAAGGCATCCTTAGGCTACATTTTGCAAAACTTGCTGACTAGACATTAACTTTAGCTGTCTGTCTAAGTCTAACATATCAGCTAAGATGAGCAGAAAGTCTTCAATAAATTGTCCCTTGTTTATGTTATGAGTTAATTAAACTGCCTCTCTTGTGTTTAGCGCTCGTCAGGAAAATGTAAAAAGTTTGTTTGAGTGTGTAAGTTGGTTTTAGAGGGGTTGGTAGATGTATTTTTGAACTTTGGACGGAGCCAGACTAGCAGTTTCTCCCTGATTTCAGTCTTTATGCTAAGCTAAGCTAGCTGGGCCGATGTCTGTACTGGACACACAGAGATAAAAACATAAAACGTGTTTAACAGCTCACCTATCGAAGAATGTAGCCAGCAGTCTCCTGAGCAGCACCTTGTGTTTGACTCCAGCACACAGGTGACAGTTCATCAGCTGACCTCGTGTCATGAACACACCTGAACCTGCACACACGCACACACACGAACACACACACAAAGAAATAATAAGATCAGAATATAAAACATGACTACAGTTTACATAACTCATCTCTTTAGCAGGCCTGGAATTAAATCATTTTCAGGGCAAGACCACTTTGGCCTTTGATAAATACAAGTTTATTGGGGCATTGTGGCCAAAATGTAGGGCGCCAAGGCCAAAACCAATGGTGCAACAACAATAAGTGATAATTACATTGTATGAAGACAAAACAGTATACAATCAACAATTATGAGTCAGTGTATTGTAAAACAGTACTGAGTTTATTAAAACTGTACACTGAATGTTTGACTTTTCCACAAAATGCTGTCTGATTGATTTTTTAAAATGTGAACAATTCATTATATAAATTATTGTTATATTTTAATGATAAAATGAAGTCTATAAATGGGCTAAATAAAATTTATCTGAACAAGTTTCAACACCCATGCAACTATTAGCATTTCAGTCTGACATCATAGGAGCAGTCGCACTTTTTTACACATTAAACATTAAACACACTGACACTTCTCAAGGAAAGACTAGGATGATAGCTGCAAGTCATGTAACAGCCGACTGACTCCTGATCTGTCTTAACTGAGAAGTGGCTGTCTGCTTACAGAGAAATAGATGTGTGTGTGTGTGTGTGTGTGTGTGTGTGTGTGTGTGTGTGTGTGTTAACGTTGCATTGCACTGAAAAAGTAGCAACCTGTCAGATCTCACAGCAAGATATGAACTTTATGTACGTTCATAGTCAGCTAACACAATGCAGCAATATCCTGGTAAACTTTAAAACACAACATGTATTAATACTAGCTGCTTGTGCTTATCACATAACATTAATTGATAGCTAATGTTAGCTAGCAGGTTAGCTGTTAATGTTTTGTGCTACTGCTGATGCTCAGTGTGATGACGGAGACACTTGGAAATGTGAGTTTGTTTATTTGCTGTGTCGCATGTAGTTTTAAATGAGGAAATCTGCAGCTTTCTTTTAAGGGCACAATGGACAGTTCAAAACAGGGCATGCCAAACTGGCTGTGTGGGTAGTTAATTTTAGAAGGTGCATTACGGCCACACGCCGGGGCATCCACAGCACTGGCCGTTTGGCCGTGGTATAATTCCTGCCCTGCTTTAGTACATCTGCCTCTCTCAGCTCTTCCAGACAGTTTTGTGTTTAATTACCTTCCTAACGGCCTTGTCACCATGACAACACAATAGCAATGCAAAGAACAGTAAGACATGAGCCATGTTTAAAATGCCTCCTTACTTTCTACCTAGAGCAAAAAATTCACTTTCTGCTATTTTATCTGAGCATTTAAAGTAAAATGCTGCCTTCAATTATTCCCACATCCATCCATTTTTCGCTGTTCATCCAGGTTCCAGACTAAGGCTGGAATTATGGTTCTCTGAAGATACACGTTCACATCTCTATGGGTAAACAGAAAATGGCAGCTATTGATAACTTTAGGGTGCACCGGCTCGGATTGGAGCTGATGCAAACACATTTCAAATCTCTACAATCCATCAAGCAGACGTAAGAGTCAGGCATACTGACTGGTTGATCCAACTCAAAATCTGTAGAAGTGTAAAAGAAACAACTATATGAATTTCTCTGAGCAAACGCTACAGCAGGGGGCATATTCCAGCCAGACATCCGTCTCTCCAGCCACGTCCCCCTGCAACCACTGGAGGATCACAAGATATATAATCACTCCAGTGTGTTCTGGGTTGCACCAGGGTCTCCTCCAGTGGTGGAAAAAGTACTCAGATCCTTTACTTAAGTAAAAGTACCAATACAGCAATGTAAAAATACTCCATTATAAGTTGCAGTAAAAGTAGTGGTTTGGTCCCTCTGACTGATATATTATTATATATGACATCATTAGATTATTAATACTGAAGCATCAGTGTGTAAGCAGCATGTTACTGTTGTAGCTGCTGGAGGTGGAGCTAGTTTCAACTACTTTATATACAGTTAGCTAGTTTAGTCCAGTGGTTCCCAACCTAGGGGTGGGCCCCTCCAAAGGGTCAGCAGATAAATCTGAGGGGTCGTGAGATGATTAATGGGAGAGGAAAGAAGAAAAAACAAAGTTCTGATACACAAATCTGTTTTCACTTTTTGGACTTTTTCTCTAATCTTTGATTTTTGCTGAAATATTGGATCATTTGAACATTTATTGAAATGAAACCATGTGAGAAGTTTAGAGGGAAAAATCACTATTTGGTGGAGCTGTTAACAACTCATAGACATCTGAAATGTGACCCCGACTACACACTGCTTTTTGTAAGACGTCAAAAGCCAAAAAGGTTGGAAACCACTGGTTTCATCTTTAACAATGTGTTGTATTTTAAAAGGTTGTTATATTATCCATTGTGTCAAATCTTCATCTGAAAAGTAACTAAAGCTGTCAAATAAATGTAGTTACAGAAATGGCAGTGCCCCCTTATCCGCTGTCAGAAAGGTGCAGGACAAGTGGGTTTAATGGGCCTCATGTCTGAAGGATTATATAGTCATCTTAACAGTTCTCTATGGGTGCTTTCAGATGTCTGAGCTCCTCATCCTGTCCCCAATGGGTTCAGAGTTGTAACATAAACCAACCAATAAAAACAGTGCTCCATTTTTTCCTTACTCATGAACAAGACCCAGAGATACTTGAACTCCTTCACTTCGTTACTAATCACCAGTAACCTCTAGACCAGCTGGACAGGTGTGTCCTACCTGCCACCAGCTCCACTTTCTCTCCTGGGTCTCCCTCAGTGTAGAGGGACGGGTGACAGCGATACCCGATCTGACTGATCAGACTGGCAGGTAGGGCCATGTTGTCTCGACCAACCAGCACACAGGGTCGACGCTCATTAGCCAATGGGAGGGGCAGCATCTCCATCTTCTCTTGGACTAAACCAATGACAAAGAGAGAGAAAAGGGGGGTGTCAGCAAAACCTGATGACAACAATATAAAAACAATATTAAATTGTATTAACCTGTCAAGTGTTGAGGCTCAAGTGTCTTAGGCTGCAGTTCCTCTAATGTCCACTAGATGCTACCTCAAGAAAACTCTGTGTTCAGGTGAAGGGGAAACTATGACATCTTTGGCTAAATCCAAATATCCAGACTTCCCCTCATACAGATTTCAGCACTTGTAAACGTATCGGGTATGTTCCTGGGAGGTATGTCCAAATCAACAATTCATCAAGTCCTCAGAAGGCTTAAAGCAGAATTTCTGTGGCTTTCAAAGAGTCTGCTTGAGATGATGTATCAAGGTTTGATATTTCATACAAACATTAATAGATAAACATTTTGATTTTATTTGTCACAATCTGCAGAGTTAGACAGCGAACGATGGTCTTATTCCAACTAATAAAACTGATTATAAATATCTATGGAAATGAGTGACGGTTTTAAGTCCTGTCTCATAGCGGTCCCTCACAGACTCGAACTGATGATGGTGAACACTTTCGACATATCACGGTCTGTATGAATTAAGTTTCAGTGGGCTCACTCTGCAAGTCCAGAGGTTCATTTAGGCCCCATTTCCACCTGGTATTAACATGTGATCTGTATCTGGATATTGACGTCTGATTCATGAGCCTTTGCATTTACACATGGTAGCACTCTTGTTATCTTGATTCTACCCACATTGTGATCGGATCTCTATATGTAAACTAGCTTGGTGAAGCCAACAGACTTGTCAACAAACATGGAGCATCCCAGGTCAAGGGAAGCAATGGGTAGGGTGGGTGTCATTCATTTAATGTTGGGATGACTTGTAGCTACCACTATTACACTTGGTGGTATCAAACTGGGGATATCATGGTTATATCACATGCTTCTTAATGATTTTGCTACCAGGGTGGACCCTGGGTGTAGGTCTTTCTGATGGCCCAGAAACTATTTCCTACCAGTGTCTAAATTTATCTCCTCAGTCGTAGTTCCTGGCCCACAGAAATCCCTGCTGGGGGTAGTGCTTTCTGATCTATTGCAGTATTGGACATCCCTGATTGGTCAAACACAAACCTGTGTACAGCTTTATTCATATAATAAGGAGGCGCTGTGTGTCAATCAATATCAGGATGAGGGACGGTCTTGATTTAATTTCTCTGGTTATTGAAGTTAAAGACAATGTTATGCTGACTTTTTTTGCTGAATCTTCACGGTTCTTGTTCCACAGATGCAGAGAAACACAGACAGGAATACTGTAAGGAAACTTATAGTTTCTGAGTTTTGCTCCTGTGGCTCCATAGTTTTATGGAACTATTGGGTCGAAAAAGATTAAATGGGTACCAAAAAAGCCTTTATTATAGTTAACTTTCGTACTTGATTTCTTTGGGAATTTTTGCTTTTTTTGGACATTGATTGCCTACCTGTGCACGAAGATCACCTGTTTTGTCACACCGCTGTCAAATCCAAGAACCACTTAATCCATTCGTTGTTTATTGTTTAAGGGCTAAATGGATGCAGGGTTTTGTCATGCATCATGTGCCACTATGTGTGTTGCCCTTAATACTTCTGGATCACCAGTCTGTCCTAGTTTGTGAACTTATGAATCTGCCCCTTCATTCTTTAATAAAATCTCATCTTGCAGATGGTTTACTGGTCACCACTCTGTAGTTTAGTTTTGTGGTTAATGCACCTCCATACTGGGCTGTTTCATTTTTAAGATTTGGTTGTACCATGACATAACTTACTATAGTGGTTACCGGGGTGTCCGTAGATGTGTTGGTATAGTCCGGGGTGGACGGTGTTGCCATAGTAACTCCTCCTCCAGCTCCTCCTCGGTGGCGGGGTGGGAGGGAGGGGAGTCCGTGGGGAGGCTGGATCCTCCTGGACTAGAGCGCCCCCCGCCTGCCAGCAGGTAGGACTGCAGCCCTGGAACCAAACCTCCACTTGCACCCAGGTAACACAGAGCACTGCCCCTGGAGGTCTGGAGGTCCCCCGAAATGTCCACTCTAAGGACAGAAGAACAAGGACAAGTCAGACCAGGAGGAGACAGACTGATAAGAGGAGGACAAGGGGGAGACAGGTGGCAGTTGGGCAAAGTTTGGTCCAAACATGTCTAAAGGGTCTGATATAGTGCAAAAATGGATGTGGTTCTGTTGATACTAAATTGGGTGTCTGGATGAAGTGTTTGTGGTAAATGGTCATAAATTTTGTAGATGGGCAAATGTACATCCCCTGGACCCCTGCAGCCACACAGACGCATGAAGTATAATTTGGTCTTAAAGGAAAGTGTTTTTACCTCTTCTGGATGGTCATAATTGAAGGCCAGGTGAAAAGCCTGCCCTAATAAAGAGGGACATGATGAGTAGTACAAATGGGGATAACAGTTTTATACCTGCTCTAACTGTCCTCAGGTCAGAGTAGGAAATTAACTTTTTTTACAAGGGCTTTTTTTCCCTCATGAAATATGTTTCGGGGCATTTGGGATCATTTCGAGGGCAATTTTTTCAAATCATGGAAAATGTCTTAGTTCGTCTTTGCGTGACAGACCAATATTCAATGACTCTTAAAAACGTGGACGGAGCAGCCAAACTTATAATGCAAGAACATTTAATGGGTAAAAATACTCTGAGACACTGAGTTATAATCCTAGTTACAGATTCTAACTGTATTTTATTTTCAAAAGAATAAACAATAAACAAACACGTTACGTAACAATGTCACAGTTCAACATCTCAACAACATTGCTGATTGTCTGCATGTTATGTACGGTGCTCTATGGTTTTAAATAACATGCGCTATGAAAGCTTTGGTAGGTTTTTTAGGTTCAGGGCAGATCGGGAGAGGCTCAGTGACTGTCTACATTTCTAACCTACTTTCATTTCCAACTGAATGTGACTCAGCTGGAAATATGACAGGTTTGTGAATTAAAAAAATGCTAACCCATGTTGGTAATGTTACTGGTAGTAGCTGTCGCGGTTACCTCGCAACCTCACAATGCAAGCGGGAGGAGGGGGCAGAGGTTGTGCAGGTATGGAAGTCGCACTTTGAATACAGAGAAAAATCAAGCTTTGCAAAACATCTTTGTTTAACAGTCTATTTTACAAGGGCATTTAAAAGCCCCCATCATCCCAATTCCAAGGGCAATTTTACATTTTTTAGAGGCATTTTGCCCCGAGCCCCATTAAATTCCGACCCTGCCTCATGTCCCTTTGAATCAGGTCTCTCTTAAACTCTCTCTCTTTATTTATGCACTTTGGGTTCGGGTAGGTTTTCCACGTGTCTGTTTTAGATTGTTTAGATTGGATCTGTTTTTTTTTTTAACTCAGGTACCCGGAGTGAGCACTCATTTCATTAGTATTTCTTCAGCACAAGCATGCAAAATACATTCTTGTGGAAGATTTACAGTTTACAGCCGTAACACTCCAAGAAACGTAGCAATGCACCAGCTGAGACAGGGAACAAGGGGACCAACAATTAGACTTGCTAGTAAACTTGGACATAAACACATTTGTTAGGCCTCAAGGATATTCAATGCATTTGGTGATAAACACTAAATTGATTGTTTACAAGAAAACTTCACAGGTTCACACAGATCTGAACTGAACTATATCCTCACCTGGCCTCCTCTCCTCCTCCTCCGTTCTCCTCAGCAGGAGGTGTGTCAGCTCTCTCCTGTTTGATCCTGCTGACAGCCAGCAGAAGCTCCTCAGGGCTCAAGGACGGCTGGTCTGGACTGGCCTCCTGCAGCTGGGGGGCACCGTGCTGCTGCTGCTGGACTATAGAGGTGTCAAAGCCCCCAAGCTCGTCTGCTGAGGTTGTCTGTAATCCATCAATGTGTTTAAATAAAGTTATTCTTAAATGTTTTCTTCATTCTTACAGGTGATAAAGAGGTAACACACTGGCCCTTAAACAGTAGCTACTTAGTCTACAAAGCTAAAGAGATGCTAAGGTGTGATTACTGAAACATATCTTCAAAATTAACCTTCTGTCCTATCAGAAGTATATCTATATGCTTGTTGACAATAAACAATTAACTTCATCATGAAATCTCCCTTCACTAGAAGTCAGGGCCTTGAGAAATAAACACAATCACAAAGGTAAAAGCAAGTAGTTTGTCTTTGACAATTGATTGAAAAAACACTGTAAAATCACTGATTACTGTGTGGCCAGAGGTCACAATGAACACAGTGAAGTTTTGGAGCATTCATAAAATGAAAATCCTCGTAGCCAGACAGCAACTGAACTTCACTGGAAGGATAAAATGAGACTTAACGTCACACAGCGAGTTATTTTTTGTATAAGGCTGAAGGCTTTTCTTACTTTGCTTATCCGTCTCTTTGTCTTTCTTAATGAGCTCTATAGCTGTTGTTCTTCCTAGACTAACTCGGTTGAAAGTTTTTGGTCTACCTGGACTATACCTGGACTAATTTGGTCTATAGTTTTTGGTTTACCTGGACTAACTTTGTCTGTAACTGTTGGTCTACCAGGACAACCTAGAATAAACTCGGTCTATACAGAACTCTCTGGGCATGGCCAAACCCACCTGTGAGTCACAGCAGAGAGGGGAGGAGGAGGAGGAGGCCTTCATCATCATCAGCTCCATGCCTCGCTCCACTATGTTCTGGATCTGCAGGTACCCGGCTGTGTACATGAGGACCAGCTGCTCACTGGCGGCCATGCTGAGACGTCCGTGTAGCAGAATGACAATATCTGCTGGAAACACGTCGGTGTCACTGAGGACGGCAGCTCGAACACCGCCTGGGAGGAGGAGGAGGAGGAAGAGGAAGAGGACTCAGCTGCAGAGCTGAACAGGTCTCTGAAGTAGAGCGAGGAGGCGGCGAGGACGGCCCGGTGTGCCTTGAAGGCCTGACCCTGCACCAGGATGGAGACATCGCAGTAGTGTCCCTGCAGCCGCTGCTCATTCAGGCTGCCCAGCACACTGCTGCCGAAGTCCGGGATCTCCACCTGCAGCAGCCCCTCCGACATGGTGGGCGCTGTCACTCCAGAGGAGGACGGGACAGGAAGCGGCTGAGGGTTTGGACTAGCCGGTGGCTAGGAGGAGACGTTCCTGACCAGCCAGAGTTAGACTGACAGAGGAGAGGTGGAGGAGGGTGCAGAGTGTTTAAGTGTCAGGGATGCAGCAGATATCACCTCCAAAACGTTTCAGATCCATGTTGTTGTTGTGAAAGGAACCGCAAGGTCAGAGGTTAGAGGTAAGTGTTCAAGACTGGGGGGGAGGTGGGGGGGTTGTGGTGTTCAGGTCTGGGGTGTAGAAGTCAAGCGGGTCAGGGAGGAGGAGGGCTGTAGATCATCAAGATGGAGGTCAGCTCAACACACAGAAACAGCTAGAACATGAGGAGGAAGGAGAGGAAGGAGAGGTTTAAAGGATGCCAGTTTCACACCTTCTCATCTACCTGCAGAACAAACTGAGAAAACAACAATCACATCTGAGACACCTCTTTCTGTTTTTGTCTCTCCTTCCTCTCTACCACTCTAGAGTCTTACTCAATTATTTTTATAATTATAATTATACCAATTATAGCTATACCACAATATAAAGAACAACTTGATCAAATAAAAAGAATAGGTCCAAATATTATTCCATATACTTGTATAATACAATTCTGACAGCACAAAAGAAGAAAAAAAATTAAAATATTTATGTATTATTATCAATTTCAGGTGAGTCTGTAATATAAATACCATTTTCTGTCTGAAAAATGAATCTGAATCTCCTGGTTTAATCACTGACATAAAAGCACACCTGAAATTATTACATGTAACTCACATTTTACATTAAATAAAAAGTGCTACAAATTTACAAAATTGTGTAATAAATAAAATGTAATTCATTATTTAATAAATGAGATAAAATATGATAAAAAGGGAAAAAAATAGAAATGTAAAAATCATGTAACAAATGTGTAAAATATGTTAAAAAAAACATTTTTAAACATGTTAAATGATTTTAAAATGTTTTCAAAATGTAAAAAAAAAAGAGATTGAAAATAAATCACATTTGACAAACTCCATTTGCTGATGAAGACTGTGCAATGGTTAAAAACTCCAGAAAAAGCTAGTAAGTGAGCCTTGAGTTGAGATTATTTTGTCAAAATTTTCACATGGAAATTTTACATGCGATATATCATATTTCACATATGAAAACATGAATTGCACATGTGCTTTTTTCTATGGGAATAGTTCACCTGGTTAATTTATGTATGGCAAGCACAGCTGTTGTTCAGGTGAACCAGGTTGTCTTGATGTAAATTCATTACATGTTTGGAGTACAAAACCCAACAGATCATCGTGTATATCATGCTAATGTTTCATTACATGACTGAAGTCTGTACAGATTGAAGGTCAGTGTTCCCCACAGCTTTCACCAAACCATGTAGAGTCTCAACAGGTTTCAGACACTTTAAGCCAAGCCTCCCAGTCCTTGAAGGATCTTGAAGGGAACAATGGAAGGAAGTGAGGTAAGTGCTTTTCCTTAAAAGCCAAGAAGCTCAGACTCAGCTTTTTATTCCCTTCTCCTGATGACATCACTGTATGGTGACTCAGGTAATCATCTCTGCACTGCACGTTGTGCAGACACACCCTGGAGTACATTTCTACATCACATGCGGCCACTGAGAAGTTGAAGCACCACAGGTCAGCAAAACTTTGCTCTTTAACTAGTTTTTCTCACAACAAAGAAACAAAATACAAAATGTTTAGCAGTATCAGACCTGAGCGAGCTGAAATCAATTCAGAGCGACTGTGTCTGTCACCAGAGAGAAAAGGTGTTATATAAGAGTCAGATGATCCAACAGAGAACAGACAGGTGAAAATTTTCAGTCTGACTGCTCATTATTTACGACAACAGTATAAAGAACTGAAGAAACAAACAAACATGGAGTTCAGGAAAATCTTTCCAGCAGAGGTAGAAACAAATTTTTACATACTGTATGTGAAAATGTAAGTGAAACAACAGCCAAGAGAGTCCAACTACAAACCTCACATACAGGGACCAGAGCTCTGTGAGCCAATGAGAAGAGAATAGGGTTCCCAGAATAAATGAATTAATTTATTTTGATGATATAAAACATACAGATTTAAAATATATGCAATCATCGATGATTAAATCACAAAAAAGCCAAAATTTCTATTGTGTTCTTCCAGAAGTAAGTTACACCTCACTTCTGGGGACCTTAAAGGAGGGGTAACTTCTGGGGACCCTAAAGGAAATGACCCAACTCACTTCTGGGGACTTTAAAGAAAGGGTCACTTCTGGGGACCCTAAAGGAAGTGACCCACCTCACTTCTGGGGACTTTCAAGAAAGGGTCACTTCTGGGGACCCTAAAGGAAGTGACCCATCTGCTTACAACTGGTTTCACATCAGATCTTTCTGGTAGAGTTCAGACTGTTGTTGATGAAGGTGTCCCACAAGGATCAATATTAGGCCCTCTGCTATTTACTCTATACATAGATTATATTTATCTTCCTACTGAATGTTGCAGTGTTTATCTTTATGCTGATGACATTGTAAAAATAATGAAAGATCAAATGGTTGGCTTATCATTTTAATACAAAAGGTGGAAGTAAAATCATTACTTTTTGTTCTTTTAATGTGTGTGTGTGTTATTAGAAAGGAATATTCCCTTGTTAGTCTTTGAGGTCTCACTGGTCGTCCTCATCCTGGCTCATGCCCAAAAAAGGTAATGTGCTGGACTTTAGCTCCCTGGTTTCCTATGGTTTAGGGCGGTTAAACTACATATATGTAACATGCATGAGGCAAATGCGTGATCAGGTCCTGTAACATCTCATGGCCTTATGGCAGTTGGTTGAAAGTGTTTAAGATAATATATACATTGGCCAATCATAGACTATTTCTGTTCCTTCAGGAAAAGAGGTTAGTTTTGTTCTTTCTTAGTTGAGACAAGCTGATGCCAATCTTTGTATGTTTTCTGTCTTCTTATTGTACAATAATAATTTTTAATCTTCAACCCAGCAGTGTTTTGTGTATTATTTCATATGTGTGTTTAGTTATAGATACAGTACAAACAGCAGATTGTCCTACTGAACATCTTACTAAAAAAAAAAATTCTAAATTGGATTCTGATACTGGAACAGAGCTTGTTTCACTTTTAAGTAAACTTTTTAAATTAACCTTTTATTGAGCAGTATCAGTCAGATGTGATCGATCCACATTAAACACAGTTTCTTCATCACTGTCATAATAACATTTTATTTTTAGCCTTGTTAGCAGCATGCTGATATGGCTGTCATTAACAGCCATATCGGTTTGTTGGTCCCAACACTTTGGTTCAGACTGAAATATCTCAACTATTAGATAGATTATTATAAACATTCATGTTCCCCTCAAGATGAATTATGATAACTTTCATCCTCAACTTTGATCCATCATCTGGTCAAAATGTCATTTTGTCCAGTACTTGTGTTTATGGCCAAATACCTGCAAAACTCTTTTCATTGCATTTTCTTCAATGATGTTCTTTGTTCTTTTTTTGTTTTATTTCTCTATGTTTGCTATCTTGCACCTATATTTTATGGTATTGTATTTTGTGACGCACCTTGTAACTGTGGTTTTGAAATACAGTTTATTATTATTCCTCTGTGCTGTAGACCTCCGTTGTTGTCCAAAAACTGCAGCACAACAAGCTAGCGAAGCTGTAAACAGAACCATATTCCTGCACATGCTCAGTGGCCGTACTAGGAACCTCACACCTGAGGATTACTATCTTATCACTGTTTTTACTCTTTGGAGCTGTTTCTAAACAAGTGACAATAAACACTGTCTTCAGGTATGAAGAAATATGTCACCCAGTGCAGCGCGGTGTGGCTCATTGACATGTTTTTAATCTATGTCTATGGCACAGAGGAATAAGATATATCAGGCTTTGATACACACACAATACTTGTTAGTAGATCAGTTCATTGTTGGTTTAGATCCAAACATGAGATTTGTTGACCAGAAGAAAAATATAGAAAGTCGCCAAATTATTCTTTGAGTAACTTTCATTCAGTCACAGCAGGCAGCTGACCTGGTGCGTCATATTGTCTTATTTCTCCCAGTAACAGTGAGAAAGCTGGTATAAACTGAAATTATACCTTCTGTGTCCATGAATACACTGAGTACATTTCGTCATTAGAGGGTGTATGCGTAGGCTCTGTGCAGACACCTGCATACCTCCAAGTTGTTGTGACCATGTGGACTTGTCTGCACCAGTCCACCTGTTCACAACCCTGTCTTCCTGTAGACGCCGATCTACTGCACAAGTGTAGAACGTGTCCTCCAAGTGGACTCCAGAAAGTAGTATAAACAGAGTTACTATGCACCCATGGTGTCCGCAGCTGTCCATGTATGCATCTGATCAGAAATATATCTGTGGACATACAGATCTTAAAGATCCCTTCCAGGCTTGTTTTAAGATGTACTGTATATAAAATACTGTACTTTGAATAATAATTTATGTCTGATATGTTTTTTCTACAAAAAAGTTGAATTATCTTGTTAAAATCCTTAAAATTATATCTACCCCTTCTCCTCATTAAAAATGCCAGAATCTATAAATATACACAACATATTTAATTTCAGAAGTGTAACCATTGGACACAAGGTGTCTCCTCCTTCACTGTAAAGTCCATTCTCAGTGTTTGTGCACTGGAGGCTTCAAGTTTCCACATCACACTTGTGAAAGTTGAATATTGGACCACGATTGGCTCCAAACTATTTGTGATGTCACAAATCCTGCTCGTAGGCCCGCCCCTTAAAACCAGATTTTCAATGAGTTCAGAGAAACTTTCCTCCTTCAGCAGATGAATGTGAAAACAACTCTGCACATACATCATTCTGCACAGAGAAGAGAACAACATCCAGCTGAAGGAAGAAGAAGAAAAACATGTTTCTGAGTGGAGGGGGGACTTTAGATTTGGGGAAATGATCTGTACTCAGTATCAGCAGATTAGTATCAGAGTCAGATTTAAAACCCTGACAGCAGATCACGGGACGGTTCACTTTAAAAGGTCCTCTGACTGACTCTGAACTGGGACCTCACTGGTTTCCACTAACACTTCACTGCAAACTGCAAAACCCAATAACCACAAACCAGACTCCATTAACAGATTTACAGATTTATCTACTGCTGACAAACTCCAACACAGGCTCAGCGGAGTCCAGTACAGTACGCTACAGTCCAGTACAATCCAGTACAGTACACTACAATACACTAAAGTCCAGTACAATCCAGTACAGTCCAGGTAAGTTGAGTCTGTTTCAGAGTTCAGTTCAGTTCAGCGTTATTGTTGTTTACAGTGCAGCTGCAGCAGAGAGACAGACAGTCTGAGCAGACAGACA
This sequence comes from Scomberomorus guttatus, assembly GCA_038419695.1. Taxonomy (NCBI): domain Eukaryota; kingdom Metazoa; phylum Chordata; class Actinopteri; order Scombriformes; family Scombridae; genus Scomberomorus; species Scomberomorus guttatus. The sequence continues at coordinate 33,628,486 of CM076450.1, forward strand.
GACAGCAGAGAGACAGCAGTGTAAACAGACAGACAGTCAGTCAGACAGACAGGTGGATACAGAGACAGACAGCTGGGTTAAAGAGAGACAGACAGATAGACAGACAGACAGACAAAACAGGACAGATATAGTTAGCAGAGGATGGATGTCAGACAGACAGACAGGCCAACAGACAGACAGACAGGTAAATGGAGAGACAGCTCCTCACCTCCTCTGCTTCTCCTCCATGCAGCAGGCAGGACGGCTGGCTGGCTGGGAGAGGTTTTCTTCTCCTCCGCTCAGTCAACGCATCGTCTGGTGTGTCACGGGGGGGGGGGGGGGGGGGGGGGGGGGGGGGAGGTAGAGACACAGCAGACAGCCAAGGAGGAGGAGGAGGAGGAGGAGGAGGAGGAGGAGTCATCTGAGGACATCGAGGGAGCTAATGCGGCTAACTGCCCTGCAGAGGACGAGAGAGAGTGCGAGCATGCATTACACATCCGCTATAGGGTAGAACTCACTGCAAGGTTGAAAATAAAATAAACACACTTGTACTCACACACACACTTTTGCTCACACACACACACGCTTTTGTGTGTGTGTGTGTGTGTGTGTGTGTGTATGTGCGTGTGTGTGTGCGTGTGTGTGTGTGTGTGTGAGTGTGTGTGGCATGACTTGGCCAAATGCACAGCGCTGCATTGCAGTGCCGAGGCTGAGTTGGCATGCTGAGTACATAGCGTGCATACTGCGACTGTGTGCCAGGCTGACACACACACATACACACACACACACACACACACACACAGCAGCTTTTTGCAGCTTCAGCTTCCATCATCACAGTATACTTTCTAACATGAAAGACTCTAAACTGTCTCTCTCTCTCTCTCTCTCTCTCTATATATATATATATATATATATATATTCTAAAACTGCCTGTCTGTCTCTCTAACTGTCTATCTGTCTGTCTGAGAGAAAGACAAACAGGTTTGGTGTCCTACAGCCAATATTAAAGAGAGAGACGGGTGGGTAGGTGTTCAAGGCTAAATAAGGACTTGTACAGTAGCTGAGCAGCCAGCTGTGTGTGTGTGTGTGTGTGTGTGTGTATTGCTAATGTTGTGGGGACATAAATCTGTTTATACATACATTGTGGGGACTCAACACTCTTTTGGGGCAAAAAGTCCCCGTAATGTAAAGTCCCCCCTCCACTCAAAAACATCTCTGTTACTTCACTGTGATGTCTTCAGGAAATGAATGTAAGTTAATGAAAATGTCCTCAGACGTGATGGGAACATGACTCTGTGTGTGTGTTTGAGGTCAGGACATCCTGATCACTTTCTCTGATTCTGATCAGAGAGTTACTGATACCGTTTTATCTAAACCCTGCTGTGAAACATTCTGATGCTAACAACACTGCCAAGATTTTCCATCATCATCATTACCATGATTATCACCATGAACACAGCACAGCTCTCCTTCTTTATTAGCAGTTTGATTTTGATAAACCACAAGAAAATGTCTTCGTTATGGTCAAACAGAAGTCAGGTTTTCATCCAAATGTAACACAAATTTTAACCGAAATTTCAGAAAGTCGATAAAAGAAAATGCAAATTAATGTGTTTTTCCATCTACTACTGTTTTGTTAATATTAAATCGAGCTCATCACAGTAAACAGTTGGTGCTGATTCTCCTGTCGAGTGCAGTAAAGCACAAAAAGAAGATGTAATGAACAGAGCGACAGTCAGAGCTGAAGCGATGGAAACGTGACATCACATCCTGGTGATGGAGAGCATGATGGACAAACAGCTGACATCACAGCTTCCTGCTGTTGGAAGCGTTTTTGATAGCAGCTCTGTGTCAGTTATACAGACACGTACTGAACGCTGACAGTGAAAAACGTCTGCCGCCATGTTTCATCTCTGCAGCGGGACGGAAGCTTCAGGGACGATTAAGTCACATGTTTCCTGTATGACATCATTTATTCACTAAATCTGTTTCATTTTGCTTTTATCAATACGTCAACTTTTACACCTCGTCCAAGCATAAAAACTTCTTATGCAATGTTTCGACTTTTTTGGAATTTCCCGCATTTCCACTTACTCATAAAGATGACAAGATGTGACGTCACCCATTGGTTTGCATTGGAGCCGGTTTAAACATGGATGCATTAAGAGAGCTGATATGACGCTGCCACTCAGACTTGCTGCCGATCTTTCTGCAGTGGCCACTTGCAGTATTACAGTGAAAAAATCCCCTGCGGCCCAGAAAGCCTTTTCCTCACAGACCTCTATTATAAAAGAGACATAAAACTGTTGACAGGACACTTCTCATTGCAATAAGGTCAATTATTACTTTTTAATTCGTTTTATATTTGTAAAACTGTCCCAGAGCCTAGAAAAGTGATTTGTAGTGTTTGGAGCCAGGACTTTCCAACCTCAGACCAAAGCTAAAGCTAGCTTACTGGGAATACCAAGTGCTGCACACTTGGGCTAACGTTAGCTACTTTAGCTAAATTGTGCTAAATGACTCAGTGTGAGTCCCGGAGCCGGGGAGAGCAGCAGGTGAGCCAACTATCAGTCACAGCTGTCAATCAACGCTCACATGGCAGACATCAAAGCTACTATAAGTCTTCCAAAATGACCACCAGCACACTTATTAGAGGGCCTGAATTTAGAGACTGAGACCAGAATGACTCAGTATTTCTAGAGAGAAGTTGAGTCTTTTTTAACGGGAGTCAGTCGGAGCAGCTAGCAGCCGTCTGTAGAACTTTAAGATACTTCAGCCTCAAGACGTCCTCCTGAAGTGCAGATAGTTTATGGTGCTGAGTCGTAGCGTTCAGAGAGAGAGAGCTGCAGCTTATGTGACGGACACACACCTCATTCTTCCTCACAGCTCATCTTCAGCTCTGCTGCTGTTTGTTGGTGATGTGGAGGAGGTGTACAGGCAGGCGATGGTGTTAGTGGTTCCTCAAGAATTTGAACTGTCCAAATTCAATTCATGAATTTTACCTTCTGAAGATTTAAGGACCAAAACATCGTAAATAAAGTGAGTCCAAGTGATCGACAGTGTGCAGAATGATTTGGTTCTTTCACAAACAGATCAGAACCTGCAAAGAATCTGAGAGAAAGACTTTAAACAACCAACCTGCTTCTGTTTGTTGTTTTTGATGTTTTTGATGTCAGTTAATTTTCAGTTTGTTTGGTTTGATTAAATCCAAGCTGATCATGGTGTCATTTTACTATATTGTTGCTCTAATAGTGTTTCGGAAAGTTTAATGATTATTCTGATAAAAATGTTTACTGTCATATTTTTGGCCACAATGATCATTGCAGGTGTAAATGCAGCAGAATCAGATCATTCAGACCACATCTGGAGTTGATCATATCCAGCGGTGGAAGAAGTACTGAGATCTTTTCAGCAAATACCACAATGGAAAAACTCTCCATAGTAAAAGTCCTGTGATTGAAATCTTACTTAAGTAAAGTACAGAAGTATCGGCAGTGAAATGTATTTAAAGTAAAAATACTCATTATGCAAAATGGCCCCTTTTAGTGTGTTATATTAATCACATACAGTACATATTATTAGAATATGAATACTGATTCATTGATGTGTTCGTGTAAGCAGCATTTTTTTGTAGTTAAATTTTAATTTATTAATTTTTTCAATATATTCAAAACATAATGAAACACAAGATCACTTATTACAGTAAATGTAAATGAAAAATAAGTAACAGAGCAAACAGAAGAAAATGAAATAAATCTGGGCAAACAATTAGCTACAAGTACAGTAAGAAAAAACAGCAAACTGCAGAGACAAAAATAAAAAATACGGAGTGTAAGCAGCATTTTAATGTAAGTCAATAAAATGTCCTCATTTCATTTCTACGGTGTCTGGGAGGGGACATAAAGAAAAAAATAACAAATTGGTGCTCTAGATGTAACAGAATTCACCCTCATGCCATCCTCTCGTCCTGCGTACACCCTCAGTATGGATTTCTGGATTTAATAAGGTTTCATTTTGATCTTGGACTCAGATATGTGAATATACTTAAATCACAACACTGGTCCAACACACTTTTTCTTCTGTAAACACTTTGATGCTCCTGCGGATGTCATCCAGTTTATAAAAACTCATTCAACTTAAACCTGCAGTGTGGAACATATAATTATATTTTACATATAAATGAACGTCTGTTAACACAGTGCTGATTAAGCCTGTCAGATAAATCTCTGCATTTCACAGGATACTGGAGCTTTTAATCTGGTGTCAGGTTTGACATTCCTGCGCCGGCCAGATGAATGCAAACTGAGCATGCTCTATGGGCAGAACATGCGCACTAGACACTTCTGCCGGCTGAGCTGGCTAACATCTGGTTAGCTTTCTGTTAAGCGAATGGGGATAAAATGTATTCTTTTTGCTGTGGCCCCTCATGTACTCTGTACATTTCCTATTTTAGTAAAGAATAAATATTCGCCCCTAACCTGTAATCTGTATCTGATTCATTATCTGATTATCTGATCACATGTACACCTGGTATTGATTTTAGTTTCCATTCTGTCTGAATGATGGTCAAATCTCAATATGCAAATTAGGTGTTTCAACATGAAACATTTCTTTGTGTTGTTTATAACATTTACACTTTGTGATGTGTTTAATATACAGCTCAGCTCAGCTCAGCTCACAGACACTTCTAACATCAGTCATCATTAAACAAGGCCTCGGTCTGTTTGGGGATGTGAACCAGTGACCTGCAGGAAACGTGACAGTCAGTGAGAGCTGCAGCATTATTTGTATTCAGACAGTTTGTTTACATCTCATTAAAATACTGAATCATAAAAATACAAACATGAATCAGCAGGAAACAGAAACTATACAGAAACAGTTTGAAGCATCTGGACAGAGAGTTAAACAGCAGACTGAACTGGTTTAACACCAGAAAAGAAAAACTACAGATAAATAAATTACAGGCCGAGAATCAAAACTGCAGAGTTGCAAAAAGATCCGTTTACCTGCAGTGAAGAGACGACAGCAACACCTGACGTCACCGATACGAGCTGAGGACACGAAAAGTACGGAGGATCATTTTACACAAAATGGGAAAATAAAAAAACATTAAAAGAGAAAAAGAAATAACATTTTAAAGGAAAAATGAAATAAATATTAGAGAAAATAGAATAATTTTAAAGAGAAAAGAAAATTAATTTTAAAGAAAAATCTGATCAAATTTAACTTTAACTTAATTACTTTACTTTACTTAACTGAATATCAATCTAGTTTTATGTTGTCTTGAAGGAGGTTTTTCCTGCTTAAATTAAATTTTACAAAGTCAAATAAATTTTAAGTTGCCACTTCCCAGCAGCCATTTCTCATTTAAACAGATTATCCTCAACAGTTCAGTAAAATAAAAACTTATTTTTGGGTGAAATGATCCTGAAGTGAGGAGAAATCTTAGAATAAGCAGTCACATGATGACAATCAGCTGTTTAAAATCAAACACGACAAGAAAACTTTTTCACGTTTGATCAAAATTAAACGTGTTTTTTGTGATTTTACAACAGACACAAACATCACAATAACATCACATCATCAGCTGATCCATGACATCATTACTTTTAATACTTTTTCTCACTGCAGTTACATTCATTGTAGTTGAATTCTCTGTAAGATATTTCATACTGTTTCTGTACAAACATCAACACAGCCTGAAAATCCTGGAAAAGTCTGAAACAATGTTTTCTAAATTCAAGGCCTGAAGCTGTTTTGAATCAGTTTTATCTCAAAGATTAAACAGAAACCAACAGCTGTGCAGCTTTTTACAGTTTGTCTGATTTAAGTCTCCACATCATTAATGTTTTAACAATCTAAACTTTGTGTTTAAGCAGCTTTCCTATTCATCAGTTTTAGACCATGTCCTCATTAAGTCGGCAGTAGGAAGAGGAGGAAGAAACACAACAACAATAACAACAATGGCGGACGCTTCATGCGAGTGTTGTTCTCTTTATTGTCTCCTCTGACAGCTGGTTCAGAGTTAATCGCAGCTATCTGCCACCTTTCTCTGCTCACACTATTGGAATCTGCTGTAATAAACTAAATGTCAGGAAGCCGCTGCAGAAACAGAAACAGTATACTGTTTCTTCTTCGCTGGTTTTCTGTGGCTGACTTGCTTGTCTGTCCTCTGCACATGCTCAGTAGGAGGAGAATTACCCGTTATGGAGTTTTAATGTGGACGGAGGCGTTTACAGAAACAAGCTGAAATTCCTGCCGTGGACACGTTGGTTTAACTCAAAAATGGCGTTTTAGAATTTAGCGGCTCGTGTAGACGTAGTTTAAAATCACAGCACAGACATCACAAGGTGTCGCCAAATCCACCGAAAACAAACCTGACTGACCGATCAACTGATCAATAACACTTCAATCAATCATCATCAGGAAAGTCCATGTTTCACAGTAAAGAGAAACACACACACACACACACACACACACACACAGGACAGGTGAGTCGTCTGTCAGCAGGCGAAACATTTGGCACACAGTGAACTGTGAGAGACCAGTCTGGTCCGGTTCAGTCCCCATGTGGTCCTGGTCTCTCATGGCATCCCTCCTGTGGGATTCTGGGTAGTTTAGGGCGTTTTCAGACCTGCGCTCTTTAGTCCAGTTTAATCAGACTCTGGTTTATTTTCCTCCTCGTGTGATTCGTTTGTGCAGATCTGAACTCAGCACTCGGACCCGTTAGAGGAGGAGGTCTCTGTCACAAACACTGCAAATTCGAGCGGCTCCTGTAGCCAGGTTCGCTTTGCATGCTGGGATGTTGAAACATGTATGGTGAGCGGACAGAGCCATGATTACCTACCGAAGGAGACCGTCGTTATGACATTTACATGAGAAAACAGGATCTGTGTCACTGTGACTTCCTGTCAACTCCACGTTACATACATCTAGTGTCTAAAAATAAAAGCAACATAAATAGATTTACACACATGAAACACTGAGCATTAACTAACTTCATAGTTTCTGCATTAAAACTATTCCAGGTTGTGGGAAGTGAAATAATTTATAAAACATAAAAAACTAAATCTGAGCTCATCACATCTCACAACAGTCTAAAAACAAACATCTTAAAAATGCTGCGATGTCTGATGGTAACCAGACGACGTACATGGAGACGACGTTTGTATTAAATGGTTTTAAACCGACGAACCAAGTTCAAATGTAGCAGGCGTTTTTTTAGATGGCAATTTATGATATACGCCGCTGTCACGCCGCCACCGGTAGACGTTCCTTCCATGCATTCACCTTAACGTCGCCACTGGTCTGTTGTCTGCAGTCCCAGTCAGTCCCATTCAAAGCTCAACATAAACTACTAGCTGGAGAATGAATCGAGATCCAACCTGGACGAGCGAAATGTAATACGTTTTATTTGGGCGGAGGAGCTTCTTCCTGTGATTATGTTCTCACTCCCGCCCCCAGACACATCTGACCAATCAGAGGAGAGGAGGTTCTCACCTGGCTGTTAGTGATGCATTTTGGTTCGCTTGGATTTTTCTGTGTGAAAAGAAACTGAACCAAGTTTCTCAACTCGTCCACTGATTCAGACCAGAGCAAACGAGCTGCATGTCACAATAAAAGCTCCTGAATCAGAGAGCGTCAGAGGAGCCGGTAGGTGGATTTTGGACAGAGCCAGGCGAACTACAGACAGTCTCTCCTGGAAATTGCGATGTGATCGCAGTAATTAACGCAAATTCAAGAAATCTCCGTAATATTTGCGAGAGTTTGCAAAGTTGCTAAACTACAGCAACTTTTCTGAGTGAAATGCCCAAATCAACAGACCGCTTGTGATCTGGACCAATTGTCACATTTCGTTTTATGGTAACTTACGTCATCGCAGCGCGCAGGAAGTGATTACATATGACTTTTCATTGGTAGTAGTTTTATTTTCCTTTGCTTGTAATTTTTCCCAATTCCCACAATTTTACATCAACAACATCGCAGATTGTATCACAATTTTTGAAAAAAAGTTGCTGCAAAATAAAACATTTTGGTCGCAATAATCACAAAAAAAAGTCTAAAATCCTGGAGGGACTGATCAGGTGTGAAACGCCCTAAAACCCAAAACCGGGACGGTCCAGTCCAGGTCCAACACACAGTTTAAGAAACACAGTCTGAGGTTTTTTAAAAACATTGAAATAAATAAATCCAGACCAGGTTCCACATCTGAACCAAAACAAACCAAAAACCAGTCTGGTCTGATATTCACAGTCAAAACAGACGTGATCCAGATTAAACCAGCCTGATCCAGATTAAACCAGTCTGGTCTGGGTCAGACGTGGAGGCGCAAGTATCGGAGTTTCCACCTCCTGGATCGGACTTTGAAGAAGAAGAAGAGGAGCATGAGGAAGAGGCAGGAGCAGACGTACAGCACCACGCACAGACTCATGTCCACACTGTTGAACCCCAGACCCAGAATCCACACTCCTCCTCCTGCACCTCCTGCTACACCTCCTCCTGTCCCCCCCAGGCCCAGCTCCTCCCCCCTCATGGCCTGGTGTCCAGGTCGAGGCTCCGGCTGCTCCTCAGCTCTCCTCTCTGGCTCCTTCCTCTCTCCTCCTCCTCCTCCTCCTCCTCCTCGCTTCTCCTTCTCCTCCTCCCGAGGCTGGCTAGTCTGTGCAGGTTCAGGATCAACAGGAGGTGCAGGGAGTCGTGGGGGGGTCAGGGAGTATTTGGGGGACAGGTTGGAGGCTCCGTAGTGGTGACGGAGGAAGAGGAGGACGTTGTCGTGGTTCCAGACGTGGACACCATTTTTCTCCTCATGACAGGAGGAGCAGAGGGAGGGACTGGGCCACGGAGCTTTAGGGAAGAGAGGGTCATCACTGAGAGAGCCTGGAGGAGGAGGAAGAAAGAGGAGGAGGAAAAGGAGAGAGGTGAGAGGAGGAGGAAGAGGAGGAAGCAAAGACAGCAGGAGGAGGAGGTGCAGGAGAAGGAGGAGAGGAAGAGGAGGAGAAGAGAAGTGGGAGGAGGAGAAGGAGAAGAGAGGAGGAGAGAGGAAAGAGGAGGAGATAAGAGGAGGTGAGGAGGAGAGGAGAGAGGGTTAGGATGCGTTCATGTAGTGTAGGAAAAATGACCTTCAGTCAGTGACGACGAGTCTTTGAACTGAACTGATTCTTCTCATCAGTTTACATGATACCAAGTTACTCAAGTTATGTCACAGTGATGTCACTGTGTTGTCATATATCCTGTATAAATAAACGTACCGGCCAGTCTGTAGTTGACCATGTTGTGTTGGTTCCACAGCCAGAGGATCTGCTGCTCTCTGCTCTGAACTGTCTCCACACTCGCTGCTGCCGCCTGCTCAAAGTGTCGGCCGCACTGCTCGCAGCCGAAGAACGTCCGGATGTACCGACGCATCACCTGCAGCACTGCAGCTGCCTCGCCCTCCAGGGCTGCGCGCACACACACACACACACACACGGTCAGACAGTACAACATGATAGAAAATACTAGAATGTAATAACAGACAGACATGTATGTGTGTGTGTATGTGTGTGTGTATGTGTGTGTGTGTGTACCTGTGTTGTCCAGTGCAGTGGGCGTGGCGTCATGTTGGACTGTCAGGACGTGGAACAGAGTCCAGAGGGAACATGGGTAACCCCGCAGCCCCGCCCTGCTGCCCTGGCAACCAACCCAGCGAAGCTCCGCCCCCAGGAACACACCTGAGATCTGGGCAGGAACAAGACGTCAGCTGCTGCTCTATCTGTGTGTGTGTGTGTGTGTGTGTGTGTGTGTGTGTCTCACCCTCATCTTGTTGTCCACCAGGTCCAGGACGGCCTGGTAGGGGATTCGCTGCAGCGGCAGACTGAGCAGCCAATCAGAGAGAGTCTCCATCAGCTTCACTACTGAACCCCCACCTGGATACAACTGCAGAGGAAGACAGACAGTCAGAGAGACAGGTAGAGACAGAGAGACAGTTAGAGACAGAGAGACAGGTAGAGACAGGTAGAGACAGGTAGAGACAGAGAGACAGGTAGAGACAGAGAGACAGGTAGAGAGAGAGAGACAGGTAGAGACAGGTAGAGACAGAGAGACAGGTAGAGAGAGAGAGACAGGTAGAGAGAGAGAGACAGGTAGAGACAGGTAGAGACAGAGAGACAGGTAGAGAGAGAGAGACAGGTAGAGACAGGTAGAGAGAGAGAGACAGGTAGAGAGAGAGAGACAGGTAGAGACAGGTAGAGACAGAGAGACAGGTAGAGAGAGAGAGACAGGTAGAGACAGGTAGAGAGAGAGAGACAGGTAGAGAGAGAGAGACAGGTAGAGACAGGTAGAGACAGAGAGAGACAGAGAGACAGGTAGAGAGACAGGTAGAGACAGGTAGAGAGAGAGAGAGACAGGTAGAGACAGGTAGAGACAGGTAGAGAGAGAGAGAGACAGGTAGAGAGAGAGAGAGACAGGTAGAGAGAGAGAGAGACAGGTAGAGAGACAGGTAGAGACAGGTAGAGAGAGAGAGAGACAGGTAGAGACAGGTAGAGACAGGTAGAGAGAGAGAGAGACAGGTAGAGAGAGAGAGACAGGTAGAGACAGGTAGAGAGAGAGAGAGACAGGTAGAGACAGGTAGAGAGAGAGAGAGACAGATAGAGACAGGTAGAGAGAGAGAGAGACAGGTAGAGACAGGTAGAGAGAGAGAGAGAGACAGGTAGAGACAGGTAGAGACAGGTAGAGAGAGAGAGAGACAGGTAGAGACAGGTAGAGACAGGTAGAGACAGGTAGAGACAGGTAGAGAGAGAGAGACAGGTAGAGACAGGTAGAGACAGGTAGAGACAGGTAGAGACAGGTAGAGAGAGAGAGAGACAGGTAGAGACAGGTAGAGACAGGTAGAGACAGGTAGAGACAGGTAGAGACAGGTAGACAGTTGTTACTGTAGTTTGTTTAAAATGGCTCCAAACAGTAAAAACAGCAGTAAAAGTATTGTTGTGTTTACAGAGTTTCTATATCAGCTGTTAGTAGTCGTTTCTAAACAAACTAACATGACCAAACTCTTCATGATGAAGGAACATGTGACCCAGTGCAGCGGTGTGACTCACTGACGGGTTTTTAATAGTTTTTGAACAACAACAGAGGAATAAGATATATCAGACTTTGATACACACACAATACTTGTTAGTAGATCAGTTCATTGTTGGTTTGGATCCAAACATGAGATTTGTTGACAAGAAGAAAAATATAGAAAATCTTCAGATTTATCCTATAAAATATTCAGCCTCCTCTGTAGCTTCTGTTGTTACCTTGGCGACCAAAGTGACAAAGTCCTTAAAGATCTTCAGCTCCTCCCCCTCCAGTGTATTATGGGTAGCCAGTTCGACTCTCAGCAGGTAGTGCAGGGCTGACTCCAGATCAGCTGTGTACACCTTCGACCTGCAGACAGACACACAGGACGTTTCCAGAGAACAAGAACCTTTAGAGGAACCGCAGACTGGATGTAGTTCCTGTAGGACAGTTTTTATTTTCCACATGTACAGGAACTCAGGAGGCGGGGTTTGCAGGGATGACTGTCACTGATTGGTCACCGCTTCATTTGTTAATGTTAAAAGTGAAGCTCAGCTTTGCTGTCGACTTCATCGACTTCAGGAGAAAATGAGCAAAAGAGAGTGAGAAAGAAAAATAAAACATTTTTTACTGATTGTTTCATGTCGTTATGTTCTAAAGCAGAAATAAATAACCATCAAACACTCAGCAGATGGTTTAACTGTGGAGACAGACGCTCTGAGTTTCAGGTTCATTGTCCTCATAACTCAAACAGTAAAGAAGAACAGGACGACTGCATGTTGTTTCCTCATGTCTTAAAGGACAGTTCACAGTGTTCCCAGTGTGTTAAACAGCAGTCAGGTGTCCATATGAGCAGTGAAAGAGGTTTTCCTCTCTGTAATCATTCCTCCTGTTCATACTGGATATTAAAAGATCCCCTTCAAATGTGCTTTAATGGAAGTGATGGAGGCCAAAATCCACAGTGTGTCCACACAGTCATTTAAAAGTAGATGTGAAGCTTATATGAGGCTTCAGCAGTCTGAGTTAGTCATATCAAGTGGATATCTGCCACATTTACAGTCTTTTTAGCATCAAATTCCCTCTTTGTGTTTCCTCGGACAGTGTTTCCCTGTTGAGCTGCGGTGGAAGTATAGTAACAAAAAGAGGGACTTTGGCTCTAAAAAGACTGTAACGTTGAAAGATATCTACTTGATTTGACTCATTTGGACGCTGAAGCTTCATATTAGCTTCAGATAAACTCTGAAATCCATGTTTGCACAGAAGGAGGACTGTGGATTTGGTCCCCCATCACTTCCATTGTAAGAACCCTTTAATCCTTTAATGACACAGTGGAAACAGCAACAACAGGGACTTTTAGTTCCTAGTTTAATTCCTGAGATGAGTTCTTCTGGTACCAAAGTTCCATAATATATCTGACAGAAATGTCAGATATATTATGCCTGTTATGTGTGAAGGTGTGTCTG
>CM076450.1:33645958-33680958 GCA_038419695.1 Scomberomorus guttatus
ACAAAAGCAGAGTTTGTTTGTTGTTCTCTCAGCTCACCTTAAATCTCAGTTTAACACCTGGTCGTACCTGCTGCAGGATTTGTGACATCATAACTAGTTTGGAGCCAATCGTGGTCCAGTATGTAACTGACACAAGTGTGATGTGGAAACTTGGAGCCTCCAGTTACAAACACTGAGACTTTACAGTGAAGGAGGAGACATCTGGTGTCCAGCAGGAAAACTTTACAAATCAACAATATTTACAGATTCACAGATTCTGGATCTTTAATGAGGGAGGAGATGATGCTTTAAAGGACCCATATTCAGGTCTATATTATTGTTATTATATTATACTGAAACCTTAGCAACAACCTTAGCAACCAAGGCTACAGAACGGATGGATATTTATGAGCATGTGTGACGAGCCAACGTCAGCAAGGTAGAAATAAAAAAAAATAAATAAATAAAAATGTTGCAAACGAAGCGTTGAGAGCAGGTTGAAGCCCTGACTTTTGACTTGCAGGCAGCATTTCTACGTACGTTCACCTCAAGTTTTGGAACTTTGACCATGTTTAACATCCGACATCAGAACAGGAAATAAATAACAGAAAACCACTAAAAGAAGAATATGTCCCCTTTAAGGATTTTTAACGAGGTAAGTGAACTTCTTTGTGGAAAATCAATATCAGACACAAATTTTTATGCATCTTAAAATATGTTTTTTAGGCTGTTTTTCCTTATTTGAATTGAGGGTTTAAGAATAGATGATGTTGTATGTTGTACAGATTGCGAAGCCTCCTGAGGAAAATTTGTGATCTGTGATTTTGGGCTACACAAATAAAAAATGACTTGACATGTCTGGAGGAGATGTTTAAATCTCAGAGACAGTTTTAGTTTTAGTGCTGATTATACTGAAGCTTCTGTTTTCCATAATATGCAAAAACCTGCACACACACACACACACACACACACAGCAACCTGTGGGAATCTGTCTTCAGGCTCCATCTGCCTCCATCTCTGTGTCTCTGGGGAATAATTCAACTGGAGACCAGCTGCCTCTCTGACACACACATTTTCTTTCTATAGTTGTGAGGACCCTCATTAACATAATACCCGCCCCTAAAAACCAAACCTCAACCTAATTCTAACCATCACCTTAAAACCAAGTCGACACCTTCAAACAGTCCTTTACAGTAGAAACATCCTCACAGTGCAGAAACGTCCTCACAATGATGGTTTAGAACTGACTTTGGTCCTCACATAGACAGAAAGACCAGCTCACTCACACACACACACTCTCACACTCACACACTCCCTCTTTATGTGGACCTGCTGCCAGAGTCAAAGGACGTCTGGGACACAAAGACCCCGTCACCCCCCGAATCCTGAGAGACAGACAGCTGGACACACACACACACACACACACACACACACACACACACACTTTACCTCTTGTTAAAGTTCTTCAGTCTGAAGCTCTGATCATTTAAACACAGCTGCTAAAGCTTAAATCTTATTGGAATACTGTTTCACTCCCAACAGCAATATGAAAATCAATATGGAGTTTACCAATAAATATTTGATTTATAAAAGATGATGTTCTTATGCATCTACTACTGTTTTCAAAGCACTAACTGATTGTGTTTATTGTTATTAATTCAGAGCTACTTTTGTTATTACTTTAAAAGATCTTAAACATATTTTTCACTCAACAATTCAGAAAACAACCAGAACGTTTTGGATAAATCTGATGCTCCTGTTAGCTAACTGAGCTAACTGAGCTAACTAACTCACAGCTGCAGCTCTTTAAAAATGTCCCCATTGAATCTGTTATCAGGTGTCTGAACTATTTTAGTCTCTTATTGACTTCCGGGAACAGTCATTTGTTGCTGAGACGTGACTGGACTGAAGTCTCACCTGTCTGTTGCCTGGAAACATGAGCTCATTACCTGTTAGCTTAATCTAGCTTCACCCTACTGTCTGTTTAAAACATTATTATACAGCCACAAACACAAAGCTACTGTAGCTTGAGCTGATGAAATAATACTATTTTATATTTTTCAGATAAATATTAGATGATCCCTCTCCACAATATGACACTGTTGGCTTGTTAGGGTCATTTTATCACTCAGAACTTCATTCGCCAACAAAACCTTTCAGCCACCATGTGAGCCACACGACGCGGAGTTGAGATTCAACTTAAATTAACTCTTGATTTTTACATTGTATGACTGCCGAACTGAGCGAAGGATGAAGTAGATTTAGAAAACATACCGAGTGATACTTTACGAGTTAACGGCGTTTTACTGATCACTGAGGAACGAATAAATAGCCGTATTTTGAATAGAGTCTGGTGCTGCTGTTTATAAAGGACCGGGGCTGAACCAAGCCGAGTCTGTCTGCGGTACCTTTGACGTCCTGGGCCAAGGCCCTCCATGTGCTGGAATACTGGATGCAGTGTCCGCACCAGGACGAGTAGAACTGGACCAGCCAGGCCGAGGACGAGTTAGTGACAGCGGGCTTCAGGCTGCTACTGGTCAGGATCTCCAGCGGGTCGTCCTCCGTGTACAAGCGGGCTGCGGCGCCCACAGACTCGGGGACGAGCCAGAGGACGACGGCCGCTTCGAACCAGAACCGGAGCATCCCGTCTGCCATCCGGAGAGAGACACACCGAGAGCAGGCTGTCAGAAAGCGGGAGAGTTTCTGCCGAAAACAAGTACCGAGACCCGGGGAGACATCAGAGCTGCTGCTTGCTAACAGCTACGTGTGTTTACAACAGAGCTGGAGGGACGACAGACGTCTCACTCTGAGGGAGTTTCCGGCTTTTTACACAGCAACAAAGAAACACAACAAATATATTGAAAATTAATAATATATCGATGAGAGTTATTAAAACATAAACAATGAAAGAATAACTGCACAGAATAATAATTTCACCTGTTCTTTACAGGTTGCTATGGTAACGGCTCTGCTGCACGGAGGGCTTTTGTTTTTACTGTGGAGTGAATCATTGTTGCAATAGACGATCTTTGTTGAATTGAGACTGACGCGGAGGCTGACGGTAAAACTATGCTGCATTCCTTATACTCGGAAATTTCATTTATGTGGGAAATTACCGTTAAAATATAAAACAATATTTCTTATCATTAAATACAATAAACAATATAATACAATATGTTTCATTTTCATTGCTATGCAGATGATACTCAGTTATATTTATCAATGAAGCAAGATTAATTTAATCAGTTAACTAAACTTCAAACATTAGACCTGGATGAGCTGCAATTTTCTGCTATTGAACTCAGACAAAACTGAAGTTATTGTGTTTGGCCCTAAATACCTTAGAAACACATTATCTAATGATATAGCTATTCTGGATGGCATTACCCTGGCCTCCAGCTCCACTGTAAGGAATCTGGGAGTTATCTTTGATCAGGATATGTCCTTTAACTCGCACATAAAACACATTTCAAGGACTGCCTTTTCTCACTTAGGTAATATTGCAAAATCAGGCACATCCTGTCTCAAAAGAATGCAGAAAAACTAGTCCATGCATGTGTTACTTCTACACTGGATTATTGTAATTCCTTATTGTCAGGCTGCCCTAACAAGACCCTAAAGACTCTCCAGCTGGTCCAGAATGCAGCTGCACGTGTACTGACAAAAACTAGGAAAAGAGATCATATTTCTCCTATTTTAGCTTCACTACATTGGCTTCCTGTAAAATCCAGAATAGAATTTAAAATACTTCTCCTCACCTACAAAGCTCTTAATGGTCAGACACCATCATATCTTAAAGAGCTCATAGTACCTTATTACCCCACTAGAACACTGCGCTCCCAGAATGCAGCTTACTTGTGGTTCCTGGAGTCTCCAAAAGTAGAATGGGAGGCAGAGCCTTTCCTTTTTGATAAAGCTTATAGTTAGGGCCGGCCAGGCTCACCTTGGACCGGCCCTTAGTTATGCTGCTATAGGCCTAGACTGCCGGGGGACTTCCCATGATGCACTGAGCTCCTCTCTTCTCCTCCTCCTCTCAGTTGTCATGGCCGTGGGGACTGTGGCGTGGTCCTGTGGATGTCCTGCTTCCATTACTGCTCCTGCTATTATTGCTATTATTATTACAAGTCATATCTCTATTACTATTATTGTTGTTATTGTTATTGCTGTTGTTATTATGCTTCTCTGTGTCTCTCTGTGAAAAGTGCCCTGACATAACTTTTGTTGTGATTTGGCGCTTTATATATATATATATATATATATATATACATACACATAAAACCAAACCACAATCAAACCACAATATCACATTTGTTTAATAAACAAACAATATTGTGATAATAGCTAAATTCTATGTACATAAATGTAGATATTTGAAGGTCACTAATGTTTTCAGACTTTGAAAATGATTTGAGACTTTATTTTAAAACTCCAAGAAAACTACACCTGTAAATATGCCTTAAGATTATGTAAACAGATGGTATCATATATTATATAAATCCCCATCACTTATTTATTCTTTAAATTATGTTTGTTTTGTCTTCTTGTCTTTGTGTTGGGTGAATGCTTCATACAGATGCACTGAAATATTTGTGGGTTAATAAAGAGAAAAAATAGAAAAGCTCGCTTTCTCTGAAGATTGAGCAGGAGTTGTAGTTTAAGTCTGAACTCAATGCTTTCACCACATAATTATACATAAAATTTCATTTTTGTACTTTTGTACTAAATTTTGTAAAAACACTCAAATAGGCACCAGAACATGACTGACACTAAGACAAATAAAAATAAATATTTCAATTAAGAGATAAACATTAAAAAAATACATCAGTTTGTCTACGTCATGAGATAAAGGGTCTTGTAACAGTGAGTGACAGGAGACCACAAAATAATTATTTAGGAATTAAGTAGCTCTAAAGAATATTTACAACTTATTTTTTTTTAGAGAGACAGAGGTTCATTTTAAAATGTGTCTAACACACAAAGTGGGAAAATAATATAGAAATACTGTAATTTCCAATCATCCTGTCATATTATTTACAAGATTATTTTTTCTCTTTATTGAGTACATGAATTAATATGAGGTACATTCTTGGAAACAGAACAACACAAAAGAAATAGAAAGAAAATTAAATAAAATACGAATAAACAAATAAAAATAAATAAAACGACAGAATAGAGTTAAATAAAGACATTAAATACAATAAACAGTTTTTACTGCCTTCTTATTAGTGCAAGATTTAATACTCTGTAAGTTCTGCTCACATTCTCAGTTCAGTTTTTGTTGGCAAACTTAGACTTATGAATATGAAACTTAGCTAAGATCATTATAAGACTGATGATGTAAGCTTGTTTCTCATTCTTCCTGTTGTAACTTAAAAACCCAAACAGTACGTTTATACAGTAAAGCAAAATCAGCCATAAATGTATCATTAATAAACTTACAAACCTGTTGCCACAGTCTTTTATTATAGTATCAGTGCCAAAATAAATGAGGCAAACTTTCAGCATGTCGAAACTTTTTGTTCTGTAATGTTGGAAAGTTCAACTTCTGTTTTTCACCTCCTGCAATCTTTCAGTATTACAGTTTTCTCACAGTCCCTGAAGGCATCACTGCTCTCTGCTGCCGCCTGCTGGTCGCCACCACCTCCTTTTGTTTTTTTGTTTTGTTTTGATGTTGTTATTTATTTTAATTTTCAACTTCCAATGTCTCTTTTTCCAGTTGCCATAACTACACAGGTAAGTTAGGATTTAAGTGCTCTTACTCTGCTGCCGTTTTAGTTTGTTCTTTATTTGTACAAAGTGATGAACATACCAGTTTTTCCTTTTCTGCCAGTTGTGGTGTGTTGCTCTGTTACTGGTCTGGTGAGAACTGTTTGTGCCCCCCCTACCTGTGTCTCCTGTTTCCTGTCACCTATGTCTCTACATATACAACCCTGTGCACCTAATGACCGCCACCCAGTGTCCAAAATAATACTGCAAGATATATCTAGATCTAAACAAAATGACATGCCAACAATATATATATATACACCCCCCCCCCCCCCCCCTCCCGTCCTTCATAATCGTAATTGTGCTTTGGCAACACATGTAATTTCAGACGGAAGTGAGGTTGCATCGTGTTCGCAGCAGTTTAACAACTCAAGCGCGTCCGGTTCCCATAGCAACGGAGGAGCTCGACACTCGGAAGACAAGCACAACACAGCGCAGGTGATTATCTGTTTATTAACGTCTAAATGAGGTGTTAACGAGCAGTAATGTGACTATAAATGTGAGTAATGTGTCAGTAAGTGAAGCAGCAGCAGTGAAAACAGAGTAACTCAGAGGTCAAACATAGTTTATGTCTTCAGATGCAGTAACAGCAGAGTCTTGGTTTCAGCAGCACTTGTATAGAACAACTTTACTGTTGGACCAACGCGTTTCGCTTGTGGCCTTTATCAGGGTCATCAGGAAACACGTCACAAATAACATTTAAATAGGGAAGATATGAAGCAGAAAACATCAAAAAG
This sequence comes from Scomberomorus guttatus, assembly GCA_038419695.1. Classification (NCBI taxonomy): domain Eukaryota; kingdom Metazoa; phylum Chordata; class Actinopteri; order Scombriformes; family Scombridae; genus Scomberomorus; species Scomberomorus guttatus. Next base: position 33,652,441 of record CM076450.1, read on the forward strand.
GTCAAAAATATAAGAGACAACCAGTCATGTACATCCAGACAGCCAATGGGGCGCCTACAAAGATGGGTTGGGTATATGGTCATGTGGCAAAAGAAAATCACATTGATTCAAATACATTTTTAAATAACTTTGATTATTGAATTTTCAACATAACCAACATTTAAGAAATAATTGCACTTGTAAGTTATTTGGTAGGAATATAAAACAACACATCAAAAATACAACAAAACAGGGTGTGAAACATAAAATACACAGTGAAATTACAAATGAGAATAAATACAATGCTACAAAAAGTTTAAAAAAGGAATAAAAATAAGAATAAAGAACTAATTAAAGCCAGTTTATAAAAGTCGTTAATATACAGATAAGAGTGGTGTTTAACCAGAATCTTTACTGTCGCACACGGTGCTGTTGATACTCTGACTAAAAGTATTAATATCTGCTGTCTCTGCACCTTCGTCTTCATCGTCCGTCACACAGGAAACATGTCGTCACCTCGGGTGGGCGTGGTCAGAGACTCCATGCTGACCAATCCACTGCTGATCAAGGTAAACAGGTCACAGCACGAACACAAAGTATAACTGAGTGTCTGAGCGGTTTATTCGTCATGATGAATTCTACACAGTTCTTAACTCAAGGTCCACTTACTGGAGCTCTCAACTGCATCTCAGACTTCATTCCTCATTCAAATACAGTGTGATTGGTTTATCTGCAGCTGCTTTTCCATAAAAGTTCTCAAGCTGCTTCACAGTAATCTGAAGTATTATATGATGTTAAAAGTATTCTAGAAATATAATTTATTTAATAACTCGACTCATCAGATAGTTAATTCATGTCAGAGAGTAAAGTGTTGATCTCCTGCTGAGCACTAGATGGCAGCACTGACGTGTTTCCAGGTGTTTTTGAAGAAATCACCTCGTTAATTACAAACTCTGTTTACATCATTTTCCTGATGATTGTTTTCTAAATTATTCATCAGATTTTAATTCTTTCTTCCAGCTGCTAACTTCACTTCAATTGTAGGAAAACTGTCCCTGAATGCACCACTGAGAAAATGGTCTCTGTGTTACGTAACGTTAGATATGATCATGAGGATGATGATGATGATGATGATGATGTCTCTCTGTGCAGGCGTCTCTGGGTCAGACCCGGTCCAGAGGTCTGTCTGTTCCTGGTCCAGATTTCACTTTCGGAACCAGCAGCGGCTCGATCAGAGACGGGGGCGTGGCTGAGGGTAAGCCCCGCCCACTGTGGACAGCAATAACAGAACTCTTTGTTAGCGCTGTAATGTCACCATGGCAACGTTTTGTGATGATTGTTAGCATGCTAAAGCATTACTGCACCTGCAGACTAAAAGGGTTAGCAAGCAATTAGCATTAGCATGAGCAACATGCTTGTTAGCATTCCAAAATACAGCTTTCAGGACAATAATCATAACATCTGAACATTGAAGATTAAACATTATGTTATAAAAAGTGTGAAAGTTAATTAATCGAATTGAATCAGTCTGACAGCAGCCAATCAGGTTGCAGATCAGGAGGCAAGGTCAGCGATGTCATAGTTGCTGACTGACTGAGACTAACATGATATAAAACTAGTTTTATTAAAACAAAAAATTAAATAAAAACAATGATGAATTTAAAAGGTGCAAGTGTGTGTGTGTGTGTGTGTGTGTGAGTGTGTGTGTGTGTGTGTGTGTGTGTGTGTGGTTTAGCAGCGGTCAGCTGTCAGAGTGTGTTTGCATGAAGGAAACATGCCTTCAGGCAACAATCACTGCTGTCACTCACACACACACACACACTCACACACACACACACTCACACACGCACACACACACACACACACACACACTCACACACACACACACACACACACACTGTGAGTGACATTCAGCAGCTTCTCAGTGTTCAGCTGATACACTGGGATTTAACACAAGACTCCTCTCATCTGTCAATCACACACACACTCACGTTAATGTCCGCATGCTAACGTGCTCACCATGACAATGCTAGCATGTTGATGTTTAGCAGGTTCACTGTGTTGGTTTTGTGAAACAGTAAAGTGCAGCTGAGGTTGATGAATGTCATTAGATTTGCAGGAATTTGCTCATAAACTGAAGTATTTGTGACCGGATGATGGTGATAGATGAAAAGTCAGAGGATCAAAGTTCTGGAGAGTCTGTTTGTGAGGGCGGAGGCTGGGAGGGAGGGGGGTAAGTGTTTGAGAGGGGGGCTGTTGACAGCTCATCCAGGGATGGGGGTGATGGGGCTTCCTGAGTCAAACCTGTTGAAGAACTGGTTAAAGTCATGCGTCCTCTCTTTACTCCCCTCCACCCTTGTTGTTTGAGGTATACATTCTTCGCCTCCTTAGTCTTTCTCTTCAGCTCTGTCTGGATGCGTCTCTCCTCTCTATCCTGAGCCTTGACAGCCTGCATCTTGATGAGCAGGGATTTGATGTCTCTATTAAACCCAGGCTTGTTGTTTGGGAAGCAGAGGATAGTTTTGGTGGGGATAATGTTGTCAGTACAGAAGTTAATAGGCTGCTGATGTCGTGCAGAGTACATCCCAGTCTGCAGCTTAGTAAAATACTCCAGGTGTGTGACATGAAAGAAAAGTGTCGAGCGACCTGCCATAAATCAGCCTTTAGTGAGGGGGATGCTTTCCAGCTCCCTCACAATTACTGATTGGTTGGTAGGTGCAGTGGCCTGCTGGGAGTTGCAGTTTTTGAACGGTGTATGTGTGTCATGTCAGTTCTGTCCAGCTGGAGGGTTCAGTCGCAGCGGGGACATTCTGCTCCTCATCGGCCGCTCGTCCCGGACTTCGTCTCTCTGAACCGGGACGCTGTGAAGTCTGGACTGGTGACGTCCAAAGAGCTGAGTCAGTACAGAGCGCAGAGGGGCGGGGCCATGCAGAACCACGCCCCCAAACGACCAGGGGGCGGGGCTCCACGGTGTCCAGCGGTGCCTGACATCACGTTCGGAGTCTCAACAGCCAGGTCAGAAAAACACACATAACACACATCCACAGACCTGATTGATTATTGATATTGATTATTGATTGATATATGTATGTATATGATGTATATGATGTATATATACTGTAGTTTTTTTCTTCCTCTGTAAACTTCAATTTTAGATGTTATTGTTTTTTTTTTTGTTTTTGTTTTTTTTTAATCTAACCAGTAAAATGTTTTTTCACTTCTTTAATGTATTTTGGGTTTATTTTGTTATTTGTGCAAAATAAATGAACTAAAAACTAAAAAAAACGAAACATCTTCCTCAGGGCGTCGTCTCCCCTGTCAGACGTCCTCTCTCATCAGTACGCTCGCCGCTGGCTGGACGAACAGCTGAGCAGGAATCAAACCAACAACCACAAACAGCTGCAGAGGGTGAGAGAGAGAGAGAAGTGAAGCTCGCATGCCCACAACTCTCTTAAAGTGTGTGTGTGTGTGTGTGTGTGCATGTGTGTGTGTTTGTATTATGACATTACCACTACGCAGGTCCCCACAACATAAACCTGTAGTTTTTGAGTTAAAAGTTGTTCGAACTGAAATTTCTGATATGAAAAAAAAAAAAAAACTCAAAACAGTGTAAATTCAGTTCACAGCCAGTCTAAGATGAAACTATTTCTTACACTATTTCTCATCTCATGAATCAGATCATTTAAAGGGGACATGTTGTTCTTCTAGTGATTTTCTGTCATTTATATCCTGCTCTGATGTTGGATGTTAAACATTCGTTACAAATCTTGAGGTGAATATTTGTTTAAATGCTACATTTTTTTCTACCTTGCTGACGTCGGCTCATCACACGTGCTCACAAACAGCCATCTGTCTGTAGCCTCGGTTGCTAAGGTTGTTATTAAAAATGTAAATGATAAATGTGTTTACACACCCAAAAATTCAATTCAATTCAGTATAACTTTATTTATCCCTGTGAAGATCATTGTATGCAGAGGATCAACAGTACACACTGAGAGGAAAGAAAAACGTTAATCACAAGGCCAAAAACAATTAGACATTAAGCTTAACTATATGTCAAATTGTTAATAATTGTTAATAAATACATTAATAAATAACTATAAATATCTAAACAATCTAAAATGAAGCCGTACAAACATAAAAAAGCATTTTAAAAATCCCCAAAACATCAATCATCACAGTTTAGGATGAAGATTTGGTGTAAGGTTAAGATTAGTTAATCAGTGTGATGTCACTGTGTGTGTGTGTGTGTGTGTGTGTGTATGTGTGTAGATAAAGCCAGGCTGTATTCCAGACACCAGGACCAGCCTGCTGAGGAGGAGCAAAGCTCTGCCACACATACAGACACCATTCAAACTGCCTTGCTACACACAGGTAACACACACACACACACACACACACACACACACACACACACACACACACGCACACACACACACACCTGTTTAAAATATGATCAGAGTTTTTTCTTACAGTTTTGTTTTTAAAGTTGTTAACACATTTCTGTACACTGAGTTCTCTTTTCAACATGCAGCTCAGAACAGTTTATCTAACTATTGCACCCACATGATGTCATGAATGAATGATATTTTTATATATAATGTACTGTATTTTTATATATTGTTTTTTTTAGTCTTGTTTCAGCTCCTCTAATATGACTGCTGACACTGATAAACGTGTCTGCTGATTTCTGACAGCAGCAACCTCAAATTCTTGAAACTCGCCCACAAGTGAAGCAGAACATGTCGCCTTATACAGACATTTTAGGGGCGTTGATGATGCCTGAGATTTATAAAGAGTTAGTGATGTTAAGAGAGTTTGTTGGAACAAACTTCACAGAAAAGTCAGAGAGGTTCAGGAGAAGAAAATGTTCTCACATGTGAGGCCGCCACACTTCCTCTCTGGGTTGAAATAAGACAACGCTCTCTGTCTGTCTCTCCTCAGGTTGCTCCTGCTCTGGACACCTTCAGGGACGAGGAGGCTCGTCTCCGGGCCTTCAGGGCTCATCAGTCGGACTCTGTGTCCAGGAGAGGAGATCGGGGTCTGGGCACATACAGTCTGGACTGACCTGAGGAGGAAACAACACAAACTGCTCTCTGAACATGTGAACATTAAAGCCAATAAAACTGAAAACATCTCATCTCTGCCTTTTATTCTTCCGTTTGCAGTGATTTGATGTTTTTCCACCTAAAACGTTTTAAAAAACGATCTGAAGTTTGAAGGCGGAGCTTCAGAGGGAGAAGCCTCAGGGTTCTATACTGGGACCTTTAGTATTCAAAGACTCAGAGTTTATTGTCATACACACAGAGCAACAGGTTACACTATGCAGTGAAATTCTTACTTTGCAGTCTTTGCATTACTGTGAAAGTATATTAAAAAGGATAAATAAATAACAGTGTCAGAAATAAAATGAAGATATAATGATAAAGATATACTGACTGTAACAGGTTAATATGTGCAAAAAAAGAGGGAACTGTGTAAAGTTGCGGTGGTAAAAGTTTTCTGTGTGTAGCAGCATATAACAGTGGTACAACAGTACAGAGCCACAACCAACGATTATTTTCATTATTGATTAATCTGTTGATATTTTCTCGATTAATTGAGTAGTTGTTTGGTCTATAAAATGTCAGAAAATGGTGAAACATGCTGATCAGTGTTTCTCAAAGTCCAAGCTGACGTCCTCAAATATCTTGTTTTGTCCACAACACAAAGATATTCAGTTTACTGTCATAGAGACTAAAGAAACCAGAAAATATTCACATTTAAGAAGCTGGAATCAGAGAATTTTAAAGTTTTATTCTTAATAAATGACAAATGATTAATCAGTTATCAAAATCATTGGCAATTAATTTGATAGTTGACAACTAATTGACTAATTGTTGCAGCTCTAAAACAGTTAATATTCTGTACAGCAGGTATAGCAGGGTGATGCTACATGTCAAGATTTGTGATGATTCAAGTAGAAGAATTCTTTATATACTATGTAAATAATCTCTGTAAACTTATCAAAAGTATTGTATCATGTTATGCTGATGATACTGTCATTTATTGTTATTCCTCGTTAGCAGCACAAACCATCAATCTGCCTTTGATTTGACTCGATTTAACCTTAATTTAAACAGTTAAGCTAGCTGAGGTCAGTCTTAGACCTGGCAGGAGTGCAGCATAGAAAGTTTCAGACAGGACAGAAACAACATCAGGCACACAAATAAAACACAACTAAAAAGCAGATAACAATGTGATGAAGGTTAAAATAAGTTGAACAGAGAAAATCACGAAAAACAAATAATTAATAATAAGAGTCATTTACCATAAAATGACGAAGTCCAGTTATGATTAGGTGGTGTTAACGCTCACATGTCCAGACTGACTGTGAAGGGACCAACACACTGAAGAGATGGAGGATAAAAAGGTTCAGCTGAAGTTAAAATGAGTTACACAATAATTAATAATCAGTCTATAAAGAGTTAATAACTGGTTTATAACTCACTATAATGCAGCTGTCAGCAGATATAAGTGTTTATTAATGTATTAGTCAACAACTATAACTCCACCCAGAAGTGTTTGCTGCTGTCTGAACAGATAATGAATGAAAATATAGTAAAACAAAGCTGTAATGAAAATATAGTAAAACAAAGCTGTAATAATATAAAATACGTCTTCATGGAGAAGTTAGAATAAATAGTATATTAATAAACAATAAAAAAGGTCCTTATATCAGCTACATTATAGTGTGTTATTAACTATGTATTAAATGTTTATGTACTGATTATTAATGATAAAAAGGACTTTAAGAAAAGCAAATTTGTTCAAAAATATTTGGAGAAATAAACAGAAGAGAAGACAAATGACGATGAGAGGAAGGATGATGAGAAACAAAGACAAGAGAAGAGGAGGAGGAGGAGGAGGAGAAGGAGGAGGAGGAGGGAGAAGACTAATTCAAACACACACACACACACACACACACACACACTCAGCTGGAGGAGGAGCAGTTTAATAAATCTTTACATCCTGTCTGTCTCTGTCCGTGGTGCTGAAACCAGCTGCTGATCGATCAGCTCAGTTTCTGATCTGGATCAATAATCACTCAGCAGTTAAACTGCTGGGCTTTTATTTTGTTTTTTTGTTTTTGTCAAATCTGGAATTTTAAAAACTTTGACAAGGAGATGACGTCATAAACTAATCATAAACTAATATCTTCAGTTTTTGCGTCATATTTCCTGCCGCCGGACCTCTGCTGGGTGTGTTGAGATGTTTCTGCTGAACATCTGACTGAAATCACGCATCACAGTCCGGACGGAGATGGAGGTTTCCGCCTCCGGCTGCTCCAGGTTCCGCATCGACTCCCTGCTCTCCCTCACGCCGCCCGCCGCGCTCCTCTCCCGTGCAGAGGCTCCGGAGCTCAGCCCGGGCAGCAGCAGCGGCTGCTCGGCGCCCCCCTCCCCGCGGAGAGAGCCTGTTCCCCGGCTGGTGTCAGCTCTGCTGCCCCGCCAGCTGCAGCCCCGCTCCGTCAGCTCCTCCTTCCTGATCCGGGATATCTTAGCGGACTGTCGGCCCTACTCTGACCCGGGACAGCCCTACTCTGACCCGGGACAGCCCTACTCTGACCCGGGACAGGTCTACTCTGACCCGGGACAGTCCTATTCTGACCCGGGACAGCCCTACTCTGACCCGGGACAGCCCTACTCTGACCCGGGACAGGTCTACTCTGACCCGGGACAGTCTGAGCTGGACTTCGCGGATAAAAGTCACAGCAGCTCCTCTTCTGACAGCGAGTCCAGAGGTAAGAGTCCGAAAATAACAACTATAATAAACACGAGTGTAATCTGGTGAATCAGGTTTAGTTTGAAATAAAACGGGATTAAATATATTTTCTTCGTCCTTTATTTAATAATTTCAGTGACGACTGAGAAAATAAATTTAAACTAAACATAATTTAAATGTTTTATCTGGTTTTATTAATAAGTTTAATTTAATTTTATTAAACAGAATAAATGAAAACGGTTTTATCAGATCAGAATCTGTGCGGACTGAAATAAAAACCGTCTGATGGTGTGTTTGTAATTCATTATGAATTAATTCAATTCTATTTTAAAGTAAATCTGAAAGTACTTCCTCATATTATAACAGCAGCACATTATTATATTATATTATTACATTATTATAATGAATATTAATTATATCAGTGAATAAAACTCTGATCGTGTTTTATAGGATCCATATGATTGAAAACATTTATTCGATTTGAAGTTTGTTCTCATTTTCTGCTTCACAAGAACTTAATTAAACTGAAATCAAATGAGAATAAGTTATAAAAGGCTGCTGGAGCACAAATATGAAAAATATCCTGTTTCATAGCTGCTGTTTGTGTATTTGTGTGTTTTATCTGTGAATATATGTTTGTGTATTTTGTGACAGAATAAATAAATGATAATAAAACCAGTTTCTTCACAAACGTTGATTTCTTTCTGCAAATTAAAACATGGAAATATAAATGTTCCATTTAGTGAAATTTCCTTCAGCGTCTTTCAGCTCAAATATTAAAATCAAACAAAAGTCTAAAGATAATTTATAATTAATTAAAATAAAAGATAATTATAAGCCAATATAACAGAAATAGAGCACATTAATAAACATTGCTGTAATAATTATTATAATAATAAACTGTGATCGTGTTTAATATCGGATATAAAATCATGTATTTTAATATGTAATATAGCAACAATAGACAGGAATTTATTCAATATCACGTTTTTGATGTTAGTTATTTTTTGATTTGCTTTAAATCAGTTTCTTTGGTTTATTTTCAGCTTTTTAACACATTTATTTATATTTATTCCGCTGCCGCCTTTGATGGTTTTAATAAGGAAGCCAATTAGGGACAAAAATGTGGGAGCTGCTTATTAATTATTAATTAGGAGGTTATTATCATTCTGAATGTCGTACTGATTCTTTACATCCTTAAAAACAGCAGAAAGTCTTTGTTTTTGATGAATTAATAATGAAAGTATTAATGATGATGAAGATGAGATGAAGCACAATGAACATGTTTGGTTTCTGTTGATGGATCTGAGACTGACGGTGACCTCTGACCTCAGGGCGACATATTACTGACAGGATCATCCACAGTTACAGACTCCACTGTGTCTAAGTCATTTGATTTAACCCTTTCAGTGTTAATGCGCCTCTCTAAGTCTCTTATCTGTGATGCTAAACAGAAATATTTGAAAATGAAATAAATATTTGATGTGAATAATGATGATGAATTATAAATATATAGAATATCTAGCCTAGAAACAATTGATTACAAAATGCATTTTATCAGAAATTCTGAAGGTTTCAGCTATGAAATCTCACTGATAGCAACACTGAGCTTTAACAGCCTCATAATCAATAAATAACAACAACTTTATAGAGGTTCAGAGTGAACAGCTGCACTGTGGATCAGCTGAACTACTACAAGTAAAGCTTCAAATGAACTGTGATAGTTCATTTAAGGACCGGGCTTATTGATCTGTTGATTGACAGTTGGATCGATTTGCTTCACTTAAGCAGAGGACGGGACGCTGGCACTGAGAGGGTTAAACACAACTTTATTTTAAAACGTGCCCAATGTAAACACAATATTTACTGGAATCATAAACAATAAACACACAACAACAGACAAATAATCACTATTTAAAGGACAGTTCACAATTTTACAAGTGTGTCTTAAACCAACAGTCAGGAGCCCAAATGAAGAGTGAAACCTGTTTTTCTTGCTGTAATCATTCCTCCTGTTCATACTGACCATTAGAAGATCCCTTCATAATGCACTTACAATGGAAGTGATGGGGGACAAAATCCACATGAAGCTAATATGAAGCTTCAGCGTCCAAATGAGTCAAATCAAGTAGATATCTTTCAACGTTACAGTCTTTTTAGTGCCAAAGTCCCTCTTTTTGTTACTATACTTCCACCGCAGCTCAACAGGGAAACACTGTCCGAGGAAACACAAAGAGGGAATTTGATGCTAAAAAGACTGTAAATGTGGCAGATATCCACTTGATATGACTAACTCAGACTTGATTTACTCAAGTACTGTACTTAAGTACAATATTGAAGTACTTGTACTTTGAGTATTTCCATGTGATGCTACTTTATACTTCCACTCCACTACATTTCAGAGGGAAATATTGTACTTTCTACTCCACTACATTTATTTGACAGCTTTAGTTACTTTTCAGATGAAGATTTGACACAATGGATAATATAACAAGCTTTTAAAATACAACACATAGTTAAAGATGAAACCAGTGGTTTCCAACCTTTTTGGCTTTTGACATCTTACAAAAAGCAGTGTGTAGTCGGGGTCACATTTCAGATGTCTATGAGTTGTTAACAGCTCCACCAAATAGTGATTTTTCCCTCTAAACTTCTCACATGGTTTCATTTCAATAAATGTTCAAATGATCCAATATTTCAGCAAAAATCAAAGATTAGAGAAAAAGTCCAAAAAGTGAAAACAGATTTGTGTATCAGAACTTTGTTTTTTCTTCTTTCCTCTCCCATTAATCATCTCACGACCCCTCAGATTTATCTGCTGACCCTTTGGAGGGGCCCCACCCCTAGGTTGGGAACCACTGGACTAAACTAGCTAACTGTATATAAAGTAGTTGAAACTAGCTCCACCTCCAGCAGCTACAACAGTAACATGCTGCTTACACACTGATGCTTCAGTATTAATAATCTAATGATGTCATATATAATAATATATCAGTCAGAGGGACCAAACCACTACTTTTACTGCAATACTTTAACTACATCAAGCTCATAATACTTATGTACTTTTACTGCAATACTTTAATAACTACATCAAGCTCATAATACTTATGTACTTTTACTGCAATACTTTAACTACATCAAGCTCATAATACTTATGTACTTTTACTGCAATACTTTAACTACATCGAGCTCATAATACTTATGTACTTTTACTGCAATACTTTAACTACATCGAGCTCATAATACTTATGTACTTTTACTGCAATACTTTAACAACATCAAGCTCATAATACTTATGTACTTTTACTGCAATACTTTAACTACATCAAGCTCATAATACTTATGTACTTTTACTGCAATACTTTAACTACATCAAGCTCATAATACTTATGTACTTTTACTGCAATACTTTAACTACATCAAGCTCATAATACTTATGTACTTTTACTGCAATACTTTAACTACATCAAGCTCATAATACTTATGTACTTTTACTGCAATACTTTAACTACATCAAGCTCATCATACTTATGTACTTTTACTGCAATACTTTAACTACATCAAGCTCATAATACTTATGTACTTTTACTGCAATACTTTAACTACATCAAGCTCATAATACTTATGTACTTTTACTGCAATACTTTAACTACATCAAGCTCATAATACTTATGTACTTTTACTGCAATACTTTAACTACATCAAGCTCATCATACTTATGTACTTTTACTGCAATACTTTAACTACATCAAGCTCAGAATACTCAATCTAAAACTCATCATGTGATTTCTGTTTAAATGAGTCATAAAACATATTTTATTAAAACAAATGAAAAAAATCTCAGTGAGAATATTTAAATGTTTCTAACAGAATTCGTCTTATTTCAGGAGTTTTAGTCCTGATGTCTTTTTGTTTTTATCTTAAAAAGGAATCTTGTGATCTTGTTCACACAAATTATTTTGTTATTATTATTTTTCTTTACAGAATAAAGCTGGTCGTAGCAGCAGAAACAAGAAAAATTAAATTTTATTTAGAAACAAGTTGATTTGGACTGAAAAAAGGGTGAAATCATTTCACTGGCAGATATAAGAACATATAACTTTAAGAAGTCAGTGTTAACAGACAACATGGTGACTGTATTAATAATAATATTATTATTTCTCTCATATGACTTCAGGTGAAACTATTTCTGTTTTCAAAGAAAAACAAACGCAGGTTTCAGGATTTTGTGTGTGACGTCATGTCTGCCTGTCAATCACAGTGCAGGACGCAGCTTCAGGCCCTGCAGCGGTTCGCCTGAAGAAACCTCGCAAAGCTCGGACAGCGTTCAGCGACCAGCAGCTGTCGAGGCTGGAGAGGAGCTTCCAGAAACAGAAATACCTGAGTGTCCAGGACCGCATGGAGCTGGCTGCTTCACTGCAGCTCAGCGACACTCAGGTCAAGACCTGGTACCAGAACAGGAGGTACAACATCACACTAGCAGGCCTGCTGTAGAAACACTTCAAGGTCCATTTAGTAGCTGTGCTGGAGCTTTTGATCACGTCACATGATCCTCATCTCATGAATATATTTCAAGATAAAGAATGAACCTCAAAATTAGAGACATACTGAGTATAAAATACAAGACAAACTATTACAGAAATATGATCAAAATATACAAGATCTGATATGAGAGTAAAATATTAAAAATATTCTTAGAAAAAACAGTATAATACTTTTTTATAAAATACTAGCTTACTTTAGTACCAGAACAAAAACAGATAGTAGTAAAATATTCCATATTTCCTGCTGTAAAAACAGTTATTTCTGCTGCCCGTCTGTCTCTGCTCAGCATCACTGTGGACAGACACATGTGAGACATTTCCCGATTAATAATAAACGCTGTGTGATCAATAATTCAGCAGTATGTGCTGTAATTAATGATCAATAATTGATGCAGAAACAAATCTGGAGCTTTTAGTGCAGAATCAGACAGAAGACGGGGGAGGGGCATACAGCACTGATTCATTTATTTATTGATTTATTTTTATCATCCATGTCCAGAGAATCCTGTGCTGTGATTGGCTAAAGGTCTAATTTCATCATTAATATGCTCCACACTTTAATACTGACATCACTTTATTCAGAAGTTTTTTATGTATATTTTTTCTTCAGCATCTTTGGTAAAGATTGAAACATGTTTTATAATTTATTTTATTTTTTAATGGCAAAATTCAACATAAAAACGTACACAATATTTTTAAAATCTTGTTTAAAACTTATAACATGTATATATGAAATATCTTGTGCATACAAAGACATGCTAACATGCTAACAAGATAACTTTTGAGTACAATATAGTAACGTATAGTAACAAGATAATAACTAAATAAGATAACGCTACAATCAAGATAACGTGTGTGAACAAGACAACAAGACTTCTGTTTGAGATACAGAATAGTGCAGTTATTATTTCCTTGTGCTCATATTGTTTTTCCATCAGGACGAAGTGGAAGCGTCAGTCAGCTGTTGGTTTGGAGCTTCTGGCTGAAGCCAGCAGGATGTTTCTGCCTGCACCCTACCTGTACCCCCCTGCCCCGCCCACACTGGACCTCTACCTCTACAGAGGCCACGCCCACCACCATCACCCAGCCCCGCCCCTGCTTCCCCGCATCCTCACCCACACTGAACCACACCCCCGCTGACAGCAGCCCACTGGGAGGACTGGTTCCCACAGGACGACGTACAGGAACAAAGGAACAGCAGCTCTGATGTTTGGACATAAAAACTCTTCAGTTTTCAGTTAGAAGCAGATTCTCCACTGCAGGAACTGACTGAAACTGTTTGTGTTTCCTCTTCCTGGTTCTGCTCAGGAAGTGACGCTAAATCCAAATTCAGGTACTTCAGGTTGCTGATCGTCATTGGTCGAGCTGATGTGACATCACATCACAACAAGGACGACTACAACAAACACAACAACAGTAACCATTTAACACAGCTGCTGTGGAGACGCTCAGACAGCTTGTTAGAAACCAAAAGGTGGAACAAAATTAACCAGAAAATAAAAAAATATCTGACATCTGGGAACACTGTGACATCATGATGACATCACTAAAATAGGAAGTGTGACAGGGCAAACAGCGGTCAGACAGGTTGGAAACAAACCAGTAGATGGATTTTGTGCGTTGTGATAAAAACCTCTGAACACGTCTGTTATATTTCAGTTTTTTATCATTTTCAATAAATATGCAAAAAATAAGCAAAGTTTTGTTTGTTATTTGTTTTGTATTTCGATGACAAACAATCACTTTATGATAATTTATGATACAAGAAAGTGAAAAAGCTGAGCGGTGTGTGTGTGTGTGTGTGTGTGTGTGTCTCAGACTCGTCAGGGTCTCAGTCTGGTCTGTTACAGCTTCTTTACATAGAAAACACTTCAGTCTGTATTTCTGGACGAACTTGAACGTTTTTCTCTCTTTTCTTATCTGCTCAGTTACAGATATTTTAGTTCCACAAAACATGAAAAATAAAGTCTAATAAACAATTCTTTGATAATCAAAATTGTTTATTTTCTGTCACTCAACTAATCAATGAATTGTTTCAGCTGTGCTCTTCAGCTGTCTGTCTGTCCATCTGTCCAATCAGAATGCAGCATTTAATTCAGACATTCGGAGCAATTAGCTGATGAAATATTAAATGGCAGGTGAAATATTAATGCTGTTAAAAGGCAGCGATTACACATCAGAGTGACCAGACGACTGAATATTTCTTTAAGTGCTGCAGAGTGTGTGTGTGTGTGTGTGTGTGTGTGGCAGCAGCTGGTTTAATAGAAACACTGAAACAGGCTTTTATTTAGTTTTATTTCTGCTCAGTTTGTTGACTCCAACACAGACCGACTGGAAACTCCTCAAACGTTAAACTTTCCTTTTAGTTTCCTTTTTTTATATCTGCATCGTCCCATCAGATGAAAATATTCTTCATGTCTGCTGCATTTACCCAAAATTCAGCCTGACGGGTTTGGAAACTTTCTTCAAGAACTGAAAATAAACTTAGTTAGTAAAGTTTGTAAAGTTTGTTGTAAGTTAAATTTAAAGAACAGATTCACAATTTTTTAAGTGTGTGTTAAACATCAGTCAGGTGTCCATATGAACAGTGAAAGAGGTTTTCCTCGCTGTAATCATTCCTCCTGTTCATACTGGATATTAAAAGATCCCCTTCAAATGTGCTTTAATGGAAGTGATGGAGGACAAAATCCACAGTGTGTCCACACAGTCATTTAAAAGTAGATGTGAAGCTTATATGAGGCTTCAGCAGTCTGAGTTAGTCATATCAAGTGGATATCTGCCACATTTACAGTCTTTTTAGCATCAAATTCCCTCTTTGTGTTTCCTCGGACAGTGTTTCCCTGTTGAGCTGTGGTGGAAGTATAGTAACAAAAAGAGGGACTTTGGCACTAAAAAGACTGTAACGTTGAAAGATATCTACTTGATTTGACTCATTTGGACGCTGAAGCTTCATATTAGCTTCATGTGGATTTTGTCCCCCATCACTTCCATTGTAAGTGCATTATGAAGGGATCTTCTAATGGTCAGTATGAACAGGAGGAATGATTACAGCAAGAAAAACAGGTTTCACTCTTCATTTGGGCTCCTGACTGTTGGTTTAAGACACACTTGAAAAATGTATCTGCTTTAACACACTGATCATCACTGCTGAACGTTTCCTTCAGACCAGCATCGACTCAGGAGGGACAGACGTAAAGAGCAGCTGTCAGGATGAGCTGATCTGTGCTGCGATAAAACTGCTGCTTTTTGGAAGTTGAAGCTCTTTGATGTTGAGAAACAAACCAGCCGAGTATCCTCATGAGTTGATGATGATGAAGATAACAAGATGCTGAGGGTGTTTTTTGTTCTTATTTATTTTCCTACAAAGAAAAATAAATCTTTCAATGACACAAACAAAAACTTCAAACTGTAGAAATACATTTTTATACGTAATTGTTGTACAAACAGAAGAATTATTACATTATTCGCATGTGTGAAACATTCAACAGTAAAAACTGTTTTTTTTTTACAAAAAAAAGACACAAAAATCGATTTCATGTTTCTGTTTCACAAAGTGTCTCCTGAAGTTTTGGACACTCAGATATGAGCTGCAGTTTGCAGCGTGGCAGCCGGGGGGCGCTACAGCAGAGCGTCAGCTGCAGCACTGAGAACAACATGAAACGCTTTGTATCAACATGTGTTCATACAGAGTTAAAACCAGAAGACGTTCTGCTTTCATTTGTCACCAACATCAAGTCTGAAACAGTTTAAAGACTTTTAAAACAACATATTTCTATATAATTTGACCGTATCGAGACCATTTCATGCCTCAGATTCACACATTTTAAGATTTTTCCTCAGTGTGTCTGAACACAGACTAGAGCTTTATCAAATAATCAGCTGATGATTTTCTCAATTAATCATTTTATCTATAAAATGTTGTGAAAAATGCTATAATTAGCATTAGCATATAATATTATTATAATTTCTTAGAGTTCATGGTGACGTCTTCAATTCTCTCGTTTTGTCCAAAACCCCAAATATTTAGTTTACTGTCATGTGTGACACTGAAAAGCAAGAAATCATCACATTTGAGAAGCTGAAACCAAAACATTTTTGGTATTTTCTTGAAAAAATTACTGAGACAATCGTTTATCGAAATAGTTGCTGATCTTCTGTCAGCTCTACATGGATGCTCACAGCCCTCTGCTGAACACCTGAACGCTCACAGCCGGCGGGAACGCCAAACAAGGCGAAGGGAAGACCCACAGTCGTGTAGCAAGGCTGAAATCTGAGGATCTGACAGATAAATGTCTCACAGCAGAGAACAAAATGTCTGTGAGCTGTGTGCCGGTCGACACCTCGCTCTGCAGCACTCCTCCTTTACTCCGCCTCCTCCTCCTTTATTCCTCCTCCACCTCCTCTCCTGACTGACCAAACGTCTTCTTTCTCTTCTTCTTCTTCTTCTTGGCGTCTCCTCCCTCCAACCCGCTGGAGAATTCAGAACGAAACAGACTGACCTCCCTCTGACCAGGAGAAAACCTGAGGAGGAGGAGGAAAAAGAGGAGGAGGACAGAGGAGGAGGAGGAGGAGGAGGAGGAGGAGGAGGAAGAGGAGGATGAGAAAAAGGAAGAGGAAATAACAGAAACATTGAAGATAAAGAGCTGTATAATCAGACTGATGCTAACACAGTGAACAAAGTAAACATATCTGCTAAACATGTTAGCATGCTAATGTTAGCATTTAGCTCAGGTTCAGCTGTTAGCATGTTAGCTGAAGACTACACTTTCATGTTTCAGTGTTTCAGACACACAGGGGGCTGAGTGATATAATGAATACATTAAAATTTGTGTTTTTGCACGATGTAACGTGAAGTGAACAGTTACTCCACATATTCACGTCACAATTTTCAGGACTGTGGTGACTCCAGGTGGCTAATGTAGCAGCTAGCATCTACATTACGAATAAAAATAGCTGTTTTGTGCACATTGTAATAACGCTATTTAGACATTTTACACATTATGCAAAAACATACATTTTAATTAATAGAATTAATTTGATCTCGCAATGAATTTAAGGGACAGGTTCACAATTTTTCATCCTGACAGCTGCTCTTTATGTGTTTCCCTCGTGAGTCGATGCTGGTCTGAAGGAAACATTCAGCAGTGATGATCAGTGAATGAAGAGTCACTTTAAAAGGACACAACAGTTTTAAAGCAGATAAACGTCACTGCAACACAAAAATAAAGGACATGTTCACAATTTTTCAAGTGTGTCTAAATCTTGCTGTAATCATTCCTCCTGTTCATACTGACCATTAGAAGATCCCTTCATAATGCACTTACAATGGAAGTGATGGGGGACAAAATCCACAGGAAGCTAATATGAAGCTTCAGCGTCCAAATGAGTCAAATCAAGTAGATATCTTTCAACGTTACAGTCTTTTTAGAGCAGTGAACAGGAGGAATGATTACAGCGAGGAAAACCTCTTTCACTGTTCATATGGACACCTGACTGCTGTTTAACACACTGAACTTATTATTTTCTTGATTAATCTATTAGTCAATCAATTTACTGTCATAGAAGACTAAAGAAATTTAAGAAGCTGGAATGAGAGATATTTGGACATTTTTTTCTTTAAAAATGACTCAAAACGTTTAACCAATTATCAAAATCAGTCAGTGATTAATTTAATAGTTGGCAACTGATCAATTAATCGACTAATCGTTGCAGCTCTAAACACTAGCTAGCAGCAGAGCTCTACTGAGTTGAATCATCTGACGCTGACAGTCAGCAGCTGATGCAGCTAAAATAATGTTTTGTGAATCAACTCCAAGCTTTAAAAAACATCTTATAATAATATATTATTTTAACGGCCACATCAGCAGCTCTAACACGGCTGTCTGCGTGTGCGGTGACACGCTGAGTCAGCTGACTCTGAGTTATTGATTAAAGACAACATGTACGGATGGATTTGAGAAGTTGACATTTGGAGTAAAGAAGGAGAAAAAGAAGTGAAATCCTGCTACTATAGTTTGTTTACGTAGCCTCCGGAGCCGGAGGAAGCTTCCTGAAGCTGACCAATCAGAACAGAGCGGGCTCATCAGGAGGGGGGCCTTAAAGAGACAGGAGCTAAAACGTGTGGGAAAAATATACTGACTCATTAAAACAAAAAATACAAAATTCTTTATTCAGATGTCCCACTGAAAATTGTTATATTGAAGATTCAACACTTCAGCTGCATCTTTACATCAGATTAATGTCCAACACACACACTCTGCTGTGTGTGTGTGTGTGTGTGTGTGTGTGTGTGTGTGTGAGCACAGCAGGAAGCCTTGTACTACCAGCCTGACAGATCAATAACAGACATTTGTCAGTGTTTAAATAATCAATATATGACTCTCTCGCCGCGGGGCAGGGCAGCTGGAGGGTGGAGGGTTCAATGCCCCCCAGGGAACACAGAGCCCCCTGCAGGTAAGAACTTGAAACTACACACCGACACAAAATGGACCCAGTAAACTTACAGGTTTAGTTTAAACATAAAACTAATGAAAATATACATCTGTGTTTTAAAGTCTTCAGGAGGGAAAATGTGTTGAGAGACGGACTAACATGTTGGTTTGGATCTGTGCATTAGATCTGTTTATGATAAGAAAAAATATAGAAAAACATCAGACTGCTCTTTTAAAGGAAGAATTACTTATAAAATTCAGAAGAAATTGCTGTTAATACATTATTTCAGCTGACAACACTGTACTGTATATCCTCATATTCCTCTACCTGACTTCATTATCACCTGAACGCACCATTACTCAACTGACCAACACCCAAAGGATTGTGGGATACCGTGGAGCCGGAGCCTGAAGAGGGACACACACACCTGTAATTATGTCTCTTCTGACCACTGAGTGTGTGTGTGTGTGTGTGTGTGTGGTCAGTCCTTGTCCAGACAAGCCTGCTGTGAGACGCAGCTGTTAACAACAAACAAACACACACGCATGTACTGTGTGGACTGAGTGCAAACATGATCTGTGACTGAAGGGAGATCTGGATTTAATTATGTATAGGAGTGTGTGTGTGTGTGTGTGTGTGTGTGTGTGTGTGTGTGTTACTGTCAGTCATCTCAGCAGGGGGTGTGTGTTAATGAGCACAGACAGAGAGACGTGTCAGACACACACACACACACACACACACACACACACACACACACACACACACACACACACACACACAGCAGAGTGTGTGTTGGATGTAAAGCTGAAATAAAGATGCATCTTTCATTTAACATTTTTAGTGGGATTTCTGATTCAAGAAAATTTCCCACATATGTTAATATAAATTACACATATTCAGCACATCTCCAGCTCTATATTTATATTCTGGGGCTCTACTGGAATATCTTTGCATGATTTCCAGTTAAAAACTCCTTATTTATCTTATACTGGCCCTTTATGCAGCCCCTCAGTTCAGCCTCTGTCTGAAACAGGCCGTTTTAGCTCCTGTCTCTTTAAGGCCCCCCTCCTGATGAGCCCGCTCTGTTCTGATTGGTCAGCTTCAGGAAGCTTCCTCCGGCTCCGGAGGCTACGTAAACAAACTATAGTAGCAGGATTTCACTTCTTTTTCTCCTTCTTTACTCCAAATGTCAACTTCTCAAATCCATCCGTACATGTTGGAGCTGAATCAGATCTGAGATATGAGAGTGGACAACGTGAACAACACATGGAAACACCTGAGCAACCACCTTAGCAACCAAGGCTACAGAACAGACGGCATGGGATGAACTGACGTCATCTCGTCAGGAAGGTACAAAAACGTAACAAACGGAGGGTTCAGAGCAGGTTGAAGCCCTGACTTTTGACTTGCAGGCAGCATTTCTACATACATTCACCTCAAGTTTCTGAACTTTGACCATGTTTAACATCAGGCATCAGAACTGGAAATAAATAACAGAAAACCACTAAAAGCAGAACAGCCTATAAAAGCAGACTCACCTCTTTTCTCCAGCGGTCTGGCTGCTGTTCAACTTGTTCTGGTTCTGGTTCTTCTTGTGGTTCTTGGTCTGGTTCTGGCCCGTAGCGGCGCTCAGGCCCTGTGGAGCATCTCTGAGGCCAAAGCTCTTGGCGGTGTGTCCCAGGTGGAGGGAGCGGATGTGAAAGATGTGTTTGAGGTGAGCTGGGTAGGTGGTGTAGGCCCGCAGGAAGGACTGCAGCGCTGATGACATCACAGGGACACACGTCAACAAACAAAATAACTGACACTTTGTTTTGATTGACTTCTGACATCATCTTCTTCAACAGTATGTCTGTGATCAATAACAGTAGATGTTAAAGATGTGTTTTGAGTCTCTGTTACAGAGTTTTATGTATTTTCACACTTTAAAATGACCCAAACACCACAGATTACCACCGGTGGAAGAAGTACCTCAGTATTAATATACAGTGTGAAGGTATATTATAGATGTTAGCTGGAAATATTTTCCATGTAACTGGTGAATCAGACAGTGGTGGAAGAAGTATTCAGATCCTTTACTTAAGTAAAAGTATCAATACAGTAATGTACAAATACTCCATTACAAGTAAAAGTCCTGCATGAAAGGTCCTACTACAGTAAAAGTACATAAGTATTATGAGCTTGATGTAGTTAAAGTATTGCAGTAAAAGTACGTAAGTATTATGAGCTTGATGTAGTTAAAGTATTGCAGTAAAAGTACGTAAGTATTATGAGCTTGATGTAGTTAAAGTATTGCAGTAAAAGTACATAAGTATTATGAGCTTGATGTAGTTAAAGTATTGCAGTAAAAGTACATAAGTATTATGAGCTTGATGTAGTTAAAGTATTGCAGTAAAAGTAGTGGTTTGGTCCCTCTGACTGATATATTATTATATATGACATCATTAGATTATTAATACTGAAGCATCAGTGTGTAAGCAGCATGTTACTGTTGTAGCTGCTGGAGGTGGAGCTAGTTTCAACTACTTTATATACAGTTAGCTAGTTTAGTCCAGTGGTTCCCAACCTAGGGGTGGGGCCCCTCCAAAGGGTCAGCAGATAAATCTGAGGGGTCGTGAGATGATTAATGGGAGAGGAAAGAAGAAAAAACAAAGTTCTGATACACAAATCTGTTTTCACTTTTTGGACTTTTTCTCTAATCTTTGATTTTTGCTGAAATATTGGATCATTTGAACATTTATTGAAATGAAACCATGTGAGAAGTTTAGAGGGAAAAATCACTATTTGGTGGAGCTGTTAACAACTCATAGACATCTGAAATGTGACCCCGACTACACACTGCTTTTTGTAAGACGTCAAAAGCCAAAAAGGTTGGAAACCACTGGTTTCATCTTTAACAATGTGTTGTATTTTAAAAGCTTGTTATATTAAAATTGTACTTAAGTACAGTACTTGAGCAAATGTACTTTGTTATTTTCCTTCTTCTCTTTAAGCAACACATTTAAGGATCCTCATCAAACATGTTTATTTTCAGTGATTATATAAACAAAAACAAATTCTCATTTTTAGATTAGTCAAACATCACTGTTGGCCTCTCTTCCACCTGAGTGAAGCAGGACTTACCTTTCTTGGCCGTCTGCACTGATTGTGTGTTGGAGTGAACAAAGTTCTCGAACTCGGTCTGCAGGACGGTCGCTCTCTCTCTGGTCTCCTGCTCCAGAGCTTTGGACGAACTCTGACACACACACACACACACAAAATTATTATGATCAATCATTGAAGCTGTTCTGTCAGTAAAATCATCCTGCAGGTGTAAACAGGAACCACTAACACCTGAAGAGGAGAGTTAGTCCAAGTTCACTCATGAAGGGCAGGACTGACACTGAGGAATGTTTAGCAACTGTAACGTTTACTATGTTCACTGTTTCGGTTTAGTGTGTTAGCATGCTAACATTTACTAATTAGTACTAAACTCAAAGTACAGCTGAGGCTGATGTCATTAGTTTTGCAGGTATTTGGTCATAACCAAATAAATTTTGACCAGATGATGGCGCTAGATGAAAAGTCACAGGAAAAAGTTTTTTTTCAAAGTTTTTAAAAATTATCCTGAGGGGAACATGAATGTGTGAAACAAACAGTTGTCCATCAGGTAGATGTAAAGATGTTTAACCTGCTGTTGGCCCTTTGGATCACCAAAGTCACCAGGATTCATCATTTAGGAAACTATCTGAACCAAACTTCATGGAAATATCATCCAGTAGTTGTTAACATATGTCAGTCTGGACCAAAGCGGCGGACTGATCGACGGTAAAAAGTATGTGTGTATTTTGAGGGGTAAAAATTAATTGAATCTATGTTTTGATTTACAGTTAATATTCTCCTAAATGAATGAAACGTGATGTTAAAGTGAATGTGACACTGTGTAATGTATACAAGAATAATATAAGTAGAGTGATATCAGTGCTGCATCAAGGAAAAATACAACTATCCAAAGAAGACTGGTTCAATATATGTAAGATTCAACAAACAACCACCAGCTCCAGGATGTGGAAAGAATTATGTTAGAAAAATATAGTCAGATTCTTCATTACTCCCAAGACTAAAAGCACATTTTCATCTACACAACAGACATGCTGGAGACTGTGTGGAGAGAAAAAAAGCAGATCACACTCGTGTTTTCTGGGAATGTATAAAAATCAGAAAGTACTGGGATGATGTATGGGTAGAGCTGAAAGCGATATTATGTTATGAATAACCAAAGATGTGTGTG
The DNA here is from genome assembly GCA_038419695.1 of Scomberomorus guttatus. Classification (NCBI taxonomy): domain Eukaryota; kingdom Metazoa; phylum Chordata; class Actinopteri; order Scombriformes; family Scombridae; genus Scomberomorus; species Scomberomorus guttatus. Next base: position 33,675,427 of record CM076450.1, read on the forward strand.
GTGTTATATTTAGGCAACCTGACAAATAATAAAATAAAAATATTCAACGTGAAGACTGATCTCTGGTTTAGCGGCGACCAAGAAGGCAAATCACCAGGAAATAGTGCAAAGGACCGTCCTACTCTGGATGCTGTAGAGGACATATTTGATATGGAATTCAACAATCGAAGTTTATTAAGAAATGGGGCAAATGGACCACTTATAAAACCATTAACAAAGAAACCTTCGTATGAAGACTGAGATATTTTAAGTTGTATTAATAAATTGTATACCTCACTGGCATAACTTTTGCTTGTTGGGTAATAACAAAATGAAAAACAGAGTTACTGCATTAATTATACAGCATTATACAAAGCATTTTAATCAGACTGAGGTTGTTGAACATGTTCCAGCAACAACAGGATTCATGTTCAACAGATGGACTGTGTTTAAATAAAGGTTCATTTTAATCAGTGTGATGGTGTCTTCAGTCAGTCTGAGCTGTCTGAGAGACACTAACAGATCATCATGGAGGTCAAACATGTTTGAATCTCAGAAATGTGACGCAGCAGGAGTCACCTGCAGGTTCTTTTTAGAAACGCTTCAATGAAACTGTCTGAACTGATCTGTCACGAACACGTCACCCCCGCTGCTTTTATTGTCACTCTGCAGTCTTTTTTATTCAGAGTGTCTTTGTTGGAGCTCATCAGTTTGACACCGACGAGTTTGGGTTTTTAAAACTGACAAGAAACAAGTGTTTAAAAAATAAATCTTATGAGTATCAGAGGAACAGCAGGTGGTTTGACTGTCTGAACCTGCTCTCAGCTGCCTGTTGGTTCAGACTCTCCCTGGAGATTCATGTTGATTCTCAGAAAACTTGGCTTCTAAAAATCCTGGACCCACTTGGACAACCCAAAATCCCAACACCAGACCAGCGGAAACCCCTAAAGGACCCCCAACATGTCCCAACAGAAACCCTGGAAAACTCTCAAAGATGTCTGAAATGCTGGTAAAGACCCATGGAATTAAGTTAAAGACCCCTTACAGCTCCTTGTTACCGCTGACACCCACACAAAGAAGAGTACAACTCCCTAAAAGACCACTGGAAACTCAAAGGGCTTAAGATCGTCCTGTCGAACCCTTGAAACCCCTTTAAAGCCCCCCAGAACTCCCCTTGAAGGCTCCTGGAGCTCCTTCAAAGTACTGTACAGCAGAACCCCCTAAAAAACACAACAGAACCCCCTGAACCCTTTCAAAGACCAGTGGATCCCCCCTCAAAGTCTCAAAGAAGTTTCCCCAAAGTGTAACCTGGAAGATTCCAGAAAAGACCCTTAAAGACTCAGGGATTCCACTGAAGGACCAATGAAACACCATCAACGGTGACTGGAACCCCAAAGACCCTTCAAACACCTAAAACATCCCTTGAACCCTTTAAAGATCTGGTATTCTGGCCTTTTTTGACCCACTTTTATAAATGAGTCTATTTCCTGAGTCTATTTTAAACATGTCTGTGACATTTTATTCACCAAAAGTTGTTTAAATTTCTCTAAATCATCTTTCCTTACAGCCCAGATCCACCTCTGTCCTCCAGCAGGCTGTTTCTGAAGCTATTTAAATGAAATCTGCATCATTAATGAGCACCTACTCTGATTGGCTGTAGGTGTGGCCGCCACCTTCACCTTCAGCTAATCAGAATACGACCTAATGAATAATGCAGCATGTTTATCTGCAGTAATGTAAGAGATGTGAGACAGTATACAGCGTCTATGAAGCAGAGTCTGACCCTGAATGAAGGGAAGAAGCTGCTGATGCACAGCTGAGACTCAGCAGGATGTTTCACAATGGTGAGATCGTGTCCAAGTTTCCTCACAAAGTAACTTTTTCAAATGTAGCCATAAATTGCTAGCTTAGCTTTAGCACATATATATTATATTCCTTTAGCTGAGGAACAGAAAGAAACCCTTCATCCAAAGATTGAAGATGAAACAGTAGAAAATCCTGCAGTGTGCTGAGTCTCATTAAGCAGACAGTCGGCTGTAAAATGTGCCGAACGCACACACACACAACCACTCGTCAATAACAGAGGGAAGATCGTCTCCAAAAATGAATTTCAGCCTTTCCTGACGTAAAATTTCCATCCTCTTGAAGGCTGTAAAGACTTTTTAGCAACCAGCAACACATTCAGTGTCCTGGTTTGCTCGTCATCCGGCTGCGATGCAAACTGCGACTACAGAAGTTACGTACACAGTCAGTGTAGCGCTGGGCGGCGGTGGGCTCCTGCTAAAGCTTCCTGCAGATTTAATTTGACTTTCTGGTGTGACGTAGTAACGGTAACCGCCTCAACGCTGCTTGCTCTTGAAGCGGGAATTTCAAAATTTCAAAAATCTCAGGACCCCACAGGACTCTGGAGCCCCGACTGAGAGGCCCAGCTGTGTCTTACCTTGCTGTGGTATTTGCCCCGCCCCTTGTAGGTGTCGTCCATCATCAGACTGGACAGGATGTCCAAGAGCTTCATCTCTGATAGGCTGAAACACAAAACCCGTCCACACTATCAAGACCATGAAAGGGACTAACAGAAATACTGTACCAGTACCATCAGTGTGGTACTACACGGTACTGTGATGATACTACATGGTAGTAACTGGCATGGTGTGTACATGTTGTACTTTCACAATATCAGAAGGTGATTGGCTCTGACGGCTGTCTCAACAGACCTGATGTTGTGATTGGCCAACTCGGTGATGAAGGCGGTCTCAGCGGGGGTGAGGAAGAGGACGCCGCTTCCTTGTCCTCCGATTCGAGCCGTCCGACCGACACGGTGGACGTACTCTGCTGCTGCTGTCGGAGGAGTGTACTGTACACACAAAGGTATTTTTTACATAGTACTTGCAGTACTGTTGTGTAGATCATCACAACATGAACCATCAGACGAGTTAATTATCTAAACTGCTGACAGGATGAGAAAACCCAGGAGAACACACCTGGACTGTCCACTCTCATCCTGAACTACAGCACGTACAGTGTCAGAGTTTAACATTTTGGTGATAATCTGAATGTAAATTTTGGTTTTCTCTCAAACGAGTAATCAATAGGTGTCCTAACTATAGTGAATATTTACCTGAACGATCCAGGTGACCTGTGGAAGGTCCAGACCTCTGGCTGCAACATCCTGAAACACAAACACTGTTTATTTTTATAACATGAACATCACTCAGTCTGTAACATATAATATGTGCTTTATAGTAGCTGTGAAAACTTAAACTAGTTGTCAATTGGTTGATCAGTTAATCAACTAATAATTTCAGCTCTTGTTAATTCGATTGAATTTCCCATAAAGTCTGAATAACACAGCATTTAAATGGTGAAATTTCAGTTAGTTCCAAAAGAATCAGCGTGATCAGTGGATTCACTGGAGGGGAAAAGTAAATCAGCCATTTTTTGGCATTGAGTTCAACTTTGGAGAGTCGGAGAGTCCAAAACGGAGGAAGCTATTGTAGCTTACATATTAGGTCTGCTGCTAACATCCAGTTTTATTGAAGCTCCTTTGTTGGAGTAAAAACTGTTCCACAACAGAGACATGGTTCACACACAGTTATGAGACAGGAGGACATGATACTAAAACGTCTTTGAATAAACTGTATGAACCTATTGTTCTGTAAGCAAACAAGCTAAGCTAACTTGCAAACCGTCAGTTAGCAAAATCGTTAGCCCTGAGATGTTTATTTTCCTTCTTCAATAACTTTTTATTGAGTGATATGGTGTGCAATGGTGACCAAAATGTCAGGGGGAAGTAAACAGAACAGCAGAGAGAAAACAGAGAGAAGCTCTGCGAGCTGTTGTGAATGACCACTGCTAGCTGAGTTAGCAGTTAGCTCACAGCCCTGCGAGGAGTCACTACATCAAACTTCTAGAACCAAATATTTCACTAATTAATCTGGTATACAGATTAATTTCACTGTACCATGTTCTAGCGTGAACAGGCCTCTAATGTGCAGTAAACTTTTCTTTAATCAAATTTAAATAATAAACAAATAGACAAAGTTAGAGACCATCCTGTGAAGAAAATGGAACATCAAGCAGCTAAACAGCCAGATACTTTTCTGAGGAGTTGGTGGAGACCAAACCAGAGGTAAAAGGAGAATATTGGACTAATATTCATCAGGTTGACATGACAACTTATCAGGGCTTTGTGTTCTGCCCCCCAGTGGTCAAACATCACACTGTAAATCAGAGCAACTGACCGTACACAGCAGGACTCCAGACCGAGACACCGAAAACTGCTGGAACACCTCTGAGCGCTCCTGGTGGAGAAAACAAACACATCCACACTGACCGACCACTCAAACACAACATCACAGAGAAAGATCTGCTTTTCATCAGACGGCCCATGGCGGTCTTACCTCTTGCTTCATGTTACCATGGAGACGCAAGAACTCTAGTGGAGGCTTGTGATTGGCTGAGGGCCCACAGAGGACAGAGGTGAAGAGAGAGTGGAGGAACTCGACGGCCTCGCAGCTCGAGACGAAGACGATGAGTTTGTTGTCCTGAGAGAACTGAACAACAACAGTCTGTCAGTTTGTGATGCTGAAAAGAACCAATCAGAATGCTGCAGCACCTGAGCTATCTGTTTAATGTAAACACTGTTAAAAACTAGACTTGCACACAGGTATACTGGGGTCCACTCATCCCAGGGAACTCTGACATACAGGTGCTCCAACTTTTTAGAAAGTTGAGAGAATTACTTGTTTTTAAATAAATACGAAATAAAAACAATAATAATAATAATAATAAAACAGATACGTGTGTGCTAGCTAATATTAAACACTTTCCTTTAAGTCTCCATACTTAGCATTTATAATTAGTATACAAACGTTTAGTAAATAATTAAAAAAAATAAAATGAACAAAAACACCCAACAATAACAGAAGACAGAAAATATAATAATAATAATAATAAAACAGATAAAACATGTTGGAAATCAAACAATCAAATGAAAGATCCTCACACTTACATCCTGGACATTCTGATTATGAATATATATTTTATATTCTTTACCTTACACTTGTCCAGTATGAAAGCAGCCAGACACACCAGTCTGATCTTACTGGGAACCACCACCACAAACTGCTTCAAGGCCTCTGGTACAGCAAAGCTCTCTGATTGGCCAGCTGGGCTGGGGTCAGAGGTCACAGCAGTGGTGGTGGTGAGGTCAGAGGAGGCGGGGCCAGACACCTGGATGCTGACCGGGTCGTTCAGACAAACATCTGCTAACCGAGTCACACCTGCAACACACGGGAGGCGGAAACAGAAGGACGTTATATACTGGTTTCTATGACGACCGACGACCAGTTTACTGTATATACTGTATAATATATTTACCCTGTGTTAGTGTAGCAGACAGCAGGACGTTCTGTCTGCTCGGTCCAGTGGAGTTCAGACTGTTTAATATGACGGTCAGATCCTTCTCAAAACCCAGGTCCAAAGTCCTGCACACACACACACACACACACAAACACACACACACACACACACACACACACACACACACACACA